>CM057006.1:79428910-80028910 GCA_029891345.1 Dryococelus australis | reverse complement strand
GGAAAGGGAGAGGAGAGAGAAAAGAAAAGGAAACAAAGAGAAGGAAAGAGGAAGAGAAAGCAGGAAAGAATGCAAGAGAGAAAAGGTGGGAGCACAAGGAGAAAATGCTCGGAATGCGAGAGCATGAATAAACGATATACTGGTTACCAAAATGGCAGTCCAAGATGGTAACATACTTGCTACAAATATGACTGTGTACTGGTTACCAACATGGCGGTCGCGTGACCAGAACGACAGAGCAGGAAGTCCGGAATCCAACATGGTTGCAGATCCTCGATCCACCGATTCACTCCCTTATCCATATGTGCTAGAGTCTACCAAACCTATCTACTCATGTAAATATGGTCACCCCATTGCATTTGTGCTCTTTTCTGAGCTGGTTTGAAATCCAGTGGCACAGAATTAATGAAATCTAAACCTTTTTTGGGCAATGTCATAGGCAGTATAATGATTAATTTGTATACTCCTTGCTACTTCATCGATAGTCACTTATTGGTTTGACAGAATAAGGGTACAGATTTGTTTATTGTTGTCATTTATATGTATTCCAGACACCTGTCCTTTATTATTCGTCCAGGTATGTCCAACGGTTTTTAAGTTATTAATAATTCATATACACCTCGTATCACGTATAACATACCGTTCCCTTACTCTCTAAAAGACTTGAGACGATCGATTAAGACTCCTGGTACACCATCGGGCCACAAGACACTGGACAATCCTCCTCACTTTTCTTCGTAGGAAGAGAGAGAGAGAGAGACAGAGAGAGAGAGAGAGGGTTGCGCGGCCATGCCTCCTGTGCAACAGTGGGTGCCAAAATTAACAGAGTGATGGCGGTTAATGAAGCACTGAAGGTGCCATATCTGGTCGTATGCTCACGGAAGGCAAAATTCAGTTTAGTCGAGAGGTCTATGTCGGCACTAAACAACAAAGTCTTTAACACCAGGAGGGTCAAACGTTTTTAATATGGAACAGCAGGGGGGGAGGGGGCCGAAAAAAGCCACTAGCCAATGGTAACATCCGCTATGTTTCCCAAACATGAAAATCCGGGTGACCTTGCCGGGAATCGTGTGCCTTGGCAGAAGACAGTAGAGTAGTTTGATTACGACACCACCGCAGCCTGCAACATAGGCTACACAGTGTGATATTGCTGAATTTGACGACAGTGTTACAGATATCTTTACATACTTACGTTGGTTTAAAAGTTTTCTTCCTTTTGTGTTTTGTTTCCATGGCAATTATAAATCTACATCAAATGTGAACACATCGGCGGAAGCAGAGGGTGTGAGGTTTACAGAGGGGACATGATCGCCTTCAGAGTATTCATATTTAAATTAATCTTTCCTGGAAATATTTTAAAACCTAAAAGAAATGATGTCGGAATTGTTTTAATTATTGATTGGATCCTATCCATTTAATATTGTTTCTTAAAATGATTATGCGCTGTCGCCCCCTCCCCCCTTGCCAAGAACATTAGAGAAATGCCATTGCCCCTAAGTGAATAAATATTAATTCACATGAGGTCTGGCTTGCGTCCAGTAAATGTTCGCGCACACTGGAGCAGTGGTGGTAGCAGTGTTGGTAGCAGTGGTGGTATAGATCTAGGCAGCAAATTACGTAACAGTTCACAGCACAGAAATGGCCCAAGCGCACCTAGAAGACAAATCATTACTAGAATACGTAGATGTCACTACCGATTTACCGATTTCATCCCACACTTCAGCTTTCTTTCTTGCATTGTTGTACTCTGGACATGAATTGTGTATCTTTCAATGTATGACACACTGAGCATACAGTGCTACACATATGACAAGAGTTTACGCATTTCAGTTTCCAACATTATTTATTAAAACCCGAAAATTGAATGTAACCTAATTAAAGTATGCATAGAATACAATTAAGGTGTGCGTAAATTACAAAAAATCTCCCAGTGAGGAATCAGTGTATAGGGCTGACCAGTAAATCCCACATAGACTTGATCACACATAACATTCTAAAGGAGACAAAATTCACATATTATTATATGCACCACAAATAATAACATAAAATAGCCAAACGGCTCTTGACGGATCTCATAACCTGTAATCGCAATTCTACAATTATATTTAAAGTGTAGGGCGACACAGCAGCTCGCCAAAGCCTACACTGAAGACAGATAAAGTAGTATGTTGAGCGAAATAACAAGCAGCAGACTCTAAAAGCTTGAAAACATTATTCAATAGAATAAGCACGCCAAATTGTAGGGCTCTGGAAATCTTAAAATATTACAAATATATAAAACAGCAAAGAATTTTTCCTCCAAAATATACTCAAATTGCTGATGACAAGGCCATGAGTGGCTCCTAGAGCCATTCTTTGAATCGTTTAAAGAATGTTCGTAATACTTGGCAATCAATAGCCCAACTCCTGACCACACTTCAGTTACCGTGAACAAATTGGGTTTTGAACTTAACAATGGCCCTCTCAATTAACGGCGTAGCAATAAAATCAGGCGGAGCCATGAACAACAGCCAAAAAATTTAAGACTGCCCCCAAAATCTCGATAAAACCATTCAACACTAGTGAACTTAAGGGCAAGTTCAGCCATGGTACACTTCGCAAACGCTAAAAGACTTCATATTGCCATGGCAACTATTAAAGTTAACCCAAAACAAAGTTCTGAAAGACGTTCCGAAACATTAACTTATAATAATAAAATCCAAATCGCAAGGTCCCTAGCCTTTCACCACCACTCACTGGGAATTGTAAGCAGCAGTTAATGACTCACCTGTACAAAGGCAGCACCCCCAAAGCCGTAATTAAAGACAGAAGGATCAAAAAAGACCACGGAATACAGCGAGTAAAGTGTATATACAGAATGTTTTTAGATTAAATGCCCAAGCTGCGGGAGGTGATTACTTATGACAAATAAAGTCAAAGATGTACAGAAAACCATATACCTAAACAGAATATTAAAGGAGATATGAGCCTCTGAAAAATGGGGTTTAGAAACTTATTTTCGCTGAATGCCTTGTACTTTCTGCCAGTGGTAGGGATGGCGGCGATTTACCCACAATATGTCCCACATGGGTGAATATGGCACGCACATTTGGCGCGCTATGGAGCGTGTACTAGTGGAGGTCGTATAACTTCCTGAAGCCGAACAGTGCGCACAGACAAAGGATGGCCAGCATTACGCATGCGACTCTGCAACTTGGGCAGCATATGTCACCTTTTTGCTGCGGACTTTGTAGGTGTTGTACAAGGAATTTGGCCAAAATACATTTACAAACCCAATTCCGTTTAAGTATGTGGTGTCCTATATATATTTTCGACTTTATTTTTCAAAAGGAATGACCTCCTGCAGTTTGGACATTTAATTTCCGACCAATCTGTATGCACGTGATCCCACGTGACGTACCTGCTCGGGAAGGGAAGGGGAGAGCAACGAGGTAGTAGATAGGAGTAAGGATGGACAACCGTGCCGCATCCAAGCGCCACGATTGCAAACGGCAATGCAAACAAAAACCAGAGGGTGCCAGCGGCGCAACGGTTTGATTTGTTTTCCAGTTGCACTCGTTACTGTACCATATACACCACAACACACTCAGTATACTACACGCACAGTCCACCGCACAGCAACACCACGGAGCGCTGCCTGCAGAGAAATGCGACTCGTGGTGTTCAGGTTGTGACCGCAGAGTGAACTCTGCACAGGCTGCGGTGCCATGTTCACTACCAGTCTGCACACATATGTTTGATTACATTGGTCGCCTTCTACCGCCACTGCTACCACTTTGCACTTGAAGTTGGTAACAATTGATGGGGGGGGGGGGGGAAGTTGTTACATATCTTAAAGTATAATTATAAATGTTAAGTAAACTTTTGTGAATACTGAAGGATTTTTTTTTTTTTTTTGCAGTGCATGAAATAGTAAATTTTTGAAATGTTTACTTTCTTAATCATTTGACAGTTTCGCTTGACCCACGTATGAATAAAGCGACCGAGAGAGCTGCTGTGGGATTGTTAACAGTACCTGCATGTGGTGGAAGAATACACGACTTGCATACAAGCAGGTGCTTAGCCAAGTGCTCAGTTCAACGTGCGCAAGACTGAGGCGAGCGTGTGTTGTTGCAGAACTGGTTCCTGTACTTGCGCTCCTCTGCCGTGCTGCCGGAAGAAGAGCAAGAGAGACCGCAGCAAGTGAAGGAGAACTGCCTGGACCCTGACGCGCAGCCACTGCTCACCTCCGAGAGCTACCCGGTCCTCCCTGACAAGCTCATGCTCGTGCACAGCTCCAGAGAAGTGCTCCAAGTCAGGCAGGACGCCATAAGCACCATCACTTCGTAAATAGGCTGGCTGTGACACCGACGTTGTGTAGAGAACTAAAACCTGTGAAGACTGTACAGAATGTTCGGGAACTCGGTATCCAAACTCCAGGCACAGTAGTTTCTTTGGACTAATAGTAACACAAAAGCCCTATGCACTTATATCCGGAAACGTATTTTCATATCAAATAACTGTGTTGAAAGATGCGGTGTACGACAGCTGGAGAACAAGTCGGTGAGATTATGTGTGTAGGATTGTTGCATAGGAACTAGGCGCCGCGCAACGCTACGTATGTTCGTTTTCTGCAGGTATTGCACGCCACAACTTGGACACAATTATTTGATATAGAAATACATTCCCGGATATAAGTGTATAGGGCTTTACTGTTCTGTTACATTTGGTTCAAAGTAGCTACGTCTGGAGTTGGAGCAATGGGTTCTCGAATATTCTCTATACGGGTCACTTGTATAACGGCGGCCAACCGTTCTGTCTCAGCGGCCCCATTAAACTAGAGCTGATAGTCGTGTGTGCCACCGCACCATCTACACAGAATTTCTGTCTGTAATGAAGGCAGCATATTATGCTTTGTAAAAAATTCCACATGTGATACATCATGTAGTGACAGTACACATTCAATCGAAACAATTTTCGACCAAACTTTCCCAGAGAATACTACCACATAAATAAATTATATATATAATAGCATTTTTTTTAGTAAACTGTAAATTTTAATTAATGTCAAATGCTCGAAGAAAGTGTTAAACATAAAAATTGGTGACATGTCTTGCCGAAGCTGTAGGTATTGTTTAAGAAATGTCACTTAGGAGTTTGTTGGTTTGAAACAAATGATTTTTTTTCTTATATCCTTTATATTCACTTTATAGATCTGCCAAAGTAGCTCACGAGATAATATTCAAATTGAAAGAATCTAATTTCTTGCGAACTAATTATTTTTATTGTATGCATGACACATTTAACACATTTTAACTTTGATTTGTAGAAGTGCAAAAGCTATGGAACTGTCTTTGTATGATCTGAGAATATCATTCATTTTAATATTTTTTGAGTTAAATAAAATTTTCATAGTGCGCAATAATTAATTTCGGTTTCCAACTCACTTGCTCTATCTTCATTACTGTTTCCCGCCAAGGATCCATTGCCAGCATCTTATTTCATCCCCACAAGTTACAGAGGCCACTTCTCAGCATCATTCATAAAAAAAGGATCGCCACAAAAGTTATGCATATTTCTGCAAGTCCGTTTAAGTTGATTTATTTGAAAGTAAATTACATAAAATTAAAATAAAAGTGTGTAACAAATGTTAAAATTTTACTAATGCGATAAATGTAGGCCAAATAAGTTTTTAAAAGTATGTGACCAAATGCCAAAATAACTCAAACGTTACAGCAAGAAACCAAATAATTTTATAAAATGAAGAATTGAAATCCTCTATCGTTTACCAACTCCATTAACACTTTCCATGCGATTTTTATTTTAAATGTTTATTGTTATAGTTGTTTCTTCCAATTCTCTAAGCATGTCCAGTGACATTGCTCAAGCGTAGATATCTTGCGCATGGTATAAAATTCTGCATTTCAACAGTTGGAAAGACAAACCACTTCACCATTTCAGATTTTGAATTTGTTTAATTGTGAACCTTCCACTTGGAGTGTATTACATCAAGGCAACATTTTTTTTTTCTAATTTAAACACAGTATGTCATATTTGTCGTAAAAATATTTTACAACAGCCCAGAGTCCCGAACAATTGTTCCTAGAATAACATGGAGCCCCTTATTTTTCCAAACAGAAAAAACTTACATTTCCCACCAAAGATTCGCAGATTTTAGATCTCATTCCAAGAAAATGTTTTCCACAAACGTATTATTTCATTTAAAGTAGTTGATAGTATTTTGAAAGAAAATGACTTGAATGCAGTTTCGAACGGATGTATACCTCACTTCACAATTACTTTATGTTGAATTTATATTATATACCTATATTATGTGATTTTCACTGTAAAGTGAGCACTTTTCAAATTAACATGTGAAAATAACCACTACTTGTTAACTGCGTACTGGGCACACTCGCTTCCCTGCTGGAACTGTAACAGGCAACTCACAGTTACCTTTGCAAGAAATTACTGCATTTTTGCAATTATTTCACAAAAATGTCTGCCCTTTTGCAGTTTTGCTGCAATTCCTGAGTTGGCAACTTTACTTTCAAGGTCTATAACTGCAAGATTGTGGCTGTTAACTATGAAATTACTATTACCTAACTTTATTATCGGAACTGTTAACTGTGTGGCCAAATTGTAACTACAATTTAATGGCTATTGACTGTGAAAGGACAGTTGTTTAACCACAATTCTGAAGCTCCTGACTGTAGACTTGCAGTCACACATGGCAACTGTCAAACGGTGGTTGTTGGCTGGAAAACAGCAGTCACATAACTGACCTACTGAAGTTGTCAACTGTGCAACAATTGTAAGACTGCAGTCACCCAACTGCGCTTTCACAGTCAGCAGCACTAATATTATTGTCTCCTTGTCAACTATACAGTTACAGTTCTCCAACTTTAATACTGCAGTTGACAGCTGCAAAACTACTGTTGCATAACTGTCGTTTTATATGCTATTTTGCACCATTGACTGTGAACAACTGTGACTGAGTAACTGTGAAATGACAGTTACATTTTCAGCAGGGTTGAAGGCTCTCTGTTAAGTTGGTAGTGAATTAGGTAAAATAGTTCTAAGTGTCGACGTTAGTAGTACTATTTGGAGTCCTTTGGGGCAAATGCTGGGGGCTGAGGCGCCACCCGCCATCTTGTTTCTGGTGGCCATCTTGTTTCCACAATTTTGTGTCCGTCGGCCATTTTGTTTCTGGTCGCCACCTTGTATATACCATCTTGGTAGCTAGTACGTGATTGTTTCCTGCTCTATGATTCCACCTTGATTTTCCCTGCTCTATCATCCCATCTTGTTCATCCAGCTCTATATTTCCATCTTGTTCATCCAGCTCTATCATTCCATCTTGTTTTTTCCTGCTTCATCATTCTGTGGGTTTTCTCCGAGTCCTCCCATTGTCTTTCTCTCTTGCATTCTTCCTTTCCTTTCTCTCTTTCTCTTTCTTTTATCTCTCTCTTTCTTTCTCTCTTGTCGCCTTATTCATCCACCATTTTGTTTGCAGTAGTTTTTTTATCGCCCGCCAGGGGGTGCTGGTGTGTTCTCCAGCTTAGGTTCCTTCATCGCCTGCCAAGGGGGGGGGGGTGCGCTTGTCTGCCATCTTGTTTGCAGTAGAATTTGTTCATCGCCTGCCAGGGGTGCTGGTGTGTCCGCCATGTTGATTCCTTCATCGCCTGCTAGGATGCACTGGTGTGCACCCGCCATCTTGTTTACAGTTGTTTTAAGTCATCGAGCGACAACCAGGGGCGCTGTAATTTATTTTTTCAGAGTTCAAAAAAACCTGCAGAGTGTTGCAGGATCGAACCACCAGACCTTGTGTTCATCAGCACATGGTCCTACGCCCTAGCGGTCGGGACATGTGTCGGAGCAAGGGGTTTAAAAGGAGTTATAGACTTGTGCTGACATACATGGGACAAAATAAGATATATTTATGTAAGTTTTTTTCATATAGGCATAGACATGAAATATAATTCTTGTTAATATAATTTTTTTGACAATCAGAGAGAATAGGATATTTTTTCATTTAGTCATAGATTAGATTCTTTTTTCTTTTTCCTTCAAAAAAATATATTCGAGGCATATACCAGCCAAAAGACTTTTTCAAATAGCAATAGGTAAATTATTTTCTGTTTAGGTGTTTTTGTTATATTCATAGGCATGCAATAATTTTTTTAAATATAGTCATTGGTAAATTCTTTTTTCTGGTTAAGCATTTGTTTTTTCTTTAGTGTAAGTAAGTTCTCGTGTAAGATTTTTTTTCTTAAAAATGTGTCTTCTAACAGAAACTCTTCTCCGCAGCAGCAGAATTTATGGCTTGATTATAAATATTACTTTTCATTAAACTGATAAAAAGTCAGAAGTGATAGCAGTACTTACTGTTCAGTATAGTATGCAGTAGGGAAACAATTTTCACTATTTTGCCTCGGTCATTCGTTTATGTTGACAGTTAATCACCACCAGTGGCTGTGTGGTGGGTAAGCAGTTCTCTCGAAAGGGCAATAATAAAATACATTCAGTAGCACGTGTAGTGTGCACGGCTTTTCAGAATAAGAAAAGCAGCAGCTATTCATTAACTTGACAAAAAGAGCTACAGCAGGCAGATCTGTGTGAATCGCTAGCAGTACACCTGACGCATTTAACGAGAAAAAAAAAACCCTCTGGCTCGCACAGCTGTGACGAGCAGAAAGGGTAGATGCATGAATGGAGAACCGGGAAACCCCGTGTGTTTCGCGTGGGGCCTGTGTGCCCATCTTACAGTAGTGGGGAGTGTACGGGTCCACGTGCAACAGAAGGGGACCCAGGCAGCTGCGAAATTCGACAGAGGGCAGACGACCAAACGACGGTTCCACGACCCCTTGGTGAGCAGAAAAGGAGAGTTGGTAGAGAGATGCGACAATCACATAACCAGAGATATTTTGTAAAAGAAAAAATACTAAAAATAAATATATACATAAGTTTTCAACACCAGCACTGATTAAACAACACTTCTTTTCATTTCATACCTACCATGTATTGAAGCGACGAGCAAGTGTCTTTCTGCATTATAGAATCATTTATCTACAATGACACACTTATGTATCCAGTTGTTTGAAGATTTCGGAAACCCTTGCCAGAAACTAATACTTTATTACCTTTTATCTTAATAACTGCATCTATGAGAGAGGTATTAGGAAATTCTGTTATTTGGATTTCATGGGCATATATGTTATTCCATTTTCGTTGTGCAAGCTAAGGGTGAATAAATTATAGCACAAAACAACTGTTACCAACTCATAACAATAATTATAGCCGCCCACGAATTGGTAGAGAATTAAGATCTGCCAAAAAGTATATTCGAGGATCATAGTGATTAATTTTTATGACTTTAAATATTTTGTTTGTCCATTCAGGTAAAAATCACTTCTCAAACATATTTTTTACTCTGGATATACGTAGGCCTACGTAATTTCTCATGCGCGCTTTCAATTTATGCTTTTCCAGTTTTTTCTCATTTTAAAATACAATTTGAAGGAGCGAATAGTCTGGCTCATCGACGGGGTACTTGCCTGTAGTGCTGTGCATTTTATAAGAGTTTCGGCAATATTGCTAGCCATTTATAATTTCCTCGCACGGTAAAGAATTTCCACACCATTGATTTATGAGTATGGTTGAATCTTTCTACAAAGATCAGATTTTTACCATTGTAAGTTCAATAATGATTGATTTGAGTTCTTTTTTTTTTTTTAAGTTAGGCCCCAGAATTTTCTATTATAAAATTCTAAACCGAACTCTGATTGTACATTTTTTAGAGGTCCTTTGTCTCGTAGAACAACTTTCATAGCTGCAGTTATGCACTTAGCAGACTTATTTTTTACTTGAATTCCCCAATCTCTGTTCACTCTCACATACGGTAGCATTTCAATTAAGCCAGCATGGTATAATTCATCTAAACCAAAAACACTTACTTTCCACCTGAGAAAATTATGCCTGGAAGGTTTGTGGAGTTTGTTTGTAATTTGCGCGCGACTCATATTACGAACCATTCTTTCCTCCTTCGTCCCCCCCCCCCCCACCCCTCCCTTTTCCAGTAATTCTTAAACAATATTTGTAATTTCGTTGACTTGCGATCTATTTACCGATCGTTGTGAAGCGATTAACATGTGTAATCTTTGCACGACTTCATTAACATCATTCCAATTAATATATTCTGGTTTAAGTTCATCTTATATTTTTAGACCATAGCCAGTAGATAGTCCTACGTCTAGAAACCGTTCCGAGATAATGGAAATTGTCTAGTGAGATTCGTCCTTATATCTGTCGCTGTTTGGATCAATGTTCCCTACGTGTACGCTCGTAACTTTGTGCAGACGTCGATACTGGCATAGCAATTCGCAAGAATATTCAACAGGATTGTGTTTAAAAATTAATTCGTATAGCCCCTTTGAAACTCGCATGTCTATGTCATGACTTGTATCACATCGTTGGGCAAGAAAAAAAATTGTCCATAAGCCCCGCCATTAAACCGAGTTGTGTACAAAGACAAATAATTACAAATGTTTGCGCTTCGAGTGTGTGACTTCCTACGTTTCAAATCCGATAATTACAGATCATCTTCATCTTGCTCATTTTCATACAATATTTTATGCTTTCATTCAGTCCTGGGGTCTTCCTTAATTTCAATAGGGGGAGCTGTTTGTTGTAAATGTTCTAGTCTTGAGGTAATGGGTCTAAACGCTGTCACTAACGCAGTGTCTCGTGCTAGACGAGCCCGCCTAGCAGTTAGATATTTCACACGCACATTTTCTACTATGCGCTGTGATTCACTCATGGCATCCGCCATCGTACTGCACATTTAAACTGTTGTAAGTACGCTGTTTATATATATATACTATTGCAGCTACATCGATTCGAGACCTCGCGCAGCCAACTTGTCAGGAGATGTATGCCAAATACTCGTCCAGTTTTTCAAGAATAAGTTCCCAATTCTTATCTATTGCATTATGTACATGTGCGCAATGCTTCCATAATGCAGTCATGTCAGCGAGAGCAGCGATTACTTCGGCCGTAATTGCAGCCTTCAGTTGTATGAGCTTCGCGTCCAGTAATTTTTCAATTTCGTCAGTAATTACACGGTGCATGATATGTACTACTGTGAGCAAATCTCGACACTTAGTAGCTGTTATTCACGACATAACAATCCACACTGAAACCATAATGAGAGCAGACTATGCTTAAATGTGTGCGTGTTCCTAATTAAATATCCTTCTTGGACCGTGGCAGATTAGGCTTCGGCACAGCTGGTCGCGGATTCGAGGCCTGTTGCGCAGGAGCAGGGTGCGAGTTCGAGGCTGGAGCAAGTAGATTTTTTTTTTTTAACAGCGCCTTCCGATTTAGCAAGAGGTGGTATTATTGTGTCTTTAGGTTTTTTTCTATTAGATGGTTCTCCATAATCTCGAGTTTCTTTTCCAGCAAATTAGCAACATCTCTATAAACTGTGTTTAATTTAGTGGAGATTGTGCCCGCCATAGCCCACAGAATTTTAAGCGTTTCGGAATTTGCGTTCTGAACATATGCCTTGTTGACTACGTCGCCATCATGTTTAGAGTCTGCTACATTTTCAATTATTTTTCCACCCGCATCGCAGTGCCCATCTTCCGACTGCACAAGACAGCTTTTTGGCCCATGACGTTCCACACTGTCGTGGCATAATTTTGAAATAACGTAGCTTACCTCTTATCGGTATATTGCAACGAACTGGCCAAAGCCACGTCTATGCCGACTTTAAGTATGGGGAAATGTTTGACGACCACGATAAATCCACGTGGCTCGCGCCAACAGAATGCACACGTGTCCTTACATTTTTCTGGTCTCATGTCGGTGTTTACGTGATCTGAATAAGCATAGCGCAAGTTTAAGTCGTCCGTATGAAACAAAGCCAACATGTTTGTATTGTCGTGGGGCAACTGCTTTGGTATGCGTGAATAAGTCTGAAAAAGATCAAATGAATCTATGCCCGTATGTATGTCTTCCCATGCAAACATATTCATGCATATACTTTTTAATCTCGCAGGCAACATCGTCGAAAATAAAGACAGAGTTTTGCAATGCTTCGCTCAGAGGTAGGTATGACTGCTTCATTATCACTGTAAGAATAATAATTCAGTACGTCAATGGCCTGTAAAATTAGCGCCAAACACTGGTATTTGGGCTGGTGTAAAGATTTTGAATACAGGTATACATTTTGAGACGAGGATCATTAGGTTCTTCCAGTTAGCTTAGCAAGATGCACAATTTCCACACCCGGATGGGCTGCAAATCAACCCTCTCGCTGTATTAGGCAACAGAATGCCATGACGAGAATTGATGATCTTCATATGACTGGACTGATACAAAGTACTTTAGAGTAGTGGTGTATATATATATATATATATATATATATATATATATATATATATATATATATATATATATATATATATATATATATATATATATATATATACATACACCACCAAGAAGTGACGTGTATTAATAAACAATATCATAAATAACTTGCCCTTTGAAGCTCATCTGCCTGGTTATAACTTTTGTGGCCCTGGCACAAAATTAGCTAAATGCTTGGCGTGTAACAACAAGGGAATAAACTAAATGGATTCGGCTGGCTGAAAGCACGATATAGCATATTCTACTATGAAAAAATTGGAAATTGGAAGACAGATATGCGGCAGATTTAATTCTCGCACATATTTTATTATGCTATTATGCTATTAATTTACGAAGGGATGTTTGGTTTAAACCCCCAATAGCCCCAATAATGACGGATAATACTATTGCAGTAATATTAATTTTAATTACTATTGATATTATTATTAATGGTGTAATTTTTGTCATGTTATTAAGATAAGACATTTGTTTCAATTTAGTCCTTCTATTGTTTTTGGTATTCAAAAATGGAATGGTGAGACTCCTCTTTTTATTATTAAAGATCTTATTAGTAATATTTCTCCTATTCTTTCATTATAGAAATTTATATTTTTTTTATTAATTATTATTATGATAATGGACATTAGAAGTAATATTGATGCAATAGTTTGGGTTAAAAAATAAGTTAGAGCTGATTCTTTAGAATTATTGTTTTTTTTTGTTCTATGATTATAGGGAGGAATGATATTATATTAATTTCTATTCCTATTCATACTATGAATCAAGAATTTGATGATGAAATTGAGAAAATTACTCTTATAATTATAATTACTATAAATATAATATTTGATTATTTATTTATGATTATAAAAAGAATAATATTCCATTGATGAGGTATGAACCCATTAGCTTATTTTAGCTTATTTTTCTATATTTTGTTGTATGATGCATTGAAGTTTTTGATACTTTAGGTAATAGTTTAATTCTATTAAATATAATGGAAGTAATATATTATTACATTTTTTACTACATCAAAATAATCTTTTAGTCAAGCATTCCATTTAATAATATTTGTAAGTATTTTCGTATTTCTATTTCAGCTTACTTACCTTAATTTTTGCAAAAGTTTATCAAACTTTAAAAATCCTTTTTTATTCCGGTTTTAATATTTCTTTTCTCACCTTTCGTATTTATATTTCAGCTTACTTAACTTAATTTTTGCAAAATTTTATCAAACTTTTAAAATCCTTTTTTTAATTTAAACTTCTTTTTTCACCTTATTTATGATAGCATGCAAAGCACCCTTCTTTGAATTTAATAGGGGAGGGGGGAGAGGAATATAGCACTACATGCTATATTGCTAAATCGAGACTCTCAAAGTTCGCCGAACGGTTGGCTTCTTTAGCTGTTTCGAAAATAATGAAATTTTAAGTAAAACGGAGTATGGGTGTGCAGTTTGGCAGGAAGGAAAAAATTAGGAAGGCCCGGAGAAAGACATGTAAATGTGTGAAGCGAGGTGGAATAATTCCTTTACTATTACTCGAGCTGGGAGCTTTAGGTGGGATAATCGGTGGAGTTAGTGGTATTGCGCGAGCATATAACACATCAAAAAACCAACGTAAGCAATTGACAGAGGCAATTGGACACGATCAGGTAATGGAAGCACTCGCTAGCAGTAAAAAAAATGTACAAGGTCTATATTTAAGGCCATATCATGTAGGCGGAGGCAGAAGGAAGAGAAAGAACCATCCGAAGGGGAAAAAAGAGACGATCTTAAAATCTTTACCTAAATGCCTTCTCACTAAGGTAATTTAAAATTTCAAATTTTTGGGTTGTATTCATGAGCGATAGATCATTGCATAGTCCTAAGTGCTCAGAGTGTGCAGGCGTAAATTTGAATACTACAATAGGACCTGGAATTCACTGGACAGCTTAGAAAAACGCAGAAACGCTGTCGAGTATTTTGACAGCATTTGGCAATCTGCGCGCTTCTCTGGAATTGGGAAAGTATTTGGGCAGTGCAAAAATGAGTTATAACTACCGAACTGTGCAACTTCCGAGTCAGTAAAATTGTGGACATATGAGCCTATGGTTCTTTTCGCAGTAATTATTTAATAAAAGTTAGTGCATTTAGTTACAGGGTATCAACCATGTCTATAACTTCGATACTGACGGGCAGGACTTTGGAACTTTGTTCCGTGCATGTTCCACCGTTGAAACTAGACGGTGGCTTGTTTCTCGCCCTAACAGTCTTTCAGATGTAGTTTTCTGTACCGTACGTAGATCTTACCAATGATACTTTCAGGTATGTGAACCTCAATGGCACCACTGGTGAAATTATTTTACCTATGGGCATATGACCATAAAATTCACAGCACTACAGACAAGCACCCCGTCGATGTGACAAACAATCCGCTTCTCCAAATTGTATTTTAAAATGAGAAGCAACTGGACAAGCATAAATTGAAAGCGCGCATGGGAAATTACGTACGTATATCCAGAGTGAAAAATATGTTTGAGAAGGGATTTTTACCTGACTGGACAAACAAAATATTTAAAGTGATAACAATCAGTCACTATGATCCTCTGAAATTCGCATACCAGCACAAAATAAACATATCCATACGGCACCATGTAACGCGTATTTATGCTTCCACTGCTCAATTACACAAGTTAATGGTGCAATTCCTGCAACTACCAAAATAATAAGAAATGGCATACTCCATATTACAATCCGAATTTTTATACGAGCTGAATGGATGTGAAGTGGATAGCTGCAGGGACATAGGTTTAACTTCTACCGTAAGAAACGATATCTCTCTCATGTACAATCAACTGCCTGTGGCAACAATGGCTGGCTGGGAAATCGAAGCAGATTACGAAGTACTAGTTTACAATGGGGGAAAATTAGAAATTTGTTTTCTGCTGTCGATATTGCTCGGTTTCGCAGAAGATTACAAACACATAACAAATAATTCAAAGCAATATTCGGTCATACTTTTAGCAAACACGCAAACAAATGCCATCCGATATGTTGCTGAAGATCCCGAAAATGTATTGCTGAGTATACATACAGTTGAGTGGTTGCTGCCCCACGTTAAAGTGAAAATGCCTGAATACGTCAAGTTGTTAAGATATGTGGAGAAAGGACGAAAAATAAATATTGCTTTCTGCACATGGAGTCTGAAACATACCCAAATCTAACGAGGTCTCTAAAGGTAAATTTGAATATAAAGTCAAGTTTTGCGACTGAAAAACCCAGATTCATTATCATAGCATTTCAGATACGAAAAGAAAATTTCTTAAAGGCGTACCACATTTGATCACTTGAAAAAAAAAAAAATGTTAAAACATTCTTAAATTCAGAAAGTTTCCCCGACAGCGATTTAAATGTGGATTTTATGACTGTAATGTACATGTTACCATACCAAATGTACTCACAATTTCAAAAAACCTTTTTATGGTCGATCAGCTTCGCCAACTTAAGAACCGAGCGATTTCGTGAACACAGCACCTCTACTAGTTTTTGACACGAGTAAGCAAGATATAGACCGTTCACGTTAAAGTGAGCACTGTTTGAAGCTGTTTCATCAAACGTAATAACCAATAAATACACTTCATTGTGGCATCGGACTTTTGGTTTTGGTTATGGTGAATGTATACACTGGGTTTATTACTCACACGGCAGGGTTTACATTAACAAGTGGCGAAAGGATTTAAATTGGTTGAAAGAAAAAAGTAACTAGGGCTTCAAAAGTGCTCACTTTACTGTGACCGGTCTATAATGGAATTAAGAACGGAGTAATATATTGTCTTATAGAAACTGTGAGCAAAAATGTTGTAGCAAATACTTAAGCATACACTCTCATAATTCACGATCGTCTGGTTACCTACGATGTACGAGACCTGGTTGTAAAAATTCTAATGTAAGTATAACATTCATTCAGTTATCGTCCGGACGTCAACAGCATGTCTCAAATAGTATTTACAATAAAATAAATTAGCATAGCACACAGCAATGATAGCACGAGGTCATGCTAATTCTTGCCTCCTTTTCCCTGGCGTTGATTAGATAATAAATGTAATTCACTAGCACATGGTTAACAAAACTGTAATGTATATATCTAGGTGGTGGTTATAATGTTTTAGGTTAGGTAAGGTTGGTAGGAGTTCGTGCGGGTGACGAGAGTGAACATGGCGGTATAAGGCAGATCGCTCGTGATGTGTACGGACTGAAGACAGATAAATACACCCCGGGAGTGTGGGGTAGTTTACCGGGAGACAGCCGGAAGCTAAGTTACAGTGTAAGCAAAGACACGATAGTGGTGATGAGATACTCTGAACCGGACGTGTGCGAGCAGTAGGCGGTGAGGTAAACAAAAGATGGCGCACTTCCCTTCAGTGGCGGAATTTGTGCCGGGAAGAGACTCATGGAAAACATATTCTGAGCACCTTCAATATTATTTTTTAGCATATAAAGTGCAGTAAAATGACGAGAAACGTGCGATATTTTTTACGATTTGTGGAGCAGAACTCTATAACCTGGTTGTATCACTGGTGGCGCCGAAAGCAACAACAGAAGTAAGATTAACGGATGTGTTAACAATGTTAACAAACCATTTTGAGCCCAAGCCGAGTGAAATTGCAGAAACATTTAAATTTCACAAGCGGGATCAAATGGAAGAAGAATCAATAGCGGACTATGTTGCGGACTTGCGGCGATTGAGTATACACTGTAATTTCACAGAATTTAGAAATGATGTTGCGGGACCGGCTGGCTTGTGGAGTGCGAGATACAAACCTTCAGAATGCACTCCTGATGAAAGACAAGCTGACATTTAAGGAAGCGGTGAACATGGCAACAGCAGCCGAAGCGACACAGCGCAATGTGAACTATTAGGACAAAGTAGAAACGTGATCAGGAATGGTGAACAGGGTCGGCCTCGGCAGGCAGACCATGCAGTCGTATGCGGGGAACGGGGCTGCAAGCAGAACAGAGAAGGGAGAGAGCAACAAACCAAGTTGGAGGTGCAATGGGGACCATGCCCCAGAGACATGTCGCCATGTTCGCACGGTGTGCAATTTTTTTCGAAGAGAGGAAATTTGGAACGAGCCTGCATAGGCAAGAAGAGAAAGTAGAGCTCCCTGGAAGGGAAAAAATGATGGAGGGAAGTGGAAGGACAGCGGAGAGATGAGGAAGCAGCACAGCAGCCAAATGGGTATTTACAGACTAACCACCCACTCGGAATCAGGCGACGAGGGAAACATGGCAATATATACACTGTACAAGGCAACCGAGCAACCAGGGAGGAGCAAGGCGCCGATATTGGTAGATGTGTGGCTGGATGGCAAGAATCATGCAATGGAAATAGACACAGGAGCAGGCCTCACAATCATCACCTATGGAACCCTTTCCGAGGGTTTGAGCAAACGCACAGCAGAATGCTGGACCTGGAACAACCAGTTAGGAGCTGCCAGAGCAACAACAGCAGCATCCACGGAAATCAGGAAGACTGAAATAGTATCCGCCCAAGCTACATGATTATATAGTGACAATTTAGGGGGAGATGTGTTATGTATATGGCTACGGGGTGGTTGTAATATTTTAGGTTAGGTAAGGTTGGCAGGAATGCATGCGGGTGAAGAGCGCGAACATGGCGGTATAAGGCAGATCGGTCGTGATGTGTACGGATAGAAGACAGATAAATACATCTTGTGGGGTAGTTTACTGGGAAACAGTCGGAAGCTAAGTTACAGTGGTAAGCAAAGACACAATAAAAACACTATAATGTCCTGATAATGGCTGGATGGCGACATAAATTTTGAAAAATTAAGCAAGGTACTCACCGAATAACTGAGTGTAGAAACAGATGGACCAGACCGGAACAAAAACGGTGGTTGAAAATTTCTTGTAATGAAATCGTAAGAATATGTGACTTGCAAACCAAGTACGGGTGCCCATTCCTTAGAAAATTAAAAGCAAGTTACACGGATATTAATTACACTTGTAGTGCGTGCAAATAACACTGGTTGTGCTTGTGTTTTAACGTGCTCTTGCTACGAAAGTGGGCTATGTAATGTGGAGACGATTAATTCTGTGTAAGGGTGGGGGAACAAAATACTGCCACACCATTCGCCAGGAGTTATTTTTTTTTAATCATGTGTCCCAGCAATAGTATAAAACCAATGAAAATCGAGGTTGCCATTCTTAGTTTGGAGCTTGAGGTCTTCCTACGCGGACATAGTACCATGGACGGACTTTTATAGAAATTTAAATTGTGTGAGCGTGCAGAATAAAAAGTTGGGAGATTTAGAAATATGTATAATATTCAAGACTTCAGATTTTCAAACAATCAATACGCCATATGGAGAGAGCGTCACCTGTCTTTTAAATGGTTATTTCAGAGTTCAATTTCCAAAATGCTAACATTCACATTTTAAAATTTTCGTAATGCAAAATGGAAAAAAAATTATTTTTAGTATATGACTAATAGCCTTCCTGCATGCACGTAACTACGTACGTAATTTTCAATCCGCTCGATGTCGGTAGATATGAAGACCCAACTAATGGCTAGTGTAAAGTTCATTTTAAACCCCTGGGCTTGAGCGAACAAGTACAGTCGTGCAATGACCTCGAACATTGGGTGTACTATAATAACAAAGACGAGTGTATGACTTTAATTCCAGTATGTTGCGTTTTCTTCAACTGTCCAGTGTACTACTTGCATCCAGACAGCAAACTCCCTACTACTATAAACTGCTTAATGACTCAAGCTGAAGAGGAACAATTACGTGAAGTGTGGTCAGCTACGAACTCAAGAGACCTGGCAGCCTCAACATTACAAGATGGACGGAGCACTGCGATGGAGAACGTCACACCGCCATTTTGAATCGAGGGAAAACAACATCGAAGATGATGTGCTCATCTCTTAACATGTGAAATCTTCCTGCCAACGGATGCAAGTGTTTCCGAGCTTTTTGTGACATAATTTTAAGTTGACTGCTTTTACTCACCGAGTTATTTAAGTGAGTGCTACGATGTCCCAGTTCTCCAAGCCATCCTGCATCCAGTTTGCTACCGACTGCCATCACGTCAAGATATCTACATTTCATCCACCAAATCAATATGTTAGTGCCGACCCCGGCTTGGTCACCTATGCCTACTGGTCCGGTAGTCTGCTGCGAAACTGAATGGTAGAATCTGATGGCAATTTTCATACGTTGTACTCTCGTGAACCAGTTTTCTTTGACCCGGGCCAACAGATAGGGGACTGTACTGGTTATGGGCAGTGCTGTGTATACTACATGAGAGCAGAAACAAAGTTGCGTGTTCTCCTGAAGAGGTTGTTGCATTTCCAAAAATATCAAGATGGTGAAATATTACTGCGTGTGCCGGACTATATACCTATGTGCATGCCATCTCCAGCTGTCTCCAAGCCATCTACGTGCAACAAACACAAGAATGACGGCACAGAGCCTGCGAGCTCCAGAAAGAAGAAAGCTGCCAAAAATATTACCTTCCATGCCGTTACTCGACGGCGACGATGCACAGATGAATCATAGCAAAGAAATACCAGCTGCCTCTACAAGTAGTAATAATCCACAAACCGAAAGGAACAAATTATTGTTTATACTTAAAATGGCTTTAAAAAAATTACGAAGAGAATATTTTGCAGGAGCATAAGTGTGCTGGCCTTGTTAACTGGAGACGATAAAAATTATTGTGAAGGAAAAAAAATTTGCTCGAGTGACGTCATATACAAGGCAATCATGCGGAGCATGAAACAGATCAGTTTGAAAGCAGCAGTCTACACCATGGCATGGTTTCATCCTTCAAGCAGTTACTCTAAAGTTCAATCTGTTGATGGCGGCGTAACATTTACTTTCCACGATGGTGATCACGTGGAAACATACGCAGAAGAATGCGATGGTACGTGGCACTATCTACTAGCTCACGAGCCACAAATATTTGAACACTGCCAAGAAATGGTGTCATGTTCTACGTATGGGAACTGCGTAGTTTTCTACATGAGAAAATGAACGCCTTTGCCTTGCACTGCCGACGAAGTTGTCTTTCGCCGAGAAACAACAGAATATCAGTAAGGAAGAATCGTCCGCAGTACACGACGAGACTTCTGCTCAGAAACACAACTCTGACATTGGGCTAGATACCTGTAGCTGTAAGAAGAAAGGAAGATATTCCATGGAGGTTCTTGTCAACAAAGGTGAAGACACTCGCTCTTATAATATGCCAAACATTGTCAGAGGACCTATCCTGCTTAGTACAGTTTTGCCAGTTTTAATAACTTGTGTGAAAGATATTTTGAAGCAAGTTTTTCAGAGATGTAATAGACTACCTGTAATAATTATTTTTTCTTGTGAAACTTGTTGCAAACTGTTTTTTTTTCCTCAGTTTCATTTTGCAATGCTTTTTCATGTAAATTGCCTGCCATAATAATTTTTGGTGTATTTTGTAACTATTGATTTGTGCACATTTTATAATATTTTTGCAGGTCTAAAACTAAAAGAATTGTAACATTACAGAGTGTAAAACAAAATTTTGTTGTAAAAATTGTATAAAAAATATAACAAACTTAATCAAAAGTACGAGTCCTTTCATTTGATGTCATATTCACATAAAATATTTTTTTTATATAAAGAGTATTTTATACGAAAAGTACTACATAAAAAATATTTTACAAAAAAAGTATTTTACATAACATTAAAATTAACATGAAATTTTTTCTCTCATTAAATATCAAAAAGGTTCAAAATAATAGAAAGTATGTTCATGTGTGAGCGCAAACTTAGAAAAAGACACTAGTGAAGGCTGGCAGAGGTCGACTAGAATCCAGAGGCAGTTTACCTCCCAGAGTGGGGGCCAGATGGCAGACATTCAGCGGTTCAGTTCCCCACACCCAAGCCATTATACTTCACACACATGTGTGTGCTTTTGTTCGAACACATCTGTGCTGTAGCCCCTCCACACTGGTGTTTGAACAAAGTGCACACGTGTGCGAAGTATGACTTGGGCGCGAGGTACTGTCCCACGGCGAAATGATGGCTTCAGTGCCGCAGTAAATGATGACTCAAGCAGGTGTTAGTTTAAAGTGCCCAACTAAAAAGGCAAAGCCCCGCCTGCCAAAAAAAATGTTAAAAAGTGGAAATTTATGTATTAGCGCCAGGAAAGAAATATGCTATGTGCTGTTTGGTAAATGTATCGCTTTTCCCCTCTCAAAAAAGTAATTCAATAGTGGAGGGAGGGGTAAAGGAACCCCAAACTTTCGTCCAATCAAAATGCTTGGCCAAAATCATTACCTTGTATGGCACATAGTTTCTGAGAAAATAAGTAGGGAGGGTTTGGGGCCCCTCTCACACTTGGCCAATGAAATGCTTGGCCAGGAGGGAGGGGAAAGTCCCCCATCATTGTCCCTACTTTGCAGGTACTATTTTACTTAAATTACTCAGTATGTCCCATCATTTGTCTAGGATATATAAAGGCCGGAGCATCACCAAATATCCCACTCAGATATCAGCACTTGTCGTCTGCATATCCGAGTACCCTCCTTCTTCGTTGCCATTTTGTGCTTGGGGAATTATTGCAAGGTTGCATGGTCGTCTTCCAGTTGTGCTTCAAGTAATTGCTCGCTAAGGTATGTTTTTTTATCATTGGGTTTTATGCATTCTTGTTTGTTAACAAGCTCTTTAATTTCAAAATAAATATCTGATTCCGTTTCATGTTTATCAACAAGCCGTTTAATTTAAAATTAACTGATTCCATTTTATGTTTGTTTACGAGCTACATAATTTTAAAATAACCAACTCGGTTTTTGTTAATTCAGTTTGGCAACAGGCTCTTTAATTTTAGAATAAATATCTGATTCCATTTTTGCTAATTCGTTTTGGCAACGAGCTGTTTAACTTAAAATTAACTGATTCATTTTTATGTTCGTCAGCAAGATTTTAAAGTTTTTTTTTTTTTTTAAAGCGAACTATTTAAAAAAAATAATATTTATCTTGTATACTTACGGTACTGAATGCTATAATGCAAAATTATTAACAATGTTTATTTCAATTTTTGCAGTGTTTGGCAGCCAGTACGTCGGCCCCTAACCAAAGGTTCGTGCTTCGCCTGCCAGCCGACATCGGAACAAGTCAGTTGTAAGTTTTCCCGTGTTGTGCATTCCTTTGAAAGTAAGTTCTAGAACCAATGAGATAATTAAAAGTTATGTGTAATTTTTTTTAATGTGCATCGATCCTTTGTAGGTCTTCGTAGTAAGCAGTCGGAGGTCCTGCCAATTCCTAGAGTTACTGATTTGTCGACTTGTGTTCAAGTCCCTGAGCATCTTCGTGCTAATACAAGCAGCGAGTATTTACTACTACAGGATTAATATTATTTACGTGTGCTTATTAGACTTTTTTTTACATTATGTGGTGAACTTTTGTCAGGTGAAGTGACTTCCGTGATCGGGTGTCAGTGTCTCCCGTTTGTGAATCAAATTGTTGGTATCACGAAGGTCCCTAGCAACGCAGCCTGTCGTTGTTAGGAGAGTGAATGTGATCTTCCTAGGCGTGTAACTCTGTCGTGTACTTGCACGTGATAATACTCATCAAAACATTTAGTGTTGCTTCTAGCAGAAGCATTTTTGTCACTTTTTAAATAGGTATCTTCTATGTGCATTTGTATATAGCTTGTCAGTGAAAGAAATTCTAACTCAATAATTTTATCTTAAAACTTAAATCACACTGATGAAATTTGTTTGTTTATATTGTTGAATAATTTTTTTAGAAAGTAACTGTATTTGTTGATAAAACAATTTAAGTATTGTGTCTAGGGGAAAAAAATTTTGCCATTAAAAAAAAAATCTTATTTGTATTTATGTATAGGTTGTGTATGCCATGGTTTAGTGAAAGAGATTCTAATTATATAATTTTGTATTAAAGCTTAAATCCCTCTGATAAAATTTGTTTTCCGTATTGTTAAATAATAAAAAAAGTAAATACATTAATTATTTGCTTTTTTTTATTATTTAACATTATGAAAAATTAATTTCATAAGGGAGATTTCAGCTTTAATGCTTTAAGTGTTTTGCCTAGGAAAAAATTTCTTGCAACATAATTTTTACTTGCAGATGGTGTAGTTACTCACGTTTTCTTGCAATACATATATGCATATTAATTAATCAATTTTTTAGAGCTTCATCAAATTATTTGGTATTGTTGCTATGTTTACATTATTAATATTATTCGTGGTCATATAGTGTAGGTTTGGTAAGAATTTTATTTTTAAAAAAAGTAATTGCATTTATTGATAAAAATAATTTTTTTCCAAAAAGTGTTGTGCCTAGTAAAAAAATATTTGCTACATAAATTTTACTTGAAGACAGTATTTGCACAATAATTAAAACATATTTCCAGCTTCACCGCCGAAATTTTATAAACCAACCATGACCGGACTAGCAATAATAATATTTGTGCCCATCTGTTTTGCAGGTTTTATTGTTGAAGTCTACAGCATGGATGGCGGTCGTGTCGCCGTGAGTACTTCACTTCGGCGGTAAGGGGGGGGGGGTTCCAAATTCCTTCATCTCCTCCTGTCTCTGAGGTAAGTATAATACCGCCACCAGGGTTATATTGTAGGTTTTGCAGCAAATATTTTGCCATCTGACGATCTGGATTAAAGCACGAGAGGACCTGCATCCATAATCCGTACAGGGAAGAGGACCAAGTCTCCGAGAAGTGTGGGATGCAGATTTGACGGAAGTACAACATGGAATGCCACCTGAGAAGCTGCAGTGGCACAGTGAAGCAGAAATTAGCTGTCAACTGAAGGTTTTGTAATGCCCCATTTACCAACACGGCAGATGCCCGAAGGCACGAAAAGGGGTGCAAGTTCAACCCTGGTATGAAGACTTCTGCCTGTGAGGACAGTGGGAAAGTATATTCCAGAGCGGACAAGCTGAGAGAGCATGTAAAGAAGTGCACAGGCCCGGTCCCCCAACCAGCGAAAAAGGCCAGACGTGATGTTGCCACCCAGTGGCACTCAGCACCAATACTAGTATCTGCGCCAGTACTAACACAGCACTTCGACTGAGGATAGTCGTGGAGGGGCGGACAGCCGACAGCCCATGGATTTGTGCTGTCCGAGACTGCATTGAAGACTTACATGTTGGAAAATACCAATGAAGAGGCCAAAGATGTGTGTATGTACATTGAGGGACTAAAGAAAAACATTGAACAACTGCAGGATGAAAAAATGGGAAATGGGCAAATTAAATTCAATTTGTTCCTGGAGTGCAACTGTGGCAAACATGAGCCCCACGTAGATGATGTAGACCAGCATGACGTCAAGACCAAAAAGGTTCCATTATGCAATGAATATGATGTGGAAGAAGCTGTGGTGGCCAGCTTGATCAAGATCTGTCAAGAGGAAGATGAGTACCCTACATGACAAAGGGATCTGGATGGATATCACTGCAGTAAAGAGAATGAAGCTCAGAATATATTGAACCCAGTGCGCACATCCAGCTACTTGATTTCCCAGCTCCAATAAGATACAAACATACAGTGACAAACACGAAAAACGAGGATCACGAGTGAGTTAAGTACGCCATACTCGCCAGATATATTGAGGGTTGGAATCCTGAGCGAGTAGACAAATGCTACAGAGAACTGAAAAACAAGTTCAACTTTGATGGACTTGAGTGCCCCACACCTCTGTACAAGGTAACTAAATTCGAGAAGCAAAATTCTGGACTGACAGTAAATGTATTTATTCTAAATTATGGAATGAAGGTGGGGTCAGGACGAGTCTGCGATGAAGAGAAGCCCATGCATTTCGAACCCCCCTCCCCCGGTTCCCTTTTTACCACTGAAGACAATACTCATTTCACATACATGAAAATCTTTTCTCATCTGATGAGGTCTCAGATAACAGCTCACAAGGAAAAGTTACACATTTGCAAAAGGTGTTTCACATGCTATGATCCCAGGCTGCGGGTAACAGGAAAGATAGGCGTAGAGATGCCCGCAGAGCACAAGAAGTATGGCAGCCCTCACACTCCTGCGCGGATTGAGATACCAAGCCATGACATGAAGGGAAGAAGACCAACCATGAAATTTAAAAATCACCACAATGCAGACCAGATGCCAATAGTTGTATATGTCAATTTCGAACCAATGCTTCTGCCCATTCAAACCTGCCAGGCCGACCCCCAGACATCCAGCACGCACTTTTACCAAAAACATGAGGTATATAGTTTTTGTTACTTTGTTCAAGAGGACCACAACATTACACCTGCTGTCAAACAACAAGTCTGCCAACAGAGACAATAATTTACACTGGGGAAGATGCAGCCAAGAAATTCATTGAAGAGATTGTTGTCGGCAATAAATTGAAGGAAATTTATGAGACAAGTGAACCCATGAAGTCACTCAGCAACCTGCAATTACTGAAAAATGTAATGTCAGATACCTGCTGCTACTGTAAGGAAGAGTTCAAACAAGAAAACTGGAAGGTAATGGACAATGACCACTCTACCGGAAACTACATTGTGGCCTCCTGCAATAACTGCAATAAATACTGCCACCACCCGAAAAGATTGCCCGTGCTATTCCACAACCTGACATACGATGAGAACTTTATAACAAAGCATATGGACTATGATGAAGAGAATATATTCATCATCCCTCAAACAGAGGAGAAATTAATATCATTCTCGTAATAGCTGGGGGAGAGCTTCACACAATTCATCGACACCTTCTGCTTCATGTCGGTCAACCTCGCCACTCTGGCTGAAAACCTGCCGAGATACCAGCTGAAAAATACAGAAAAATTGTTCAGCCCAGACGAGATGGAATTAGCAGGGAGAAAGGATGTATTCCCCTATGATTACACAGATTGCCTGCAGGCAGAGACTGAAAGAGATGCAGCTGTCCCCTCTTCCCAGCGACAAAAACTCCTAACAGATTATGACAAGTATTTATTCACTGAAGACGGTGTAAGAAGTGGAATGGGCCAATGTGTGAAGAGTCATGCGAAAGACAATAACAAGCACATCCCGTCCACATACGATGCCAGCATGCCATCTGTCTACTTCCAGTACATAGATTCAGACAACTTATACGGGTGGGCATTGTCTCTGCCCCTCTCCATACGTGATTTCCAGTAGGTGAGCAATGACATAGACGTCACGACGGTGCCAGACGATGGCCTGTTCGGCTACATGCTGTAGAATATCCTACAGAACTCCACGACTCGTACAAAGACCTGCCGTTCTTGCCCATCAACAAGTGTCCTCCAGGTGGCAACACCAAAAAAATATTGACGACTCCGGAAGAAAATAAAAACTGCATTGTACATTATATCAACTTGAAGCAAGCTATTGATCATGGACTCAAAGTTACGAAAATTCATTGTGTATTACAGCATGGCTCAAGCCATACATCGACCTCAACATGGAAAAATGGCAGGCAGCCGACAATGATTTTGAAATACATTTTAAACTCATGAACAATGCCACATTTGGGAAACTAATGGTAAACAAAAGGAAATTGTATGTCTTGGGATTAGTGTGTAACGAGAGAAGACAGAAGACATTGAGTTCAAAGCCCACCTTCAAATGCAGAACAATTTATGATGACAACCTATCCCTAATGAAGACGGAAAGAGTCTATAGTGTTTGACAAACATATTTATGCTGGTTTTTCAGTGCTCGACCTCTCCAAAACTTTAATGTACAGGTTCCATCACGACATCATGGAAAACAAGTATGAAGAAAACATTGATTTACTCTATACAGATACTGACTCATTAATTTAAGAAATTTAAATGCAGGATTACTATGTAGACCTAGCAGCAGCCCCTTTTTTTTTTCATCCCTGCTATTCCCCACCAACAGGAAAGCGGTGGGGAAATTTAAAGATGAGTGTAGTGGGGAACTGATGAGAGAGTGTAGGGCTGTGTGCCAAAATGTATAGCTATGTGTGTGGCAGCAAAGTGATCAAGAAGGCAAAGGACATCCAGAAGATAAGTCTGAAGAATAAAATAACATTTGAAGATTATAAAAAGAGTTTTGGAACAGCAGCAAGTCGTGCGAATAACAATGAACAATATAAGATCACACCACCATGAAGTTTACACCCAGTGCATGAATAAAGTCGCGCTCGCATGGCAGGATGACGAAAGACAAATACTATTGGACGGCGGGATACTAACTGTGCTATACGGATATCAGAATTTAAAAAATTTTCATACAGTATCATATGGTCATATTAGGTAGAAATTAAGAAAAGAAGAATAAAAGAAGAGAAGAAAAGAAGAGAACAAAAGAGGATAAGGAAAGAAGATAAGTGTATTAGTATTTCTTTTCAATATAAGAATATGGTATTGTAAGTAAATCTTTTATTGATGTTGCTACTATTGATAATGATGATTATGATGATAATGATGATGGAAATAAATAGTAATTGCAAATTTTATAATTGATGATGAATACCTATAGTGCTGATTGAAGCAATGAACTTGTTTGGGGGGGGGGGTGGCATGTTCAAAATAATGTATCTTTCCTTGGGTGTCGATTGAATGAGGCCGGGGTGCAAAGGCAGTTCCTCACCTCGGAGGTGTCAAAATCAGAAGTGATTTCACCTCCCCCACATCCACCAGCTATAAATTCTCATTTTGCTTTCGGTGAAAATTATTACAGTTTTTTTACAGTGCACGTGCACGAATAGGTCCTGACATACTACTACAGTTACCATCGCGTGCCAGAGAGAGAGAGAGAGAGAGAGAGAGAGAGAGAGAGAGAGAGAGAGAGATGTGCCACCACCAACTATTTAGACTCTAGATTGCTGCAACTGGTATTTCACTTCAACAATTTCGCTTGTGCATCCCTGCACGGGGATTTGGGACTGCGACTTCTGTTTGGATCTCCGACCAAGGTTTAAAGCTAATTCCTGTGGGTACATATTTTTTAGTTGTGACATATTGGCCCATTGTAACACTAAAGGCAGTATTGTTCTTGCCCACCCTATCTATCTACTTCTTTTCTTTTCTTCCTCTTTGCCTAAAATTCATTCGTCTCTCGCTTTAAGCAGTTTTCTTTATTCTTGTTGTCTCTTCTAATTATTGTTTTTTTTTTTGTCCAATTTTGTATAGTTTTCAGCATCGTAACCTGCCAATACAGTTCATTCTTGTAGCACCATGGAGATTTAAAATATCCGTTTTATATGTCTGTAGTACTGCATGAGTGCACTGTGTTACTCTGTCCCCAGCCGGAGAACCGTGCGCGTGGTTGCTTTAGCAGGGTAGGGATATCGGCGTCATGTACGTTCTGCCTGTTTCACCATCGTACTGGATTCTGTCCATAAAAATTAACTTTTGACTTGCCGTTGGTTGTACACAGGCACCAGGCCGTAGTAGAGGCGGGAATGATTCACACCATCGCAGGTTTTTATGTTTTTCACAGCATCCTCGAACCATGGGTAACCTAGCCATTCGCTGGAACCCAGGGATGGCATTGGGATAACACTTCACCATACCTGACTCGAAGGAGGTGCGTAGACCAGGAGAAATTCTTTCGGCAGGTAAGGTAACTCGTCCTGTTTGTCCAAGGCACTAAACGAATACACCTTTCCGAATGCCAAAATGGCTGAAAGGGTTTTATGCCCGCTCGGGCAACACACGTGCATATTTTAAAACACCATATGAGAAATAAACTGTATACTCGTAAGGCGAGCAGGTGACAGTGACGACGACGGCAGCAACAAGTGGAAGGCTGGGTTCCGAGGTCTTGCAATGGAGGGGAAGGCGAAGGTGCCTGATTGGTTCTGACAAAACTAGCCAGTGGGAAAAATTGGTATGGGTTGGGAAGGAGGGGAGGTGAAAATATCTTACTGCTAGTATGTGTCTCGGACGTTTTTTTTTAAAGAAAAAAACACATAACTATGTGAAGGAAAAAAATCTTATTGCATACCTATTACTAATTGAAAAAAAAAGTAATTATATGTTATTTCGTCCTCTCTGCACACACACACATGCACGCACAAGCCTATCACTTATTTTAAACCCCTTACTCCGACACATGTCCCGATAGCTTAGTTGGCTAGGGAATTGGACCATGTGCTGGCAATCACAAGATTCGGCGGTTCGATCCTCTAACACTCAATAGAATTCTTTGAACTCTGTGAAAAAATAAAATACAGCACCCCTGGTTGTTGCTCGATGACTTAAAACTACTGTAAACAAGATGGCAGACACACGCCAGCACCTTCTAGCAGGCAATGAATTAACTCTACTGCAAACAAGATAGCGGACCAGCACGCCACCCCGTTGGCGGGCGATGAAGGCACCAAAGATGCAAAAGGGAAATACAATGGGAGCACTCTGAGAATACCCACAGAATAATAGAGCAGGAAAAGCAAAATGGAATGCTAGAGCAGGAAAAAATTATGTGCTGGCTACCAATATGGCAAATCCAAGAGAGTGGGCAGCACTTCGGCCCTCAGCCGTTGCCCAAAAGGACTTCAAATTCTACTACTAACGTTGGTTTTTTTTTTTTTTTTGCTTGGTACACGTTAGAATACGAATTGGCTTATTAGTAGCAACACCTTCGGGTTCCGTATAACGGCACGTTTCCGCCTGGCTGACGCATGAATAAAGTTGTCCGATCCACGGCAATGTAAATTTTGCAGAATGATACAAAACGAGGAGAAAATCATATCTTAAGCAGGGCTTTCAAAAGTTTACAGTTAACCACAAACAGCATATACATACATCCATCGTTGTATAAGTAACTACCTGACAGCGTTTAATCTGAAGATCACAGTAACCGTTTATTCACAGATTTCTTTCCATGTATTTTTTTTTGTCAACTAGTAAACTTAACATTAACTAAAGTGGTTTTTCTAGCATATGGTTGTGTGATTCCTACCGCTCCTTGATGAGCATAGCGGCCCATCAAGCAGTGCGGCGGTGGACTCCGCGTACAAGCATACAGAGATAGGAGAACATTGATACGGTTCGCAGTTGCCTTGTGCTGTGTGGAGAGAAGTCACCCCACTGTCTGCATGGTAACCGAACCCTCGACCTGTGGCTAAAGCAGTATTCACAGTACAGAGACGCTGTGAGCATTAAGTGGTTTTCACAATAATGCAACGTGATGCGATGCAACCGACGACGAATTTTCGTCCTGTTTTCCCAACAGAGCAATGGATTGTCGCCGGCCACCGGTGACACAAATCATGCTGCCCTCCGTTACCCTGCGGAAAAGTTTGCAAACAAGACGAAAGGCAATGAATTTTTTATCATTTATTCACTAACATGTTAGTCTTAAGTGAGATGATCATTTCTTTCTTTTAAAAAATACAAAATTACTAAATGGTCATTTAGAACACGAATGACTCGTGAGGCATCGGAAGACATTATGAGGCCTGTAGTTCATTCGCGGGTACTTCCAACTTTCCTGAAGCATCGCCTGCTTAAGTTCTACTTTCAGGATATTCCTCCGCCCAATGCAAACAAAGTTTTTTTACCTAGTTTATAAAATCACATTAAAGTGACAGCGCACCGCATTCGTGCGCAGTCAGTTTAATAATATTTTACATGGAAACTATTTATTAACATTAATTACCAACACGCCCATTTTCTCCCTGTATTTATTCATGTTAACTATAAATGAAATATTACAATTTATGATTTAAATATAAGTAAAAGTTCTATTGAACCAAAAGTATGATATTTTAAGTGTAAAACGCTTGTGAAACATGACATAAACCAAACAAGTCATACATGGGGTGATTGTTCAGAGGTTTGATTCAAAAAGTGTGAATAAACCACGAATAAACTATACTTTCGTTTTCAAAGTGAAAAATATATAAATTTGGACTTGTCTGAACATCCCTGCAAACAGTTGATTACGTAAACTGTTATTTCTCCTTACCTCAGCTACTCGCCTGTTTATTTATTTATTACCACGTGCCGTACTCAAATAAAACCAATATCCATCGCTCGTGCAATGCTCTATCGATGCCCGTCGCCAGCGTCAAAGCTCTAATTGGCTGAAGCATGTCGCTTTGCTCAATTTTGAAAACCACTTTAGCCTATGGGAGAGCTGTCCCCCGGTGACTGCCGACATGACGTTGGTTTTGTCATCGTCAGACATTGACAGAGGTGAAGAAGAACAAGGGAAGTTCTGCAATCATCGAAGCTTGTACCTTTGCGTGTTAAGTTAGTGAATAGTTCTAATGAATAAATAGTATTGAATATAGATGTCCTACAATTAATAATATTAAATAAATCTTACATCATAATGCTTCCTTTCACAAAGTATGATACGCGAACATTTCTGTTGATGTTAGTTTTCAGGTTTGTTTACAGGTTTTTGCGTCTGTGTGTATGAAATATACATACAGTTATATACCTGCTTCGGTTTTGTACATTTTGCTATTCATATTTTATTTTAATTTGATAGGATATGTTTAGTTTGTAAATGAATTAAGAAATGAAACTGTGATGTTTCTAGTGCAATGGAACAAAATGATGGCAGCGCAGTCTGCAGCGGCGACGTATTGTGAGAACCACTTAAGACACTACACTACCAGGCGGCGGTACAGCTCATTTACAGTCTGTAAACTACAAGTATGCAGTGCTGATATCTAGGATTCCTATCTGTGTGGCGGGCCGCAGTAGTGTAGTTGTCAGACTACTCGCCGCACACCTAGGCAAGCCGCGTTCATTCCCGGCGGGGTCGCCCCCGGGTTTTCGCATGTAGGAAGAATGCTAGGGTTTCCTCGGAGGTCTCCTGTTTCCACCACTTTTGCATTCCGCCACTTCCATACTCCCCTCACTTGATCCTCGTCAGCGCTCAACACCTCGATATTTAGAGTAGCCCAGATCTCTTCACTCCACTCTGTTTGTTTGACTCATCCCACATTTTATGCATGGAGCTGTGTCATCTTGTTTACGTATGTGAACTTGTTTGTGTAACTGCTAATAATGACATTAGACTGTACGTCTCGTCGACAGCGAGGTCATTAAAGATGGTGCAAGTTGCACAGGGAAGAGGGATTGGGGAAGGATTTGGAAGGAATCGGCCAATGCCATTGTTTGGGACCCATCCCAGCATTCACCTGGAATGATTTCGGGAAACCATGGAAAACCAAACTCAGGATTGCCGGACCGGGAATAGAACCTGGGTCCTCCCGAATGCGCGTCCAGTGTATTACCACTGTGTCACCTCGCTCGGTAGACTGTATGTAAGGCCATTCTGTTACGATAACTTATCTGTAAAGCCTTCGGATATAATGGACATTATAAAATTGTACAGTGCACCTTTAACTGTATGATGGACGTGTCGCTTATGTAGGAAACTATATTAAGTTTACCCCCACCCCCCTAAAATGTTCTGAAAGTTAGGGCCTTGCTATATTCACAAGAATTCTTTGAGCTAGCAGCAGTTCCTAGATGCTTGTATACATATGCTTGGGGAGCAAATGAATTTACCTATTACTCGACAAAATAATTGGATTTTAGTTGCAAATGATGCTACCATCCTACCAACATAATGGTGTGTTCGTGCGTGGCTCATGGTGGAACCGTGTTTCATTTAAATAAGTAATTGTACAGATGGTCCGTCTACCAAATTTGTGTGAAATGCATTATTAAGTATTAATAACTTTTATTGTTTATTACCTTGCCAATATTAAAGCCGCTAAAAAAAAAAAATTTTTTTAAATCTACCACGCCGAAAAAGAGCATATTTTTTGTTACTGTGTATACCTTATAGTGTAAATGTTGTTTACTAATAAGAGGTGCCAAAACTTTACATCATAAGTCCCCCTTAAGAATACTTTCTATTGGGGTTAACAGCTATTAGTAGTCCTCTTTATAATAAATGCTAGTGTTCATTAAAATATCATGAAATTTTCGTATAACGTCAAAATACCATGATGTTGAACATAATAATGTATTAGACTATGGATACATTTAATGATATCCTTGGCTATTAAAGATTTTAACAAGAACATTTAAGCCCCTCAAAGTGGTTGTATTCTGTACGTATTTTTACTGCCTAGATTGTAAGGTTGTAATATATAATAATAGTTGTAAATTAATAAATAAAGTGGTGTGTAAAATAGAATGTAAAATAGAATAGATGTTGTTCACTCATTACGTAAGTAATAGGAACTACAGAATAACTGCCAGATTGTTGGTCATCCGGTAAGGATAACTGACATCGGCATCTGTGAATTCATTGTGCCAAATTATCTTTAAGTAATATTAAGAATTTAAATATAGTTATATTATAGTCCCTAGATTTTCAATGAAAAATACTGCCTGATTATAAGATATCGATGTTTCCTGATAATGTTTTATTAACATGGGTATACAAATTCAAACATAGTATAGTTCAAATATCATTATTCATTTTCAATTATGATTAACTAGCGTATAAATACCTCACATTTTTCATTCACAGTAATGACATACACTTCAAATGGGGCAAATGTATGTTAATGCTAAAATATTGAAAATCATTTCTTAGGTGTTTACAGTTTTTTCTCAGAAGCATTAATTGTATAATAAATGTTCTAGAGTAACTAACAATTGCTTCTTTCGCCAAGAAGGAAGCTTTTGTTTGTATTTCAACATAAACAATGACACTATGGTCTGTATTACGAAATATTACACTTTTGTATCACTTCTGTGAGTAGTTACTATGTACAGTTATTTCCATGGTAAAATAGGTTCTGTTGACTTGACACACGACCAAAATTCTGGTATTTGTACCAGATTTTTTCTCTTGGTACCACCTACCTGAGTTTTCTTATTCTGGTGCGCATATATATACACACACATACACACATAAAGATTTTTGGTGATCACAAAAATTTGCCATAATTGACATATGCACAAATTATCGGATAATTCTAAATTTTGTAAACTAAATCAAATATAACTGTATATCACAGCTGCTTAAGGGTATTTTATGTTATATTGTTCTTGTAAATTGTAGTCATACACAGTATTAAACCAAACTACTTTGTAATAAAGACTCTTTAAAAAAATCATAAATTCTTTAGCCTCCGACTAATTATGCTTAAAGTCGATAAATGTTTTCATTTTTTAATACGAGTACCTTCCGGTAAGTAATCTCTGTGCACCCTGATAAAAATATAGAGATTTAACATCTAACCAATAGCAATCGAAAATTTCAAATTAAAAAATTTTTGATTGTTGTTTGAAAATTATGCTAATTTATTTGGGACTTGAACTTATTTTTAAAAGAGTACCATAATTCTATAGAGAATACCAGAATTTTATGAGGCATGGTACCAGAATTTCATCTGCCCCATCTGGCAACACGCTGGATCCATGGAAACTGCTTGAACCATGGACTCCCTTTACAACTGTCAAAAAAGTGCAGTCGCTCACAAGGCATGCTATATATATATATATATATATATATATATATATATATATATATATATATATATATATATATATATATATATATATATATATATATATATATATATATATATATATATATAAAATAAAGCACGGTCATCATGAACATATATACTTGTTCGCCATTTATGAAATGTTAACACTGTAAATAACTATCTTATTTAGAGCTGTATTTAAATGGAATAATTTCAGTGCACTTAATGGTCAACCGTAGTGATTAAGAAAGGTTTTAAAATTGCACTGAAAATTACTAAGAAAAACTGTCAATGTCATGTATGTTTCATGTAAAAATTTTGTAAATATTTTCTTTATTAAAATAGAATGAATAAATTGAAATATTTTCCTAGTCCTTTACATTTTCACTTCAAACAGTGTGTGGTTTCCGTAAACTGGAGACTGAGCTGCGAAATTTTTCAAAAATGTGGTTTTTGACGTGGGTATTATGTAACTACAGTTTATTATAGGCCGTTCATGGTAAAGTGAGCACTTTTGAAGGCCCTGCTAAATTTTTCCTTTCAGTCAATTTCAATCTTTCTGTCACTTTTTAATATAAACCTTGGGATGTGTCTAATAAACGCAGTATACATTTCATCACTCTCAAAAGTTAACGCGTGAGGCTGGGTGGGCCTCAAAAAGAGCTCACTTTATGGTGAATAGCCTATACTTGCTGATTTTACTCTAATTATATCCTCTGAGGTTTTATCTCAGATAAATCTCGCGGAACACAAACTACCCTGACGAGGATAGCTCTTATGACGACGTTCTTTAACTTTGTGTTTTCACAGGTTCCTTTTGGTACGGCTTACATCTAAACTGTTTCTTTGATACGAGCTAATCTATACAACGTATTTATTTTTCACTACAAATTGTTTAAGTTACAGCACGAACTCCAATTTTCTATTATGTTTTTCATAGTGAATTAAAATTAGCAAAATGTCGTTTCAGTAGTAGGGAAATTGGGAATGATGTCAAAGGGGACAGGGGACCGGAGCCTCAGAGCCCACTGCTGCCATGTAGAAATTTCCCTTTTTTCCCTCCAAATTTCCCTTTTCCCCTCAAAGCTGACTAAGTTTCCCTAAAAATTTCCCTTTTTCCTTAAACAAATCCTCGTTTCCCCCTTTAAAAAAATAAGGTAGAAGCCCCTGAGGATTAGCAAGCCAGGTGACCTTAGGACTCATGACCTTTGACACCAAAAACTTGAAAACATTCCAAAAAACCACAACATTTCAAAAACTTTTAAAACTTCCCAAAAATTTATTATTAAAAATTGTTTAAAATTTACTAAAAAATATATTACTAAAAATTATTTTAAAAACTTAAATTTCTTGGGGAACTCCCTACATCACCTAACGAATTACACGGCAGGCCTACACCCCCTCACCAATACCCAGTCAACCATCTTGGTAGGCGACCACCATCTTGGTAGGCGACCGCCATCTTGGTAGGTTACCAACATCTTGGTAGACAACCACCATCTTAGGAGGCAACTACCGTCTTAGTACATGTCACCAATCCACCATATTAGATGCAGATGAACTTAATCCCATGACATTGAATGACCTTGAAAACCAAAACTCGAGAAAAAATACATAAAATTCAACAAGTATATTAGATTACAGACTACTACCTCCATATGAGATGCAGACTATCTCGACCTTGAAAACAGAAACTCAAGAAAAAAATACATAAAAGTCAGCAAGCAAAATTCATTAAAGACTGCTACCACCATATTGCATGCAGGTAACCTTAACCTTGACCCCATGACCTTGAAAATCAAAACTAGAGAAAAAATTCATAAAAGTCAGCAAGCTTATTACATTACTAACTACGACCACTATATTAGGTGCACACTACCTCGATCTTAACCCTATGACATTGAAAACAAAAACTCAAGAAAAAATACATAAAAGTCAGCAAGCATAATTCATTACACACTGCTACCACCATATTCGAGGCAGCTAATCTTAACCTTTGACTGTAACCTGGTGACCTGTGGCCTTGAACCCAAAAATGTCCATAAAAGTATTAAAAAATTAATGAAAGATTGGTTTTTCATTAATCGTTCCATCAGTCTTTAAGAATCCTCCTCCTCAATCGCGATTTTCCCACCAATCTTTTGCAATATTTCCATCAATTGTTCCATCAATCTTTCCATTAATACTCCTCTATCATCTTTCATCCTTCTCAATCTTCACCAATATTCCTCAATCCTACCCATCAATCCTCCTCAATTTAACCAATACTCCTCCTCAATCTCAATCCCCCTCAATCGTAATCTTCCCATCAATCTTTAGCAAGCCATGGGTTTGTCGTCTGTATCTATCTGTCTCCAAAGTTTTTACATGATGGCAGAATTAATGTTTGTTTATGCAGTCAACTATCCATGAATTTTTATACTACAGTCTTTATCATTCTATATGCAGAGCAGATATTTACGTTTATAGGCAAGTGCTCACACCACCACTTTAAAGTTGTGAGGGATAAAAGGATACAGCACAAAAAATTTAAGAAAAACCAATTATTTTATAATAATCTTTTATTTTGTAATTACAGTTTCACAAGAAAACAGTTCATCACATCAGCTGATATAACCATCATGTGTTGCCTCAAATATATGAGCACTCCATAACATTAATAATTACCTACATCATTAACATTAATAATTACCTACACCATATTGACAATATTAAACACTTCACTTCATACTATCCACGACAAGAAAGCAATCATATAAGCATTCCTATGAAACATTAATGGGAAAATGCAAATACAGAAGACATGTTTCCATATGACATATAAATGGCTACTGCATAATTCTAAATGTATTAGTTTTGTTTTGTAAACGTAGACGTGTCTGAAATGGCAGATTGCGTTGGCAAAATAATCACGTGACCCGATTTTGTATACAAACATCGTGACGTATTTGGCAAATTGATATTCAGTATCTTGTATATAGTGGATGTTAGCAAAAATACAAAATGACATCAGCGCCATGTTGGTTTTGGCATTCAAAATGCAAGCAGACATGCGTACTTAAACGTCTTTTAAAACAAATATCTGTTCATAAAATACACTAGACATGTTTTAAAAGGCAAGTAAGTGTTGTGCTTTGTTTATATATTTCCAACACATGTTTTACTTGACCTCGTTATTGGATATTATATTATTTTCTTGTTTATTAACGTATTCACAGCATTCCAGCGATGATTATATAGAAATATAATGTCCATTTTAAGAATTTATTTTATATCAAACAAATTTTCACCGTTAATGAAAGAATATGTAGCCACGAGTGTTAAACAAGTGGCTGCCGACAACGTCCAGATTGAAACCTATGAAATGGCAAAGTACAAAATAATGAATTTCTCCTTTCAGACACGGCCTTAGCTTGACTATTGATTGACACCGAGTCATTGCATTCAACCAATGTTTAGTGTAGAAATAGTTATATTTTGTGACATGCCTAGTATGAAGTAGAATATTACGACTCTCTCTGTTAGGTCTAGTTTTCATGCATTCATTTGTGTTAACATTATTCATAAACACTTCAGTGTCTACATTTATCGCACTGTTATGAGTCCAAGGTTTCAGTGTACAATATGCAATGGTGTGCTGTATTACACTCGTGTAAATGTTAACACACAGAGCTGCCAACTTTTCAGACAATATCCACTAATGCACATCATTATTGTAAACTTGGATCTTACAGAGACGGCTGTTGTATTATCGCTTTAAAACAAACATCTATAATAGTCGAGCCTTATATGTGATCATTAATGTCCTTTTCCCGCAGTGTGCATAAGGTTTCTACTTAATGAGATAAACACTCATACAGGATTCGCATTCATCTAAGAACGTAAATGTTTTACGTGTCTCTGGAAATGACATATGCACATACACGGGGAAACAAATGTATGTACGTCTCGCACCCTTACAGCACATAGGCTATTATTTTGAAAATTGGTTTATATGTAGTTTATAATTGTTATTCTTAATGTTTCTTTCTATAAAAAGTTGAATTAAGGCATTAACTTCTGAGAAACACCACTGAGCAAAGTTCTTAACAAGGTATACTCTTTAACCTTTACTGATCTATAAGATCCAGGATAAACATAACGAGTTTTCTTTGTGATTAGTTATAAACCGGGCATGGCATTTAATTTATAGTTAATATGCAAAGCGGTGAGAACACTACCAATGTTTTTACAAGGCAAGGCATCGAGGAGTGAAATTGTTATATCAAAATCCGACATCTAATTTCTATTAATACCAATATTAGTGTTAAAAGGATATTTACCTCTAGTTGTTACCAGTTTTAATGATACATTATCGATAACTGTGTTTACTGACTCCAATATATATTCATTCCTTACTTGTGAAAATGTCTTTGATTGGTTAATAGGAACATTTCATTGTCATGCGCTTTCCAGCTACAGCTCGTATTGGGTTGACAATTCTAAATCTATGAACCTATGTTCCAGCACACATTCAGTATGTGTTTTCTGTCAAAATGCTTGTTCCGAATCTTATCAGCTAACTAGTTGCTACAAAGGATTCAAATAAGTATGCCTGTCGGAATGTATCACGTATCGAGCCAAATGGAGTATGTTTATACACATAAGTGCATTCCTAGGTTCGAACAGAGCTTAATGACACATGAATCGACATATTGAACGTGCCGATTGTTTGTATGAACAGTCACCTTTGTAGTAGACCACAATCCCAAACCGTAAACATTGTGTTAAATTGTAGACCGTTGTGCATCTAACATATATTTCTCCATTATTGAACAATTATTTCCTGTCCATTTCCGTTCACATAAGAATGGAATGACAAGTTTATTATGATGTATGACATCATTCATGATTAATATGACATTCCTAACTGTGGGTGCTAACAGTACTCGTATTTAATCATGAAAACCTAAACTATTGTAAAATAATAGGTTATAGTTAAAGACAATGACCCTTATATATTTATGATAATTCTTTTTTTTGCAGAGATAAATAAAATCAAATAGTAGTTGATTTCGCTGCGTATTTCCGCAAACACATAATTCTACGACATAAACGAAACACATGCCATGGTCGCCATTAGTAAATCATGAGTTGGGTATTCACAGCTGCAACGAACGCTGGTAGCTCGCGTGTGACAGGCTCGCCTTCGACAGGACTTGAACTGACACGTAGGTGAGCCGAGGCCAAGGTTATGACATACTTTTACCGGTTGTGGAACTGGCAGCACCGTGCCGAAGATGTCATCGAGAACACTAGCGCTCCTCTGGATCATTAGCGGAACTAACACATAACAACTGGTCAGACTTTTTCCTATCCCATGGCCACTCTAGTGTATATCTTTACTCGACGACTATACTCACTAAAAATATCTTCAGTTGTCTGGCATTTTGGAAGATGGCACCAACAAAAATTTTTAATATGCCTATCCTATACCAGTAACAACTACCTATCACAACCAAATATAGGTAAAAGTACTGTCGAATTGATAAAAAAAAGTTGGAGAAGCTTATTACAATTACTTGCATAGATACGTAACGGAAAGTAGGCTTATTAGTAATACTGAACTTCCTGTTCGGGTTGGTGCAGTGCTTCAAACGCATTTACGACATGGTTGCCAAATTCACAGTCATCAATACGAAATGTATAATCATTTAAACACTGGTATCCATTTGTGAATAAATTACATGTATCACCTTAATGAACTAATAATAGTGACATATATACAGAAGTAGGTAAGGGGGCTTGTCTCGTCGACAGCGAGATCATTTAGAGACGATACAAGTTGAACAAGGAAGAGGAATTGGGGAAGAAGTCGGAAGGAAATGGCCTTTGTTTGGGACCCATCCCAGCATTCGCCTGGAGTGATTTCGAAAAACCACGGAAAACCGAAATCAGGATGGCCGGACCGGGAATCGAACCCAGGTCCTCCCGTATGCAAGACCAGTCAGTTTCCACTGCGCCACCTCGCTCAGTCATATGTGCAAAATACACACATATATCTGTAGAGACGTTGGGCATAAGTAAATACAAAAATGTGACAAATAGGGAACAGCAGTTGCGCTATTTTGTGGCAAGGTACGCGTTTGGCTTATGTTTTTTTCTTTATTTCCTTGTATTTTGTGTGTTTGCCTTTGTAGGCACAGACTTTTTTAATGGCAAAGTCTTTGCCTTGAATTTTCCTTGCAATCGAATATCCCCCTCTTGTGCTCAAGTATCTCTGTTATTCATATAATGTTCGTGTCATTAATTTTATTGTGTCTAATAAGTGGTATTAATGTAGGAGGGAGAATTAACATGAGCAAATGTTTGAATTTTATATGCAACAAATTTTGGTAAAGGTAGTTAAAGAGTATATCCGTTAATTTGTATTTCCGGAGTTCTATTCACTATACAGTTGACTCTTGATGTATCGTTATTGCATGTATCTATAAACCGCATTCACCAGCAGTTTTTTGTGGTCCCGGCAAAATCCCTATGTAAATAATGTTAACATAAACCACTTGAATCGTTCCATCACATGGTGCGTCGATCAAAGTATATTTTGGGTCCCTTCGCCTAATATTTCCTGCAACTATCGTTTTTAAGCTGGTTGTTTATGCAAACATCTAGTAACTGGGTGTGAAACACATCACGCGCGCTGCCGTTAATAACTGCTCTGCGGCATGCTGTCTAACGTACTGTCTTCCCAACACGTCTGTCGACACCGCGGTGTGGTGAGATGAGCTAGTCTTGGCTTGCTAATTCCCCTACACAACTGCCGAGAGGGGTAGTGGTTACCTAGAGCAACAAGCGTGGCGACCTAGCGTCCTCTCTCTAACCCTTCTCTCTCAGCCGCGCACCATCTTTCCAATCCTCACAAGTAAACTAGACAAGGGGGGGGGGGGGGGGGGAAGTTGTTGTCGAGCAAAAGATAAAGCATGTCCGTCCTCTCTCTCTCTCTCTCTCAGCCACACCCGCTTCGCTTGCCTTCCACACGCCGCCTGCCGGCAGCAGAGCAAATAAAGTACGCCTGGCGAATGTAATTTTATCAAGATCATACATCGCTCAAAATAGTTTTACCTAACCTGAAAATGCTATACAAAACATTTTTATGAGGAATTATTATTAGCAAAGATGTTTTTCTTTTGTGATTAAAAGTAATTTTTTCCCATACGGTTGGCGTTTCATTGTATCTGGAGATAATTAACATGATTTTAATACGTAATATTTATTTAACTCAAGGGGCAGCATCTTCGCAAATAAAATTATATGCCCATAAGCATATACAGTGTATTTGACCTCCCCTTGTCATCAAGAATTGTTTGAACATCGAGCGACTTGTTTTACAAAGCGTGAAGTTCATTTTCAGTAACTTCTTGCGGGTAAATTGGAGGATTTATATTGATTTACTTCAATACACACATTTTTTAATAACCTGATAAAATGTAAGGGCCTATTCGACATATTTTGCAATCTAATAATGGGTAGGTAAACACCGAGCCAAGTGCAGTGTAACTCACAACAGGGAAAATCAGAGGGCTGATTTTGAATGATCTAATTATTAGACAGTGAATAAATCCACAATAATAACTTTATTTATTCATTCATTTCTGTCACAAAATTACAAGTTTTCTTTGCAGTAAAATATAATTAATTACTTTAAAAGACAGACCTTTACCACGGGCACTAGGTGTCGGCAACATGTAGCGACTTGGAGGGGGTAATCCTCCCGCAACCCCCCTCCCCCCCCAAACTGCTGTGAACACACTGCCTGATCGATAACTTCTCCATGCTCTCTCAGCTTATAGAGCCCGCACCGGACGTTCAAAATTCGACTTGCATCCAGTGTCATATTATTTTCATTTTCGGAGGGTTTGAAAGTTTTAGGTCAGTTTGCATTTGGTGTCAGATTACAATCAATTATATATAGTAACTTGAGACGTTATTTTTTTTATTTAAACGAGTTTAGGTGAAATGATATTTTTTTTGTATTATTTACAATAATACTTTTTCTAAAATTCTATTTTTACTGTGTTTACCATCTAAACTTTATTCACAGATACTGTACAGATCTTACTATACTCAACATAAAGTTTTGTAAGGTTATAAGTTGTATTTTAATGATGAAAATGTCACAAACCTCATCTACTGAAATCCCACATGTATGGACATTTCTTGGCAGTCCCCTGAATAACTATAGATCGAGAGTAGACTAAAAATGACACCACTTGTAAGTAATGTCTCTATAATTTATATTTTAATTCAATTTAATGTTTTAGAAGGCAGCACATTTTGTAAATCAGATTATTTCCTTATTAATTATATTACTATTAACGTCTATATCAGCTGCCATAAAATTAGCTAGCAAAAAAAAATTTCAGAATCCTGATATGTACTTTAAATAATCATTATTTTTTTGAGCACATCAACATGTGAGTATAAGTGCAACCGTATACGTATTGATAGTTGTATCGACATGTACGTTGTTTAGAGATGCTGACGTGGTGTCCTTTTTTCTACTTCTCAAGATGATAACATGATGTAATAATTTGTAGCTGCTGAATATCTTCTTTAAGATGTGGTAAAATATTGTTCAAGCCACCATCTGTAAGTTTAATGAGTTAATTATTTTCCCGGCGATGTTTATACGTAAATTTTAGTTCCACGGAATTATTGTATTTTAGTGCAGTCACAGTTAGCTGTTGGCTGCTCCATGGAGCCTATGTAATTTCTGCCATGTTCCCTTTATGAACGAGAGTGGCGATGCTTTCCAGTCACCTATAATTGTGTGAAAAGGCAACAAATGGCTTGCGTCTTCACTGTCTACGTCAGGAAAGAAAAATATTTTTTATTTTAAAATTTATTGAAGCACGAGATGAACTGTGCGTGTGTGGCTATCACCTATTGTATTTCCCAAGCATTAACACTTTTCTCTCCTGTTAAAATCAATATCAAAACAACACTTTGTAGCAATCAAAACAGTAATTATGTAACACGAGGTTAACTATTTTATTTAATAATTTACATGTTGTTCTTAAGAGATGCACCTCAGCTTTACTCAACTCTACTCAATTAGGCCTACTTTTATTTCTTTTGAGTCCATTTTGTGGCCATAGCAATTACTAGGCAATGTTCCACGGTTGTTAATTTTTTTTTTTTTTTTTTTTTTTTATTTTTTTTTTTTTTCCGTTTAAGAAACTAAGATCATAAGCAAACAACACTTGTGAGATAGAACTACGATATTAATAAATTTAAAAAACCAATACTCAGCAACTGAAAAGAATATGAAAATATTTATATAACAACTACATTATAAAGGGGCTATTAAATTATTGGTCACTAAATTGTGCACAGTGTTGTTCTTCCATGATTTAATTTCCCCGGGTTTCAATTTTTATGGTGAACGTTTAATTGGTGCAAAAGAATACAAATATTTATATTAATTCATTGTAAGATGATTGATTGCATGTTAATGAAACGGTTTTGGGACTCAGCCTAAGTTGTTATCCTCTTTTCACAAAACACAGGTACGAGCAACCAGATCCATCCCTTTTATATTCACCCTCTTCGGTCTCGTACGTTGTGTGTTGTTTAGGTCTACTGGACCATCCGACATATGACTTGCATCACCCAAGGTGGTGTACGCAATTTAACGTGACATAATTGGCTAGTATGAAGATAAGGCAGATATTCGAGTAACACTACAGCACATAAACTGGCATGACAAGCAACACGACTCTTTAAAAACAAGTTCAATGCACACACAGAAATACATCAAATAGAGGTATTAAAAAAAAAAAACAATTTCAGTGCAACTTTTTCAGTGTGAAATAAACATGTTTTATCTAAAGAAATTGCAAACAGGTGAAAATATATTTTCCTCTAAAACACTCTTTTATTTTCTCGTCATAACCTGATAAAGCAATGATTGAATGGTTTTGCTCTTCAAAATTGTATTACAGTTAAACTTGAATCAGTAAGCATGAGTCATTTGTACTTGGGGAAGATGTGCATGTGATCAAGCTTGTGCTACATTACTGAACTCGTATTGCTTTATTGCCCGTACTTTACACCAGGAAATAATGCTCATAGTTTGTAAACTGCCTTCAAAAATGTTTACTCAAGTTAAATTGATTCAGTGGTTAAAAACTCTTCAATAAAGTAGTGCACACAGTGGGCCACCTTACTTAAACAAAAAAGTAGTCTTCAGCCAAAATTAATGTTATGGGATTAATTTTAATAAAACACAAAAAGTGTCCTAGTTCGTTTATTTAGGCCTATTGTATTTTCTTGCTTCGTGCCGCTAATTCGGCCTGCTTCGGCCCACATTGCCAATTAGGGGTCAGGATCATTACTTCGGTAAAAACATGATGTAGATGGACGGATAACACCCTGTTGGAAGAAATGGTCAGAACATATGTTTTGTTGACGTGACCGTGCATTATCATGAATGTACCGTCTCCGCATAGGTTGTCAAGCCTCGGCAGTGTCACAAATTCACCCGTTGGTATAGTGACGCTTGTTCTGGTTAACACAAAAATAACATCGCCACGGATAACTACTACACAAAACAGGATTAATTTCTGTATCTGGTAGATTTAAAAGCTAAACCAACATACACTCAAGCAAGAAAATTATAACCTTTATACATTAGATTAATTTTCATGTCTTCAGATAAATGTGAAAAAAAATTATCCGCGCATAAAATAATAAACATACAAACTGTATAAAAATATGTCGTTGCAGTGTGGAACTAAGAGGACAACAAATAAAAATAACCAATAGTAATGCTATTCTCTATCAAATGTATAGAAACAAGTTTAGAATATTATTTCTGTTGCAGTACTTTCTGAATTTCACTAGCCATTACATTTAAAACAAATTTTTTGAAAAATATTAGATTAAAACCACTACTTGTTTGCTACTATTCAAAGTTTATATAAGAACATAATAATTACATTATTGTATCAATCTAAAACTAACTGGAAACAATGTAACACTATGTGGTGAAAACCTTAATGCCCATACGTTGGTGCTAAAATATGTAAATTATCATGTGGTTATGCAATGTAATGTAGAACAGCAGCTCCTACAACACACACCACTCTCTCTCATAAGGGTGCCAATTTATTATATAATTATGTAACAAGGTCACCACATAATATTTGTATAATTAACACGTGAGCAGTGTATGACTTAAAATAGCAATGCTGTGGACCTGATACACGCTTCTCTGCAATAAAAACCTACATGTGTATTTGCTAGATGACGGTCCATACATTGTGATTGTGTGAAGTGGGTACTGTTGGCAATATTTATAAAAATTAGCAAGTGAAACAGTAATGTGTTCCACCATAGAGGAGCACGTCTGCTCAACGACTCTCAGGCTCAGGAACCAGATGTATTTGATGTAGAGCACTCACCTTTGCAGCTTCACATATGTAGCAGACAAACAATTATTTGCCCCACAGCTGAAAGTCTTAATCACCATAGCCATTCATATAGCAAAGAAAATAGTTTGTCATTCTGATCTGAAAGTAAGGAGGTAGTAAATATAAAATGTATGTTCTGAGACAGGTGGTAGGGAGTCAAATTGCCAGATCCGGGATGCCATTTTGGATTTCCCTTTTTCCCTCAAAATTTCCCGTTCCCCTCATAATTTCATGTTTTTCTCTACAAATGTCTCTTTTTCCCTAAACATTTCCTGATTGTCCAGAAATTTGTGATAAAGTGCTTTCTGCTTGTTGTGGCTGACATTACTCCTCAATGCGGTTGAGATACCCCGAAACTCGGCCACATAGAGGAATTGACAAAATAAAATTAATTTAATAATTAATTAAAAAAATTAAATATAATTTTATAGTTAAAAAGTTTAAAGATGTAAGTATCAAGGGGACGTTAAAATTCCAGTTTCACAGTGTCTGGATTTGTTCCAATTTAGGACCGATTAAATAATAAGTCCTAGTATAGCAACATCATCTATTTCTCTGTGTGGGGAAATAAAAAATGGTTAATTTTCTTTTACAAGTGGTTATCTTAAACGCAAGGTAAGTTTTTATTACTGCGCTAAGAAACACAGTGGTAATTCTTGGCTAATGTAAGTATATGTTTAAGTTTTTTTTTTTTTGTGATAATGGAAGATCATTTAAATAGAAATTCCTAAAAATTCTTTAACTGTGATAAAACTATAGTTATTGTATCATGTCATACCACCATGCATATAAATTATGTCAGACACGTCAATTCTAGCGATACTATTTATTGAAAAATATTTGAATATTTAATTGCACGTATATCTTATTTGTTTTATTCTGGGAAATAATCTAAATCAATAACCCTGAATGGCAATAGGCAAAACTAGAACTGCCATTAGGAAGTGGTCTTATTTAACTGTCTTTAACATACCCTTATATGGCACGTAAATAATGTCTCATTTGTGTGTCAAAATCTATAGTCCTGTCACCAGTAAAATACTTGATTTTAAATTTAAAGAACATATATGCCTCGGCTGTCTCAGTTCCATAGCAACACTTAAAATATCACTCACATTAATTGTGGTTAAAATAGTACTGCAACTGCTACTGATGCCTTGCCAACATGGCATCGCATGGAATTTTCTCGAACCAGCGTCATTACGTATGCATAGTGTGCGTAGCAGAGTTTAAGTTACAAAATTCTGACATAGTACGAAGGATTGTTCTCGTAGAAAAATACCAGTTTATTTGTAGGGTTCAGAATGGGGTCTCTTCCAAATAAAACAGAGGTTGTGATGTTCTAGGGGGTGGTGCTGCTTTAACGTGGCTCGCCAGCTCACGGACGTTACATAGTCTAGCTAGCTACCTACCTAAGCTCTTAACAGCTGCTTAAAAACTATGTGAAGGGGTTACCAGCACACATCTCAACACAAAAACATAATGTAATACCCTAGTAAGCTGAACTAAAAACACCCTAACAAATAAAAAAAATCATCCACTACGTCCAACTTCTGGACGTGGGTCCTGACCTAACGTCTTAATTCGTTGAAGGATGGCAGCAGAGAGCGCGAGCTTACTATCGACTGGCCCGGCATAACCTTATGCTAAGCTCACTAGCCAATAGGAGCACAGGGTTTGAACCTGTTAGCCAATCGAAAGGCTCACTAACTAAACTTAAAATGACGCACTCCAAACTGCCTAAATCCCTATATCATAGAATTACAGGTCTCTTAGAAGATATCAAATACAATAAAATTCCCTGAAGTGATCACAATAAAAGTCAGACCAAAAAGGAAAAATATTAAATATTAATTAAAATATAAACAAAAGTAAAATATAGCTATCAGAACCAAATTACACATAAATGATTGCCATGCATACATCTAAATTTAAATATCCTAGCCATGAGAAAAAATTAAAAAAACATATATATACAAATAACAAAAACAAAACCTAGGTAAAACATAGACAATTTACAGGTGTTATACATAAAAGGTGACAAACATAAATTAGGAAAATCAATGTAGATCACGAAAAGTGTTTTGTTACAAGTGCTTATACACAATTTATTACAGGTGTAAGTTAAAAAAAAATAGTCCTTGCCATTGGTTTGCCTCTGTGCACATTATCTTGTCAAAAGAATACTTTTTGTAATATAGCTCATTTTGTATTCATCATATATACATGTGGACCTTATTTCAACAAGAAGGAAGAAATTTGCATTTTTACTGTCGTACTCTTGCTAAGTGTGGAAGTGTTACAGTACCACGACTACATCACTCAGTAATACTAATTCTAGCAACACATGTACGTGGCTTTTCCTCCTCTCATTCTTCCATAATTCACTGTCACGTTCAACACGTATTGTGTGAAGTCCTAGAAGGCTCCGTACGTCAAAAATGCAGTACTCTTTTTGGGTTATTTGCAACTGTCCTTGAATTTGGTAATAATAGTGATATTTCTTGTTCATCTGAAATTCACTATCAACTACTCTTACTGCAGGAACTTTCCCCTGATTTATGGCATCTGTTGGGCTCATAGATGATACTGTGATTCAGTAATCTCAACTCATAGTCATAGACATGCAAAGAACATGAAAGTGGCATACCATCGTGGTCTCACTAAAATGTGGCATCTAGAAGCAGCGGTTCTTGACCAGCCCCTCTTCACCCACCCCTTCTCAAGCCTGTAATTTTAGTAACTTTAAACAACCTAACTCTTTAGTTATCAATATGTTGGTAATTGTAATCTACTAAAAAGGCTGTTCACGATAAAGTGGGCACCTTAGAAATCAACCTCTAAAAAAAGTCCTGCGTATATTTTTAAAGGGCGCACTGAGTGACATGCACCCAGTAAAGTTGGTAAGGATGGAGAGAAATTAGTTCCATATTTTAACTTTGAATAAAAAGTGTTAGGCAAACATTTGTGATCAATTAAATCTACTAATGTGGTTTAAACCAGCCAACCTTAGTTTATACTGTCTGAAAATAGCACTAATTCAAGTAAAAGTACCACTATTCTTCATTCTGCCCACAAAACAGCGCAGATGAGGAACAGAATGTCCAAGGGGAGAGGGCAGCAAACAAGATGCATACACTAATATTATTATACACTGAAATTTAAGTTAAAGTACTTAACGCATTTGGTTCATTACAATATTTGTTACTTTGTCAAGTACATACAGTATACTAAATAAATGTTAAAAATTAAAATAAAAAAAAAAAATTGTTGGCCAACAGTGGCATCATGGTTTGACAGAATATGTGTATATACGTTAGGTCTAGTACAGTCAGCTACAGAAGTGTTCGAACTGTATTATTTATTTATTTCACATGTTATTTTGAATTGCATATTAATTTTCACATGTTTCTCAAATGTATCTGTAATACATTTAAATCACCTAATTTATAATTTATGTAAACCACCAATCCAGGTAATTTCAGTATTTTGTGGTATTTTTCACACATTATTCTGAGATTTGGCATACTGTTATTTTAATATTATGTTTTTATGTTAATTTTTGTTCTCTGAAATTATTTTACAATTTTCAAAGCTTGATTGTTTATTTTCTTTTATCTGAATAATATTTAATTTTTGGTTCATTTCAGTTTGTGAGGTACAACCGGAAGTTGACAATGGAGATGCCAGACGATGCTTCTGGGAGGGACCTTTAAGGCTGTTTCAGTGGTCTAGAAAATTGTTGTGTTAGCAATTTCATTTTTAACAGTCTAGTGTGTTACAGGCACATCCCAATAGCAGTCCTAACACATGGCATAGCACGTGGACTAGCTACATAAGCTGCCGTGCCTCATTTTCCCATTCAGTCGCCTACTGGCGCTTCACGAGGGAGGGTCTAAGCTCTGGGCTCCGTGAGTGACGCTAGCGCTTAGTAGCATGATACAGCAACGGCCACCCTTGGTATTTCTTAGTGGTAGCCTAGCCGGGAGTTGGTGGAGAGGGTGGGGGGAAACTCATCAGACCGGTTTTGCTCTAGCCAGCCAGGGGTTTGTACTTTGCAGTGGGAGGTTGGAGAATGAAGCTAATGGCTGTTTAGAGGGTAAAGAAGAGGTAGCAGAGACATCCCGCTTACAGCGTAGGTCCAGTCCTCCCCCCCTTCCCCACCACTGTGCTATCCCAGACAAAGAAAAGAAAAACGTTTCATACTGTGGAGGAAAAATTCAGAACTACTGAAGGCTATTCATGGTAAAGCGAGCACTTTTGAAAGCTCTCTCATTTAGAATAGTAAACCAATAAATGTTTTATTTTAGCACTAGATGATAACTTCCAAGTGCGGTGGAACATACGCACTGTGTTTATTACTTACATGACAATATTTATTTAAAAAGGTGGTTAAAGGATTAAAAAATGGCTGAAAGTAAAAAGTAACTATGCCCTCAAAGGTGCTCATTTTACCATGAACAGTCTATCCTGTATTGTTTTGCACAACTCAAAATTAACTACGCAAGTAGTCTAAATAAAATTGTTGACTCATAAGGCACAACTTTCCTCAATATTAAGTCAAACTAAAACAAATAACATCAATGTAGTGCAACGGGCACTCCGCCAGCTTTCCAGTTCAGAGAGAGAACATTTTAGTGAAGTATTTTCGCAACTTATCAAGTTCTGCGGTGCCTGCAACAGGAAGCTGTATCCGTTCTAGTACTGCCTGCGGTGATTTTAGCACCGCATGACTATGATAGCTAACCACGTTTGACGGGAAATACGTCCTGTTATTCACTGTATTTTCATCCCATGACTCCTGGAATCACGTGCTGTATCATGTGCTATTTTCCAGTCACATTATTTTAATACCACACTTTGGGGCCGGCTGTGTGCAAAGTTCCAGTTCATTGGTTGACGCCCTAACCTTGCTCTCCCATTGGTTGGCAACTCTTCTCGCCCTGACTTCTCATTGGTGAGAGACTGCTCATGTGCGACTTCTTGTTGGAAGGAGACTTCTCCCCACTACACTCATGTTATGACATGCACGGCCTGAGGAAGATAGACTTCAGCAGAGGACACCAGAGACTGCACATCACCGCCTGGGACGACTCGCCTGAGCTGCGCTGAGACTCCACTCTCCTTCACCACTGCTGTCATATCATGAATTTGCTTCTATTGCCGTTATTAGTTTGATTTATATTATCAATTCCCATGCCGTCTTCCACCACATCGCCAAGTAAGTAAATGTATAATTAAAAGTGTAACAGTTTCAGTGTTTGATCTAATTAAAAGTGTTAAATTGACTTAGATTATTTCTTACTGAGTTTTTGTGCTCAGCCCTAGACCGCTCGGGCACCACATCAGAATTGTAAAGTTTAAATTTATCACACTTTCTGGAAGCAGTAGCAAGCCATCAGTACAAAATATAAAAATGTCTCCGAACGTGAAGATAGTTCAAGTTGCGAATGGCTAAACAAAAATTCTGCAATACAAACAAATTTTTCTAACGTGGATAAAACCCTATACTAGATACTGAGGAATTCAAATGAAATTTATATCCTTGGCAGTTAAATAAGTGGGTGCTCCAAAGCCACGCTGGCTAATTTAATTTATTTATTGCATCCATTTGGTCTTTTTTTGAGTACAAGTATGTACAAAGACATCGGACAAGTTAGAACATGAACACATTATTTACAGAACAATATCAAAACATCAAAGTATTATAATATTATCAAATTCTAAAACAAATATTAAATAAAATACAAATCGTCTTGAATTTTCAATATTTAATGTTCATTCTTCAATTTCTTCTGCAGATCTGTGCTGCATCCCAGGCCACTCCAATCTATAAAGAAATAAAAACAAAAAACAGAGCACACATCCCATTGGCTTTACACAATACCTCACACTGAATATCCATGGGGATTTCTAGTCTTGATTAAAATAATGTAATGGTCAGTATGTTTTGTGTTTATGATAAATATTTGTCTACAGAATAAAAAGTTCTGCTTATTAATAACTCATAGTTCATTTTTAAAGAGTTTCATATTTGTAAAGCATATTTCTGAAAGTAATGGGGTAGGTTGTTGAACAGCTGACTTGGAGAGTAAGAAGGCCCCTTTTGGGACATTCTTAAGTTGACAACAGGTATATGAATTAGTTCTTTATTTCTTATGTTATGTTTATGGAGAGTATCATTTTTCTGGAATATACTGTGGTTTTTGGAAATGAACATAACTGAACCATAAATATATTCACATACTAGTGGTAGGATTCTAGCACTTTTGAACAAAGGTCTACAGAATTCAGATGGTTTTTTTTTTTCTAAATTATATCCTTAAAGCCTTTTTTTGCATACAAAACACTTTATTGTTGTCAGTTGAGTTTCCCCAGAAAATTACGCCATATCTCTCTGCTTAAAATGTTTCATAAAAGCGGACGTTTGAATTTATTTCTTTGCTATTTTTAGTACGGAACTGGATAAAATGTGTTTTTTCATGATTAAGGCTTAATTTATTGGCTTTAAACCAAGCATCTAATTGACTAAAAGTGGTACTGACTAACCGTCCCAGTGCTTCCTTTGTCCTCACTCAGACTACAATACTGGTGTCGTCTGCAAAAAGAATTGGAGTGATGCTTGGATTAAGGTGGCAAGGTAAGTCATTTATATACACAAGAAAAAATAGGTCCAAGAATTGAGCCATGCAGGACACCATGCTTTATTCTTTCTGGTTTGGAACATACAGAGCACGCATTGTCTCTAATACAAACTTCTTGTTGTCTGTCTGATAAATACGAACACATTAGGTTGTTCACTTCATCTCTTATTCCATAATGTTAAGGTTTGTCAATGAGTACGTCATGATTTACACAGTCAAAAGCTTTTGTCAGATCACAAAAAAATCCAACTGATAGCAATTTTTTGTCCAAAGCATTAAGGATATTATCCATCAGTTTGTATATTGCTTCACTGGTTGATGTAAGTTTCCTGAAGCCAAAATTGTGAGTCTGAGAATATTCTGTACTCTTCAAAATGTTGCATGAGTCTATTGTAAATATTTTTCCTTCGAAAAGGAAGTTAGTAGTGAAATGGGCCTATAATTGGCTACATTTGTTTTTCCACCTTTCTTGAAAAGCAGAATGATAGTTCCCCTTTTTAGTCTGTCAGGGAAAACACGAGTGTTAAAAATGGCATTACACAAATGGCTTACGGGGACACTAAATTCACATGCTCATTGCTTTATTAATTTGCAAGTAATGCCATCATAGTCACAAGCTAATTTTGGTTTTAATGATTTTATTTCTTTTTCCACTTGTCCTGAAGTTGTAAACAACAGTTTTATAGAGGGGTGATCTCTATTTAGTGAAGTTGTAAAATTATGATTAGGGGCTTTATTTAATTTGGCTATTATTCAATTTGCGTTGTTTAATTCGTATGTCCAAGCGTTAATCTGCAATTACTTGTGGTGCTTTAATGACACGTATTTTAATGATTTGTTCCATTTTTCCCTGATAATTTAATCTAAGCCCAAAGCTGCATTCTCAAATTCGTATACCTATCCTGTATTTACGAGGGTTACAATGCAAAAATTTTGGAGAACCACATTATTGACGGTAAAATTATTGCACTTGTTTCATATTAGGCAGTGGCTGTAGGTATTAACAAATGTTTTTCTAGTTGAGTTATTCAATTTGCATACAAAATGAAAATTTATTTGCCCCATTGCCACCAAACTCCTAAAGGTTTGTACTATACCTAAAAAATTGCCTGCAAAAATTAACTTATACGCTGAGAATGGTAACTACAAGGGCTTCATACTAATAGTTTAGTCCACTGTCAATAATATGCTTGGTAGCCTACATAGCATATTTATTACTTACCTAAACCTGTTACATGTAGTTTTTCTAGCTCCAATTTAGACAATAATAAAAATAACATGGGCATATATCGGTTTACCATAATTATGGTGTTAAAAAAAATGTATTTTTGGGCCTTTTATAAGGAGTTTTACTGTTGCACTTTAAATATAATTATTTCAAAGTATTTCAAGTACATACCGGCACATACAAATACACATCAATAATATTTAACCTTGTCTTTTGCGAAATGAAAAAACTTTTACGCCTCTCTAATGTTATTGTAATTGCAACCAAATGCAAAACAATTTACCGTCGCTCCTTCATGATTACTATTACGCAAATATTGCGAAAGACAAGAAAACTCTTACTACACTACAGAAAACTACTGAATCACACTTTTGTTTGCATCCACCAAAACAGTTCCTAGGCAACGGTACAAGCTATGACATCGACTTCAATAGCGTATACGACCAGTAAATACAGGCACTCAGTCGTTACATATTTGGCCCAGAGCTCATTGTAATTTGAAGGATTCATATGTGCATATGCATGAGAAGTAAAATTGAAACTATGCACACTTTGTAAGTGTACATATAATTATTTATTTGTTGGTATTTGTGGCAGCTACTTTTTATTTACTTCTGATCTAATCTTTATTGTTAATTGCAAGATAACCTCAGAAGGAGTGTATTTACGGTTAAACATGTTTGTAATTGTTTCATAATGTCCACCATGTAGTTATTGTATATGGGTTACATTACAAAGAGGAATTTATCATGTGGTTGCCATAGGAATGTGTGGCATAATGAGTGATATGTAGATACATGCAAGATTCGCGTAATTTTCTGGCAACATGCTGAAATCCACAGTCCTGTACATTTTTGAGCCGGTGCCACTTCTTTATTGGCTTCTGCAGCAGTGAGGACCCATTTCCCCTTTTGACTTGATTGGACGTTATTGGACCAACTTCTAGTTGTTTCCTATTGGTTCAAAGCAGTCCTGGACATGTCCTAACAAACTGCAGCCCAATGACAAAGGCAGTACAAAACACAAATGTTTGAAGTCTCGTCTGTCTTCAAATAATAATGCGAATTTTGCATGTCTAGTGATATGATGTAGCACTCTCATGATTGGCATGACGTTTGAAAGCGTTATTAAGTATGTATTTTAGGAGGCATCTAGCCATCTTGTTTCTGCCACGCAAGTCGAGACCTAGTACGTCATTGGCCTGATGGGAATTTATAATTTTCATAATTAATTTGGCCGAGTACCTACCATTACGCAGACTGTACGATGCGGTGGGGCGAAGCTGCGCTGCATAGAACTGCAAGAATACAGTCTGCATGCACTTCCTACACTTACGCGGTTTTGTAATTAGATGCAAGTCTGAGCTACCGCGATGTTGCGTGTGGTACAATATGACTATTAGTGTACCCCAGGCTCGAGAGCCTTGTGAGGGAAGAGATTAAGGAGAACGACCAGCAGGACCAGCCTACGAGAAGTCTGCAAGATGCTGCTGCAAATTAGTATTTTCAGTATAGTATTTTGAGAACTTCAATGCAGAGATGTGACCAGGAATTTAAATAAATAATTTTTGAAAATATTTTTGGCAAACATTATGCCATATTGGTTCACAGAATATTGAAGTTGTTCTGCCTAATTTGCTTACGGAGTCCTGCCAGATTTCATTTGTTTTCCCAACTGAGTTGGTTTGAGAGACATTAACTTTAATTTAATTTTTGCAAGAAACTAAGAAATATTTTTAAGACCTAAATTATTGTTACATGGGAGGATGCCTGAGAGGCGTATCTGAGTTTGTGAGGGTTGGAGTTATTAATAACAATTAAAGAAACTAAATTTTATTTCTAATTTATTCACTCTATTATTTACAGCGTCAAATTATCTGTCTCCACTTTCACTCTTTTTATTTTACAGTAACCGCAATATTTAGCATATTTCAACTTTAATTAACGTTCTTATTAGTCGTTTTTGTTGGTCATACTCATTATTAACATGTGTTCGGTCTATCTGTTACCATAATTTATAATGTCTTTCATTCACGCATGTAGTCCAATAGTCCAGTCTGCCAGCAGCGCCCTTCACTGTTTGATACTCTCAGTCGCAGACTTCCCTTCCTCTGATCACTTCACTCACCACTCGTTCTTATGTCGCTCGGAACTCAACTACGGCCCGGAGGCCTGTCACAATATTTTTAGCATTGTCCTGACCATCTGGAAGGTTCAACACACCCAGAGTCACTCTGAGAGAACGAGGTCATTAATCCAGAGCATTCTTTAGATAAATGCAGAAATCTATACAACCACGGTCAGCAGCATGCGACATATAAGAGATTATCGTGTCAGCTTGCTTTTCGTAGCTGATATGCAGCCACCGGGCTATCGTTCACGCTGCCACAACTATCATAAAACGACTCTCTGTCCTCTTCGCTCGAGCGCATGTAATATTATTTTTGAATTTAATAAGAGATACATACGAGAGCGACTACAGTCATAAAATTATAAAACTTGTAAAGTTTATCAAAATAATATTTGCACAGATCGGATTTATTCTTATGGTGTTAGAATAAAGACTTTATCATTCAAATTAAATCTCTTCTATTTTTCGCAAGTTTCTGTATGTATTTTGTTTTATGTAGTTAGTGGTATTTTTGGATTCTGTTCTCTCCCATGTTATGCACGTTCTTTCTAGCCAACAGAGTTTGGTTGCAACTGAAGTACCTGTGTCCCATCATTGGTAGGACATATCTAAATTGTGTTACGCTGCTGCAAAATTATCGCTGTCCTGTAGAGCCGGGCAAGTCAGAATTCTCTGTTATTGGTGATAATTTATTTGATCCAAGATCAAAATATGATTGTAATCAGTTTATACTCCCTTCCACACTATACAGGATTACAGTCAGCCCTAGCTTGTGTGTATACGATGAACAGGAGGAGACATTACAAATATTGCATTTACAACTAGAAGACTTATTTAAAAATAGGATCATTTCCACAAATATTTTACTTGAAAATTATGCCAAAATTTCTGACAACAGCAATTTCACACCCATAAATACAATGTTAGGGAGTGAAAACAGGAAATTAGCCAAAAGAAATGTAGCACAATTATGTGCAAACACCAAAATTATCTTAATGATCATTTAACCTCGCAAAACAGAAATATTTAAAAGAGAGATCTGCGACAGCAGAGTGTCAAGTACATTTGGACCAGTCGTTATATACTTTTCATTACAAAGGCGGAAGAAAATATATTAATGCTTATACATACGATTAGTGATATAGAGAAAGCTTTTCATATTGCAAGAATAGTCATAAGTGAAATTTTATGTGCCATTCTGGTCAATAAAGCATTCTCTGAGAAATTACTACAGTGAAATGAATAACACTACATTACACAACAATAATTCTACAGAGATACTAATGGTTGTTTTAATATAACAATAACATTAATTATTTCATTAGATTAACAGTAACCTATTTTATGTGAATTCCAGATATATAATTTATAAATTAGACAGGGCTAAAATGAATTTTTATGAGAGAATTCTAAAGCATTTTGTACTACTAAAAACAAATCGGACAGCCGTATTTTAATTTATCTGCAATATACATTCACCAGAAAAATTGTGGGCAAAAACTAAAATGAATACCCAATACTTTTAATTTTACGCGAAGACCTTACGTCAGAATGAAATTACAGGATTTTGCACACTGTTGTGCACAAGTTCACGATATTGGTTTGGAAGAGTTTTATCAGACATATTGTAATGGTATGACGTAATTTGTAAGTATATGTAGAAATACATGTGGATAGTTTGCCTAGGCAAAGTAGGACGTGTGCGACCGTGTGCGTACGTACCGGATTTCCCTTAAGAACAATAGACCTGTACATGTGCACCTTGGTAACACTTGTATAATATACAGTGTACGTGTAAACAAAACCACCAGCCAGTAGTAATTAATTTTACATATGCCCCAATGATGGGTCTAGGAACACGTAGGACTGTCACTTTTGTACATATTACATTCATTTCAATTGTTAGTGAGGTGTATGAAATAAAATAAATAATGTCTGGAATGAATGTGCATAATATAATGATCATATACTCAACTTTAGATAAATTTGTTATATCTATGAAACGTTTCAACGAAATTTGTAGGCAAAGAGTTTTAATTAGAAGCATCATTTATGCATACAGAGATCCTGTTTTTGCCTGATTATTTTGTAAAAGACTGCCAGGTGAATAAATTGAACATTTTGCCATATTTCCGGGACAATTCAACTAATTTCTGCTAAATTTTCACAACTACAGAAAGTCATCCATGAAAATTTTCATGATTTAAATAAGGCCAGGCATTGATTTTCGAAATGGCAGCCATATAAATTTTTAGTGACATTTGGCATATCTATTTAACAATTCAACCAAATTCAATCAAACATTTTATGGTGACTCTGTTAGAAATATTGTATACATAAACTCTTTTTAGGCAATTTTTATAACATAGCCCTGTTCGAAAAATACATTTTTATGCCATTTCTTGGAGACCAATCAACCGATTAATTTAACAAAAGTAGTGTTATGGTAGGCCATATAAATTTGTGTTTTTTTAGTGGCTCGGACACTTATTTTCAAAATGATGGCTAAGTAAATATTTTAGGTTAGTGAACCTTGGAATTCAAAACATTAGACTAATTACATCGTAATGCAGTTGATTGCATGCTAGCTTAATTTTACGAGTTTTTCTGAATTCAGATCCTGGGTAAGTTGCTTGTGTATTTTAATTGTCTTGGTACTGTATCACAAGTTTCTGGTTTCATCTTCAGTGATATTACTGTCAGTTACATTGATGCTTACCTACCATTTAAGATTTTTTAAAAAAATTTTAAAAATTTATTTGCACCCATGTAGTGGAAAATAGGCTCATTAGTTATCAGTAACATCTCGTTATTCTTTGCAGAAGTCACTTATTTAAAGAAAATTTGTTACTACACAACAAGTGCACATGCCAACTTAGTAGTCACATGATTTATGATAAACTTCACATGAAACATGATCTTTTTGCAAAATAATTAAAATTACCAAAGTTTATATTATATGTGTAAGCTCTCTGCTTCATATGCCCTTTTAATGCGTTTGTTATTCAGCACTACAGGAAGAGAAACATTTGTTTGAGAAAAAAAACGCTAGTCTTAGTAGTACTAAAAAAATGTATAGTTGATATTAAGAAATATACTGGCGAGTTTTAAATGCACACTTTCTGAAAATACCCTCTTCTTTTAAACGTTTTCATATTTTTTACCTCTAGTGCAATGTACGTTTGATTTTTAACATACATAATTGCGCAACTCTATTTTAAAATAATAGCTTTTGTAAAACAATTACTGTATTAAAAATAACTGTAACAAATAACTTTACATTACTAAGAAGAGTATAAATTTTTATGAAATTTAAGCATAAGAATGCTGCAAGATGCATTTTACAGCCGCTTAAAGGAATATTGTTCAAGTTTGTCATTGATTGAAAATTCAGTAGTTGGCCCAATCCTTAATAATTAATTAATTTTATGGGTTTCTAGATTATTCTAGGTACTATAGTATTTATTGTTTTAAAGTTTTAAAGTTTAACTGCTTAATTAGTGAGGTCAGACTGGTTTTGATTCGCGTAGGCCTATACCTTCCGATATGACTGAAATCGAAGAGCCCTAATCGGTAGAAAGTGGTTCGGAGCCCACTATAATCTATATACCATCAATTTATCAAATTTGTGCCTAACTGTATGCCGTAAAGCCTTTAATACACTTAAAACTATTTGAAAGCTACCAATTTTTATTTGCGGGTTAGCATACTCGTAATCTACTCAAAAAATTAAGATAATGACACCCTGCATATCTTTACCGCACTATTGGTGCTGTTTGACTGACATTCAGGATCTAGCTGATAGACTAAAACATGAGAATGCTTGTTTTGAGCAATAGTTTCTTATCGCAGAACCTCCTCAACGAGACCGAGTTAGATGGTAGATGTATACTGGCTCCCTGGGGAGAGGGCTCTTGAATGACGCTATCTCCCTCCGCCTACCACCCCCGTAAGCCGGGTACCTGTTTTCCCTCCACCCCTTGCTGGCAGGAAGACGGAAGTCTTGTTTCATAGTGCCTGGCTGCAAGCAGTTCCGAAGAATGACACTCTGTGCGCCTGCGTACGGCCGCATGGAAACTTGGTTGGACCAGGGACAACTGCCGCAACGCAAGACCCACATGCATGCAATACATGCTTCAAGTTATTCAAGTACAAAAACTGTAACCTTACCAAAAAAAAACAACAAATGATACATAATTCTAAATTATACAATTGGGGCTAACATAGTATGTAAAAAAATTAATTGATATAATGGTTTAAATTGTACCAGAGTACAACTTGAATCTACACTAGTTTTTCTGCTAAAAATTTTACTGAACAAAATATTTTTTATTTTGAAAACGACTGTACGTTGCATCATTAAATTTTTACGTCACATTCTCTGATATACTGCGAAGTTATTTAAATTTTCTAGAAATTTATGGTTAAACATTTTATATATTTTGCATTCATGAAGACAGAACTCATAAATATCAATTAAAATGTAAAAAAACTCACAATTTGTGATTTGCATTTGTATTTTACATTTAGTAAACAGGTATTCAACTCTCAGGACTTGCGCAGTATTCAAATTTGCAATTTTACGTAACCACTGGAACAGCCTTAACATGGACAAATGATTTGAGATATTGCTGGGATTTCTATCAAGAAAATCCCCAGCGCCAGAATAAATACAGGTTTAGATCCCAGAAGTAGTGTTTAGGTTGTTGCATCAACCAATTGAAGAAGGGGGTTGATAGCAGGTGTCTAGTTATTTTACAAGTTAGTTTTGCCGAGATGCAGAGGATGCCAATCCCTAGACACCAGGCGTCATGTCTGCTATATTAACGTCGCAGCGATATCCAGGTGACGCCATGTATTTTGTGAGTTTGGATGCAGACATCTATGATTAATTTCACTGGTATTGGAATTCTACGTACTTTTAATATATTAATGTTAAACCAGTAGTCCAGCTCTACCTAGTGAGCTAGTATGCTAAAGCATATTAACATTAATAGTACTGAACACAGTTTGATTTCTTTTGATAAGGAATCTACGATTAGGTTGCAAGCGAGGTGGAATTTTTCTGCAGTATTAAAATTAATCGACATTTCCAAGTAAGGTTTGGATCGTGAGAACTTAACTGCAACTACGTATTTGGGTGCTTAATCAATTTCTCTGAACAACTAGGAATTGAGGAAAGCTACTTCTGGTTAAGAACTATTTTCTTTTGATTTTAATTACAAATCAGTTATATAATTATTAAAGCATCACAACAGTAATAATAATTTTATTTCATCTTTCAATTTTTAATTTCCTTAATTGATTTAACACAATTTTTTTTTCCCAAGGATGGCGGTACTTCATTTTTGGTAATTACATATAATTTTTATTTTTGAGTACAGAAATTTTCACACTACACACATATTTCTAGTTTAATAAATATTTCACAGTTTATTTCACATTTTTCTGACTTAATAACATATTTGGTTTGGGTTAAGTTATTTTCCATTTCAGTAATAAATTATTTTTTAAAGGTTTACATGTTTTATTTACATGCAGTGCTATGAATATATGCATGAGTGTCCTATGCATGTTATTTTCAGTGTTCCTGAGATCCTCAGTTTCCTATGGTAAGCAAAGTGTTGCAAAGGTTAAAAGGCATATTTTTCTATGTGTAAGTCTACACTTGAACACCTGTCCCACTCACAGTACATCCAACCTATACTTGTGGCACCTACATACCACATCCACATAGAAATACTTCAGACATTCCAATCAATCTATAATTCCTCACACATTTAATTTGGTGCTCTTATGCAGGGCATTAATTATAGCCAAATATCTTACAGTAGCATTAAATCAATGTGCGTGTGATGCAAAATAAAAAATTTATTTAAAAAAAACAATATATAAAATTAACAACCAACAAATTTTAAAAAAAGTCTATCACTTTCTTTTTTTTGTGGTCTGCTGCTGATTGTGAATGAAACCAGCTTTATCAAGCACTTGCCGAGCAGCATTATTAATGTGTCGAAACCTGTCTGGCCCGAGATGAACTCCGCCATACCATCGCGTTACAATGACAAGGACATTACGAGCATCAACAATCTGCAAAGAAACAAACAAAAGCCTCAACAATATAAAGTATTTAAATAACAAATTGGTTAACAATTCTGTTATAAACACATCATATGTATAGTCTATCTCATGTAAGTTTTCCACTTTCTGACAGATTATATGGAAGTAGCACTCAGTAAACACATAGACTATATTGTATCAGTACACAAATAGACTATGTTGTATCATTCTGCCGCAATGTGATTTCCACCTGGCCTACAAACCATGTTGCCAAGCTGTTTACACAGATAATGAGGAAATTATTGATTTTGCTGTAGAAATTTTTTATTACTGCAATGGAAAGAAATTGATACAGATTTTTTTTGACAAGTTGTAACTTTCTTGCCCAGTACACGCTATAATAATGCTTATGAAAAATTAGCTATTAGTATTAGTTTGATTTCTGATGGTAAAATGTTCAAGTTACGTACTATTAAATTTTTTCTATCAATTCATTCATATGGTCACAATATATATTTGACTTATTATCTCCATCAAAATTCATAATCGCACGTAAATAAAAAGTTATTTAACTCAAAATGGGTACTGAACTTGTGTTTGCAACTGCCACATACGTTTCACAGAATGCGCATACAACTAGGGTCGTGTTGCTAGGTGTGTACTTAAAAATTATAACAGACACCTGTGGAGCACTGTTTATTATACGTAGTAGGCACGTTTGGTTTAACTTCTTTGATAAGATGGTAACTGCAGTTCTTATGCAGCAGCAGTTTGGATGTTGCAGCATATATGTGAAGCATGGAAATACCGTATTTTGGCATGTCTAGGCCACACATTTTTACAAATACAATAAGTGGGGTACAATATACAAGATATTGGCATAAAAAACACGTTTAAAATTTTGTCAACATGCAGAACGTTTTAATGTTTTAACTCTTAAAGGAAGGAAAGAGAAGGAATCCAATGGGGGGAAAAAAAACTTGTGCAGTTATTTGTTTACTCATGTTCATAAGCAAAATAACCGCCATCCCGCATGTGTAAAATGTATACATGGTGGAGCTCGGCCATGGATGTTGTACATGAGAAAATTATTTCTCTGCTGTACAAGAGAAAGATATCTTACGTAGTTTGCATGCCCGCCGCAGCTCTACAAGTGCACATTGATATGACGCCATTTTGTGTAACACGTTGCCATGGTTCTGCTTTATCAAGTCACGCTACCATCCGTGGAATAGTCATCGCGCAATGTATATTCGTAAACACTGCAACATAACACAAATTTTCTGTCACAAATGTTTTGTAGGGGAGAAGTTAAGTCGGAATTTATTATGTTTGTACGGAATTGTGACTTCACAATACATACAGGAATACAAAGATTCAGTACAGTCTATACTTGAAATATTAATTATCCCTAATTTTTCATCAAAAACTTCTGGTGCGGCCTATACACGCCAAAATACGGTATTAGGATTTCAAAGAAATTGTCAGACGGTACATTTTCATTCATGATACGAGAATACTTCATTATTAAAAGTGATTGCTACACATTACAGTTGTGAGAACACGTTGCTTAAAATTAGCACACACAACAAAACTTTTTATAAATTAGCCACAGTACGGAATATGCCTGGGCAATGATACTAACACAATATAAATATTATATGCCCTTTAAATGATACCAGCACAAAACAATATATGGTTTTAATAAATAATATTTATTTTTGCCTAGTAGCAGTTTAGGTTAGAGGGGAAGGAAAGTGATACACAAAAGACTCGGGATGGGCCGGTTCCACTTTTCTTACTGGTTCTCAGTTTTGTTCTGGTGCTTGAAAAATGTATTCTTGGTTCTTGGCTTTTCTATGGAAAATGTAAAAAAAACTCTTAGAACTTCTTAAAAACCTGGCTCACCTGTGATCTATGTATTTCAGACCGATGAAATTGTACATCCCATTTTCAACTAATAAACATTTGTAAGTATGATGATTTCAACTTACCCTGAGAAAACAGTTTTACAACACTGAGAACTTTGCATATAGTTTATTTTCACTATAAATAGCAAAATACTGCCACATTCCAAAAGCAGTTTTTAGTTTTTCAGTTCAGAAAATGAAAGTAATATCTCATCTACAGTAAAGAACTATAATCTCAGTACCAACATCATGTGCAAATTCATGATAATACTACTCAACTTCAAAGTGTTTTGTTTATACTGACGCGTGGTGTCTATTGGCAAAGAAGGCAAGTCACGGCTCAAGTGTTTTGGAAGGTGTGAGGGCAGACACAACCGAAGTGAGCTTGAACTCTTAATTGCGGCGTGGAACAGGAGCCCAACCAGTATAAAGATCTGGTCGTATGGCTTTCTAGCTGGACATAAAGTTGGGAACGGCAAGCACAATCTTACCCTCGGGTGGAACCACTCTCAGTTGGAAACTGCTGCGGTTCTGGAGGTGATGTGCTACAGCTAGCACCGAGACATGGTGCGCAGGTGGGTAGGTCGACAGCGGCGCTGGTGGTTTCAGTGAGTTGGTGTCTTCAGATCCAGGGATTGGCGGTGCCCAATGGGACTTCCTCACCCCTGAGGAAGGCCTGGATGATGGGGTGGATCTCTCCATCAGTCTTGATGGGTGGCTTGAACAAAGCTAGTACAGGGGTTGGAGTGACTAGTCTCTCTAGATGAGGTATTACTTGTGCTCTTTCCCGGGGACTTAGGTTGTTGCGAACAGTTTGGTTGGGACTAAGTTATTGTTGGTATTTATAGATAATAACAGTCTCTTTAACCCTCTTACGAATACTACTCCAATGGGAGTACAGCATGAGAAATAGACTTCTCTAATAACAGTCCCATGGAGGTGGAGCAGGTGACGTTCGTCCCTACACAGGTGTACTTCCACGCACCGTAATAGCCAGACCAAGGTTGCCCCTTTATCCCAGCATTCGGCACCAGAAGTGCGGTGGATACTGAGCATCACGTTTCACACTGGCTACTAATGACCATGATACGTGAGTGAGTTCCCCAAAGGGTCAGGCTACCAGATCCAGGAATTTATTCCCTCCAGCATCATAAGCGAGGTGGACAGAGTACAACCCAGAGTGATAGTCCAGCCCCAGGAGGATGAGTACCTAGTGTCGGTGCTCTACCATTCTAGTCCAATATATGGGTGTGTGTTGATGTGTGAGTTTCCTGAAGGGTAACTCACAGTCCTATGCAAAGTTCGGCAAATTGATTTAGAAAAATATTCCATGTCTAATGCTGTCTCTCAACGGACATGACGTTTACTGTAAAAGGTTCTAATACTACGGGAATAATATTCTAAGTAGAATAAAACGTGTTTATTTCTATACAGAAATAAACATGGTGGTTTGTACTACCTCCTATCAACAAGAGTTTAATGGAAACTTGGCTATGCTTAGACAGGTGAAGGTGACCTGTTTCTAATCTAATGGAGTAGGTAGACAAAGTGGCTATGAAAATAATTTGACTTTAGCTAACACTACCTGTTTGTCCTGAAGGGCCCGAAAGGTGTTTAAGTGTTCTACAATTCAAACATAGGGAGCTTCTGGAAGATGACTACAAGATGGACAGACTCTCATTCCAAGGGCCATGCCCTAGTATTTACACTTTCCTGGCCCGCCCTTGGCCAGGTGGAGAGAGGGGTGGCAGCGATATATCCTCTGAGCATGTGATGTCACTGTCCGGCTGAAGTTCCAGACACTGCATGTCTCAGCGATTCATATTAGTACTGCCATCCCTCAGCATGCTATAGTACTAGGTGACCTTGAAGTGTGCGCCTTTCACCGTTGGATAAACAGTACAAGTTCTTGGCGCCAGGAAGATTTTATGCCAATAAAACTTTGTTGGGGTGCGGCTGAGCACTGATGAGTAGAAGTTGAAAAGATACTGTATATTAAGTATAAACAAACTTCGTGTGTTTTCGAGGTTGGACCATAGTTTGGACTGGTGAAGGAAGTATATTGCAACATGAACGTTTATAGTTCCTTGTCTTTCGTGGATACCTTAGAAATGTGTACAATGGCACAAGAAAATTAATACCTGTAACCTAAAAATAATACTTTTTATGAGAGACAAATATACATATGAAAACATTAGCTCAAGCATTGATTACATTATTTAGACTTCCCCCAGAAAATAAAAAAACACGAAACATATTTGGGAACAATCAAGGGGATTTTAAAAATTATGTTACTAAATCCAATGAATTAATTATCATCTTCACTTAAACTGCTTGGTGGTTGTTGCAACTGTTGTATGACGTGCAAATGAGAAATGTTAGACTGTCATATGGTCCACTGAGAATCATTGCTGGAGATAGTGAATTTAATGCTTCAAATGTACAGACAATGAATTGCCTTGCCCATCTGCTTTATCACTGCACCAAATGCATTAAGAGTATGTCATAAAAAGAGAAGTTGTTAGCAGTGCAAGTGCTGCTCATGTAGGTGATCTCATAATTTTGCTGTGAATGAATGAAGTTTGTGAACACTCAAGTTGTGCAGCAAAGTGTATGTGGATACTAGTAGCTAACGCTGATAACACAACAGTATTACCTCAGTACATTTACAACATAACAGACACGCACAAAGCATTAAAAATCAAACAATAGTGATATACTGCTTAAAATAAGTTTCAGTGCTGGCTGACGAATGAAAATCACTGCTCAGTTCACTCGGTAGAAACATGAGACTTAACTAAAGGCACCATAATAAGAGAAAAGAATAAAAACAAGTGTCACATAATTTCCCTCAAGATTTGCCGGTTTTGGGGCGTATAGGCCGCATATTTTTACAAAAAAAAAAAAAATGACTACAAAAAGTGGGGTGTGGCTTATATACGAGATAATGGAATTAAAAAATTTTTTCCCCAAAACATATTTAGAAATTTGTCAGCATACAGTTCATTTTAATGTTTTAACTTAAAGGAAGGAAGGGAAGAGGAAGAAGTAGAGGAGGCAAAGAAAAAAAAACTTTTCCACTCTTGGAATTATTTTTTCACTCACATTCATAAACAAAATAACTTTCATCCCGCACGTGTAAAATGTAAACATATTGGAGCTTGGCCATAGATGCCATACATGAGAAAATAATATCTCTGCTGTACAAGAGAAAGATATCTTGCCTAATTCACACGCTCACTGTGGCACAAGTGCACATTGATAGGACGCCGTTTTGTGTACCATGTTGCCGTGGTTTTGCTTTCTCAAGTCACATCTGTTACCATCTGTGAAATAGTAATTGCGCTACGTATGTTTGTAAACATTGCAAGATAATACAAATTTTCTGTCACAAATATTTTGTAGGGCAGAAATTAAGTCGGAATTTATTATGTCTGTAAGGATTCATAAATTAATATCTACAGAAATACAAAAATTCAATGCAGCCTATACTTGAAATATATTACGCATGGTTGTGGACGTACGTGTAACTGCCGGAGGTTCAGGGGCCTATCATTCGTCGAGGGTTGATTTTCCTCCGGATTCCTACCTCGAAAATTCTGTCCACGCTCTTCTGAGTTGCGGGGTAGCGCATTCGGTGGGTGGGGAAGTGATGAGCTGCGCGGAGCCTGGGGTTGCCGCCTCGGGCAATCCCTATTGAAATCCCACCCCGGGCAGAATCAGCAGCGTGGCACGGGGTTCGCAGGGGATATCGGGGTTGTGTCTCGACCTGCGGGCGGTCGGGGGAAGGAGGCTAGGCCATTGACACGGACGCATGCCAGCCACTACCAGTTCCTCCACAATTTGTAAGCGAGAAGTAATAATTAAATTTCTTAAAGCCGGTAAAAGGGTGCATGTTATATAGCATATCCACTGTATGTCTGCTTGGGGTAAATACGTCTGTGTAGGTGTTCTTTACGCCGTACGAACAGTTCTATCTCTTCCCCATGCTTTTGCACGCAAGAGTGCAAATCAGTATCAAATTACTTAACATTTGGTCGCCTGCAAATTGGGATGTTAGCTGCTCCTTAAACTGAGGCCAACTCTTGATAAACTCACCATATTTGTCCCACCATTATTGGGCAGGACCTACGAGGTTGCGGTGTACTCTAGACACCCATTGTTTACTGGGAACGCCATGTTCCCTTAATTCCTGTTTGCATTCCACAAGAAATTTGTCGGGGTTGGAGTATGTCTTCCCGTTAAATTCGGGGAGGGAAAGTTCACTGGGTAACCCGGGAATATGCGAGCTTAACCTGTGCATGGAATTAGGCGGTCAATAGGTTTGCCTCCTGCGGCAAACATCACATTGGTAAACCTATCCTGAGTTCCGCACTGGCTCATCTATCCAGACAATACACCCATGATGGAACAGGTTATTGCACAAGATGCAAAGGACTGTGTACCTTCCCTGTCCGGTACACTCGGGCGACTGACAGACCCTAACTTCAGCTTGTCTGCATGCTTCACAGCGGTATTCCAAGCCGTTGGTACATTTGGATGTGTCATTCCAGTGTATACACAAATAATGAAATTCATTATAGCAGTAAACCACACAAAACTAAGTTCAAACCAGTGCCTGTGCATGAGGGGAGGAGGCGAGGCCTATTGCTTGTCCCGGCCGTGTTTGAATCAACTACTACACACGGAGTGCATCTGTCAGACATGCTTTGGAGTCCGACATTGTGAAATACTACAACTGGACATCACAGTGTGTTTACTAATGACTCCCTGAAGTTGTGAATATAAAAAAACTTCTCACCTGTGGGGAGTGGCGAAACAGATGCGGGTTTCATGCGTACACGAGAAGGGGGGGGGGGGGGTCTGGCGAGGTCCAGCTCCCAAGGCTGAACTATCTGGAACTGTATCGCCCCATGTTGGGGGCCACTTGACACGTGCTCCCCTTCGTGGTTAGGATGCTTACTGCCCCTTCTGTCTTTCGGAGGTAGAGGGGAGTCAAACCCCAGAGCAACTCAGAAGTTTAGGCTATCCCTTCCAGGCAGCCTTACTCTCCGTACCACAAGGGACATCAATAGTTGGGACACCAGCTGTCCCCATAGGGGGTGAATGAGCTCAATAGGTTACGAGTTATGAGTGATCATGAGAGTGAGCGATCTGACTTGTACTGACAGGATTAATCCGCCATGGCCTCATGGGTTGGTGAGCGGGGATGAAATTGGCTGCGGACTGTTCTGGCTGATTGCGGTGAACTGCTTTAGGAGGGATTCAAACCCTGACTGTCTGTCCGGAAGCCAATGTGATGGTGCAGAAGTTGGAAACCACTTCTGTTCTCGGGTGTTGAACCCAAAGTATCCAGCCAAATTTTAATCTCACTAGACTAGATCAACTAGAAGGGCTACGTGTGTGTGTTATCGTGGGTGGAGCTGATATTAAGGTGGGCTGAATGGGAATTTCCTCAGAATCTGATTCGTCCTCTGGCTCGCACCAACCTAACAAATGTTTTAAGGGTGTTTCGTGGTCTGGAGAAAACACTGTGAGATAATCAATCTGGTGACTCTCGGATTCACAAGTATTCAGAGTACTGGATTATGAGTCTGTAATTATCTGGTTCAACAAAGCTTGCTGTAGTAAGGCACGCCTCTCGCATCGCCTCTGACAGCTTCCAGTACTACCATGTTGCTTGCTCATGGATAAATGAAACATAGCCAAATAAAATAAAGAGAGGTTGTCAACAGGGATTGCATACAAGCAGTCCAGAGCAGGGCAAAATCTAGTCACTCCTGCGGACCTGCTGTTCACAATGACAACTCAAGTAACAGAACCTTGTGTCAGTTATTGGCAGCGGGTGTACTGGAATCTCAGGAATTACGTCCAATTTCAGTCCCTGCCTCCTGACAGATTCAGCATACTGCACGGCCAGATAAGGACGTGAACTAAGTTAGAATTAAATGTGCACTTAATTGAACACAACACTGAAATAATAAGCAAACAATAATAAAAATGGTACAGGTTATTAAAGTAAAAATAACGGTATGCGATACATAAACACAAAAATTTACATTTGATACGTAATATTTTATTACGTTTAAAAATAAAAAGTTAGCAGAGACCCAGCTAGATAATTACACTCTATTAGCTAGGTAAGGAATATTATAAAATATTAAATCAACAGGCAAAGGCGATCCTGGGTAAAATTAATTAAAAGAAAATAATTCCTATGAGGACTCCTAATCAATTTACCAAATTAAAAGTATACACTATTTGCAGTGTGAACGAACTGTTACGCAACGACCTGTTACCGTGGAGTCAAGGGATGTTGACTGAGGTAAGGGTAAGTGGGTACAGGTGTGGGATTTACCAGACGTGGAGAGGTGTCCCTGAGTGGTCAGCTGAAGGATGCTGTGGCTGGAGTGCTGGCGGCCTTCTGCAAGTTGCCGGCTAGAGATGGTAATTCGAGCCCTGCCTCGGGCTGCTAAGGAGGCTGAACTCTGTGCAAGCTGCAGAGGAGAGGAGAGAGTCTTCCGCAGACTGTAGGTGAGCTTGCAAACCTTGCGGCCGGCGAGCTCCGGCGTCTCTGCTGGACCACAGGGCTGGACTTCTATTTATACGAAAATTGCCCTGTGTCAGCAATTCTCCGGGGGCGGGGAGTAGCATAGCCTTCCAACACAGGGGCTGGTTTATCTGCTGCTGGAACGCCACTCAAATTCTTATCTCCTCTGGTGGAGGCGATGACATTTTCTTGCACCTCGGACTGAGGCAGGTGGGCCGTGGCGTCAGAAGGTTACGGGGGTGCTGCTATCTTGAGGGTTGACTGGAACTTCTTAGCCAGGCAGGGTAGCATAGTATAATTCAAATAAATTATATTATATCTTTGTCGTGGTTGCTCTGGCACGTTCCTTCTCAGTTGGATGTGGAAGAGTATAAATTCAAATGTGAAGTTGACTCATTAAAGCCTGACGTAATTTTAATATATAATTTCCAAGTCTCAGCGGCCAATGAAGTTGAATTTGCCCCGCACTTAGCACGCTCAGATGGGGCGAAGTCTGCTGTAGAGTGCGCATCTCAGTAGCGCAGAAAGCTGGCATGCGTCAATATCAACATGCTCAAAAAGTCTGAAATACTAAAAAAAATTACATTTCCTCATAAAACAAAAGAAAATAAACTAAATGTTCAAATCAAATCAGTATCAACTGCATCATTACAATTTTTTATACCGAAACACAACACCAAAATGCCAGGATTTATTTACCAAAATGCATCAATTTTATTTACCATTTTTCACTGGTCCTAATGAATATGCCTGCACCTCATGCAAAACCGAACCAGCAGTACAAAGAAATGGCCTGAGGAATGAATTACCACTAGATGCGATAAACCAACCAACTATTACAGTAGCAAACTCAACGTGGGGCACTTCCAATAATACATCACTGTTTTAAAAGCATGTATAACTTATAAGTTAAATGTCACTCCCTATACTGAATAACAACTGCTTTCCATGGTTCTTACAAACATTTCAGATGTAAACTGTAACATCTGAATTTTGACTTAATTATGCGCACAACATTTAATTTTATTATGTAAATTATGATTATCACATATTATGTTTATTTATTTGCAAATTATTTCAGTGGCAGATGTAAATAATGTTTGTCTTACAATTCTTAATCATATGATTTATTTTTGCAATTTATTTTCATTGTGTATAATATTTTTCCCTAACTCGTGAATTTTTTTAAGTGTTTCCATTTATTTTTTATTTGTTTCTGAGTATATGTCACATGGCCTAGATACTGAAAGTATGCTGTTTTTATTAGTTGCTATGACTACGAGGTGACGTAAGTCTCCTTGATGTAGCCGCACTGTGATTGACGCTTAAGTAAAGCATCATGTTAAAATTAATTTAAGGTGTTTTTAGTCATCTTGATTCTACCGTTAGGAGGGCTAGAACGTGTGTCGTAGGCCTGGTAGCAAATCTCATTTTTCTAGGGGATTGGTTAGAGTTCCAAGTTTTAATAAGCAGACTGCCATCAGGTGAAGAAGGATGATTGTAAGTGCACAGTATAGATTTTAAAGGTTTTAGTTCACCACCCACAAATACGAGTGGTACATAAAGGACTATTAAAGTGTACCTCAGGTCCATGCACCTGAATAAGGAAGACTGAGGGTACAAACCAGCGACGAAGGTGAAGAATGTTGAGATTCTACTACTTCTGATTGTCATTTGTGAGTTAAACTGTATTATTTATAGCTGCTTTGACTACCATCAGTGATGGCCAAAGATTTAACTTTGAGTATGATGCCAGCTTTGTATGCCATCTTAGAAACTAGCAAACTTTTTCAATACTGATTTATAACCAAGCATACCCTTGCAGTAATCATCTGTTGCTCCCAAATTGTTTTGTTTTAACTTTAATTAACATTAATTGAATAATTTAATACAGTGCATAATTGCTCTACTGGGCTTCAATAGAGAGCTAGGCTATATCAAATTACTGCCACTTAACCATACTACCTCAAAATATCTCAAAGACATACATGACATCAAATCATGAGTATTCTGACAATCATTAAGAATTTTAATTTATCTGATATTAATGACTGCTCCAATAAATATCAGCTACTTATCAATTTTCATGACAGTATAATTTCTAAAGGTAGTATGATAATATTCTTCTATTATTCAGTGTTCAAGTATTTTCTGTTTTGTAAAGATAGTACCTAAAATGCTCCTGGTTACAAACTTTTATCGTAAGTTTGCCAAGGAGCATGCATTTTGAGGAGAGAGTTCCTGTAACTTTGGCTATGTATCACTTCATGTCCTATGGAGTGTTGTGTGATAATTCCAGTTCTTGTCACACACGTCTAATAAACACACCATAGACTACAAGTTTTATTGGGACTGCTCATTACACAATATATAGCATTACATGCTCCTCACACATTACTTTATATATATATATATATACACACACACACACACATTATATATACATACATACATTACATATGTACATTATATATATATGTAACAAGCTCTCTTACTACATATATTATTATAGCCAGGGCAACTGTTGGAACTGGATCTGTGTTACTACAAAACTCAAGACTTCTCAAAATTTTCAAAGTTATGAAATACAAAACTTTAAGGACTAAATTAACTAAGTTGAAACATGTTTAACTGCTAGATCAATAAGTCTAAACATTTTTATGACAAGAATACATTTAAAAAAACCCTTCAGAAAAACTACAGAATAATTGAAAAGGACCAAACCAATAAATCATCAACTCAATGCTTAATACAGTTGACTCTCAATCTATCGTTATTCAGGGGACTGCCAAAAAATGTCCATACACGCGGGATTTCAGTAGATGAGGTTTCTGACATATACACCAATAAAATACCACTTCTAAACTTATAAAACTTTATGTTGAGTATAGTAAGAGCCTGTACATTATCTGTGAATAAAGGTTAGATAACAACCCATTAAAAAATGGGAAATTAACAAAAAGTATTATTCTAAATAATACATTAAAAATTCATTTCACCTAAACTCATTTAAATAAAGAAAATAACGTCTCAAAATACTATATATAATTGATTGTAATCTGACACCAAATGCAAGCTGACCTAAAACTTTCAAACTCTCCGAAAATGAAAATATGACACTGAATGCAAGTCAAATTATGAATATTCGGCGCGGGCTCTATAAGCTGAGAGAGCACGGACAAGTTATCGATCAGGCAGTGTGTTGGGATGGGGAGGGGTGGTTGCGGGAGGATTACCCCTCCACGTCGCTACATGTTGTCGACACCTAGAGCCCGTCGCAAATGTCTATCTTTTAAAGTAATTAATTATATTTTACTGCAAAGAAAACTTGTAATTTTGAGACAGAAATGAATAAATAAGATGAATATAATTGATTTCTTCACTCTCTTCAATAATTAATCATTCAAAGCCACGTCCTCTGATTTTTCTTGTTGCGAGTTACACTGCACTCAGCTAGGTGCTTACCTACCCATTATTAGACTGCAAAATATGTTGAATATGCACTTACATTTTATCAGTTTATTCAAAAGATGCAAGTATTGACATTAATTAATATAAATCCTCCGATTTTCCCGCAAGAAGTTACTGAAAATGAACTTTACACTTATAAAACACGTTGCTCGATCTTCAAACAATTTTTGTGTGACAAGGGGAGATCAAGTATATGCTTCTAGGCATATAATTTTATTTGTGAAGATGCTGCCCCTCGAGTTAAATAAATATTAAGCTGTAAAATCATCTTAATTACATGCCATATACAATGAAACATCAACCTTACGGGGAAAAATTACCTTTAATCACAAAACAAAATATCTTTGCAAATAATAATTCCTCGTTAAAATGTTTTGCATTACATTTTCAGGGGAAACCATTTGCTTTGAAGTATTAGTGATAATAGGTGCAAATATTTTGAGCGACAGATATCTTGAAAAAAATTTCTATGTTCACAAGGCGCAGTTTATTTACTCTGTACTGTGGCAGGCGTGTAGGCAAGCGCATGCAGCTGAGAGACCTTTTTTTCCTATTGCTAGACAACATCTTCCCCTCTCAAGGGCTTGTGAGGGGAGGAAGGTGCGTGGCTGAGAGACAGATAGAGGGGTAAGAGAAAGGATGCTAGGTCGCCAGGCTGGTTGCTACAGGTAACCACTTACCCTGGCATGTCAGGGGAAGCATCATGCCGTAGTTCTCAGACAGACGTGTTAGGAAGGCAGACAGCGCGCTGCAGAGCAGTGATAAATAACTGCACGTGACATCCAGTTACTAGACATTTGCATAAATAACCAGATTAAAAACAATAGTTGCAGGAAATATTAGGTGAGGGGACCCAAAATATACTTTGACTGACGCACCATGTAATAAATGATGCAAGCTGTTTATGTTAACCTTATTTACATGAGAATTTTGCCAGGACCACAAAAAATTGTTGGTGGATGCGGTTTACTGACACATGCAATAACAATACATCGAGAGTCTACTGTACAAACAATTTTTCAGCCGTAGGTTAGGAATTGTAGTTTAAAAACAAGAGTTCATTCTAATTTGGCAGCTTGCAGGCCATTCTGATTATTATAATTTGCAGCAGTGAAACTGCCATTCAAAGCATTGGTTTACACATCATAAATAATACATATAAGATAAAATTTTCACTCATCAGAGGTGTCCAACAATGCTCTGCACACTTTGGCAGCTACTGTGCATGTATGTTTATAATACAGCTAGCAAAAATCTGATGAAAGAATACGGGACAGTTCCTACAAAATAACGTCATCAAGTCTAGTCTCAAGTGCATTCCATAATAACTTGAATCTTCACAGGGACTTTTTAAGGCCTTGAAACAAAGCATTTAAAATCCAATCCTGTCTTTCACCTCATGTAAATGTACCACACTAGTTTTATAGAGTTTAACTTAAGAGATTATTAACTGATAATTTATCTTTATCTGAGTACAACTTACACTCCTTCCAAGCAAGCTTGTGGAAAATGACTTGAATTATTATAAAAACCATTACTATGAACAGCAAACACCATCAGACTCTTACCTGCAACAAATGCAAAACTCGCCCGCCAGCCTGAGCTTCTCCATCATCTTCGCAGTCCTGAATGTACGAGTTGGTGTCTTCCTTGAATATCCGGTACGCATATACATTGTGAGTGGCATGTGCTATCTTCTTGTTCTCATATAATTTCCTCAAAACATCTCTGAAAGAATAATCAGTATAATCACAACATTTCAAATGTCATGAAAAATCTGGCAAGCATTAATTCTGGATGATGCATTTAAAGAATGGTTGTGACAAAGAGCCTGGAATAAACAACCTTATCAGTAAACAGCTAAGCCTGCTGACTGAAATATCTTCATGGGTGGATAAAAAAAATTGATACATTGAGTAATGATAGAGTCTTAACATTCTTTATTGACTTATGATAAAAATAATGTAATTTATTACACTAAAATGCAGTGCTAAATGCTGGTTTTACTTAATTAATGAACCTGAACTGCACTTCTGAATATGCTGAAGCAAATGTAAACTTATTGCAATGTCCCAAAATTTACTGGTAGACCTACTACAATTTGAGTTATATATGCAGAGATAACAACGGAAAATGTAACAGCAGAGTAAATAATTATATTTACCTACAGAAGAGTTCTAATTTATGCTGACTTTCTTTAGAAGTAATACCAAAACCTTTACACCTTACCTTTATAATATTTTGACAGGTTTTCTTTACTCAGGAGACAGTGCTCCTGTCGCTTGCAAATATCTTGTAGTGGCCAAGCAAACCGAAATTGTGCTCTTACAGGCACACCTTATAAATTCTGCTGTGGTCCCAATGATGTTTCATTGGTAACAAGAAGATCTATTTTTATTACAATGCTGGGACAAACCTAACATAACTGGAGAAACAAAAAAAAAAATTATATTTCTTTGCCAAATAAATTAATATTGCATTGAATAACTTGACTTTGTACATACTTAATGACAGGGAGGTACAAGAATGTAGTCTGCACACATTTCCAATACCTATAGCTATTCACTCCAAATGCCAGTAGCCCAAAAGTGAAAAGGTATTAAGTAAACCCAAATCTCAATTTTTTGATATATGTTTCATATGGGCACCCCCTTTGTAAGAATCAAAGAAACTGCTGTGAAAATCTATCAGAACATGGTTGTAAGCCTGCAGTGATAAAAAAAATAGGTGCCAGGTTACTAGGATACTATAGGCCATTCAACACTTAATGAAAATCCTGCCATGTGAGTAAATAACATAGTGTATATATTCACTATACCCAGAACCAAAAGTCAGAGGCCACAATTAAATGTATTTATTGGTAATTATGCCTGATCAAACAGCTTCAAAAAGTGCTCACTTTACTGTGAACAGCCGACATCTACCCTTAAACTCTGCACAAGTTAGAGAGGAGAATAAAGTGAACATCCATTAAAATTTACCATCATCAGCATGTCATTCGGCCTACATAATCCTGCAGGTACAATTTCCTAAGCCGTGCTGTACTTGTCAAGTGTAGCTATATAGGCTGTTCATAGGAAAGTAAGCATTCCTGAAATCAACCTTCGAAAAAAAAATTAGTATTGTAACTACTACACGTATACATTGGCATACAGGCTCTTTTTAAGTTGGCAGTAAATTATTGAAAAGAGGTCTCAGACTTGATATTAGATTGGGAGTGTAATGAGTAAATTTACGACAGCTGTATATTAAAACACAAGTCTGGATACATAGGTATTAGTGACACTTATTACTCCTAACAGTTCCACAGATTCACTTTACATATGGCAGGAGACGAAGCCAGAAGAAACTTATACAGCAAGCAGAGCTTTCAACAGTGGTCAGTTACTGTAACAAGCAGTCTGCTATATTCCATAACCTACTTACAGTAAAAGAGCCAGCAAATACTTACATACGTGCACAGTAAGTGACACAGTAAAGAACATTGTCTCTTCTTCCCTGCTCTCTCTCCCGTTTCATGGAAGTGTTGGTTTCATGAATGAAGAAGTAAAGCTGATGATAGATACTGTATTTACCCGAAAGGAAGACAATGTTTTTTGACATAAAAGGAATAGAAAAAATAAGGGGTCATCTACAATTCGAGGTAGTCTTCAATTCAAAACCTAGGCACAATAACCATAAGTGTGTAACACTGCTAGTTCAGTGTTTAAGTTTGCATTATATGCAGAAAATTACTAAGGGCTTCTATTCATAATTTTTTACTCAGGCATCAGTTAATTCTCCAAAATTGGTGTGCCACGAGACAGAGGATTTTTAAGAAAGGTTTTTCATGCCTAAATACCTTGTGTCCTATGGTTGTATGTATTTTTGTAGTGCTGAGACTGTACCTGTCAACTCTGACAAGGGTCCCCTTATCTGATGTAACCTGGCTGTAAAGAGCGCTTTACTGGGAAGCAAAATGGCTCACGTCACGAATAGGTATATAACATCCACAAAAGTTTTAGTCTAAGAAAAATACTGCTACCATACAGCCAGGTTACACACACCTATTTTCATTGTGATTAGTTTTTCTTTAAAAGTAAATAAAATATATAATATTATTCATATAATAGCATTTCTTCTTGAAGGGTTTGTCATAAATTCATTTAAAATTCCTTTCAACCTAAATAATTTTTTCAGCACTTCACAGGGGTAGTCTTGAATTCAGGTTTAAATATTTTTCCCTCAAAATAATTTTTTTAGGAAGGTTCATTTCGGGTAAATACGGTATATCTGAATTGAGTAGGCTGAGCAGAGAGGTTTCAGTTGGCACGTAACAATGAGTTTTTGCATGCCAGTGACAGTGAAATGACATGGAATGATACATGGGCAAAGAAAATGGAAGTGCTCTGAGAAACCTCTAGTCGAATGCAACGTCCACCACATTTCCCACATGTAAAAATCCAGGTAACTTTGATGGGATTCGAACCCAGTTCGCCTTGCTGGGAGCAAGCCTTCTCTCACTACTGCACCTTTCATGTATCTAAACACAATTGGATTTTCCTGTGATGGCACAACTGTTCTATGTTCACTAAACTTTACTAATTTCAGCTGTAAGAACAAAGGAAATTATAGATGATTTACTGGTGAAAGAAACTGTCTGTACACAGTACACAAAATCTTTTTCACACACTGTATTGTTTGTACTGTTAGTAAGAGTCTTATTTGGTACTATCCATTTCCCCTGTAAGTCTAAATCAAAGAAGCTGCTTTATATACATGGAAATGGTGTTCTAAGCTGGTTGGAAATTACCACATTTTAATCACTGTACATTTACCCATTTTAAAAATGTAACAGTTCATTAATTAAATGCATTATTATTCAGTGACAGATCTACAAAAACAGTCTATTTCCTTCTCTGTTTTTTTATTTGTGCAATACAAAACTATTTTATAATGCAATACTTTACATCTACACAAATTCATTTCCAAAAAAAAAAAATTGATTACCATGAACAAATCTTGCGAGTAAAACGAAGGTTGCCACATAGTATCGTAGCATCGTCATTGCTCGACATGTGTCCCATTTTCATTTAATGCAATGTGCTTGTATGGATGTAACACTAAATAGCATACATATCGCTTCATCATTCACAGCTGCAAGACTCTGAAAAAAGCCTTAGTAGGAATATGAACCACAGAGCCAACTTCAGTGAACATGCAGCATGCTTCAATAATCCATTCAAAAAGCCTATGCCCAGCTGGACGAGTTTGAGAGAGGCCGCAATGTCTGTCTCAGAGAGGCAGATTGGAAGTTTTGACGCACTGCTCGTCATTTGATCCATTCTGCCTACACTGTGAGTTGGTGTTACACACAATGGGAACAGGAGGGTACACACACCTGCTGAGAAAGCTTGAGTTGACCTCGGCAGACTACCAGTAGGGAGGATCTTTTTTTGTACGACAAGCTGTAGGTACTTCATGAGCATCGCTGCACGCCATGCTGGGGTGTGTCACAGCAGCTGGGGATGTGCCTGTCCACCAGTACCATATCCAGGTGGCTCGCAAAGCAGGATCTGTCGTCTCAGCATCCCTTGCAACGTCTACCATTGCAACCTGAGCATGTGTGATCTTCTACCAGGAACGCGCAGCATAGCAGCCTCCATATTGGCGATGAGTGGTGTTCAGCGATGAATCACGGTTCTGTCTGGATACAGACAACTGCCAAATTTGAGTCTGGAGATGTCCTGGCCAACGCAATGATCCAATCTTCATTATAGAGTAGCACACAGTGCCAATGAGAGGTGAAATTTCTTATGACCCCTGCACCCCACTAATGGTAATTGAAGGAACTCTGATGGCATGGCAATTGTCCAGGAAATTCTGCGATCATGTGCACTCCCTTTCATGGTACAGCTTCACAATCCCATTTTGCACACAGCATGGGTATCTCTGGCCAGCACGGTTACCAGACCTCTTGCACATCGAGAACGTGTAGGACCAGATAGAATGGCAACTTTGGCAGATTTGGAGAGTCAGTTGCTCCAACTGTGGCAGGAACTTCATCAGAACATCCTATGTCTGTATGCCTCAATGCCCGACTGTATCGTCGCCCATCTCCGTGCCACAGGTTGTCCAACATGCTTGGTGTGGTACAATATTTTGACGTTTTTTGTATACATACTGCCATGTCCTGTGACTATACCTACTTACATATCTCTGTGATGGCACCTTCGGTGTGATCAACTTTTTTGCAAATGAGTTAACAGTATTTTGAAACAGTTATTACAATATTTTAAATTTACATGGCCCAATAAAAGTCCTTTCAAATATTTGCTGTGTGGTGTAAGAATAACATATTATTTTGTATAAAATTCAATGAGCATTAGGTTAACTTAGCTAAAAATATTAAAACTTACCAAGTTATAATAACTTTAATGTTATTTCCAAACAAGAAAATATTTTTAAACTGCTCCATCAAAAACATATGCAATTCTAAATAATTTAACAATAAGATACTGACGTGTACCACATGGTGACCCCCTCCAGGCCATTCTCCCAGTCGTCAGCAACACGGCCAGCAGTTCACCCCCTCGCCTGCGTGAGAGCAGTGCAACGGATCAAGAGTGTTCCCTGTACGTTTGTGTGCAGTGCAGTACTTCAATGTGCAATTATTTAGGTGTTTTATTTCATTGCCTTTTAAATTTATTGTTCAGTGGTGTTGTTATTGTTACATGTGTAGTGCCTCATTATTTATTTGCCAGTGTTCATCATGCTATTTTATGCTTGTGTAGTATTTTGTTTACTTGTCCTTGCGCAATGCCCAGTTCGTCATTTCCATGCAGCGCTTCATTAATAATGTGCGCACGACATTTCTAATGACATTTTTGTGCAGCGCTTTAGTATTAATTCATTGTGTGTGCAATATATCAATAATTATTCATTTATTCAGTATTCATACATGCTGTCATTCAATGTTTGTTTATGTTTAATTTGGGGGTTACATGTGTTATGATCAGTACAATTGTACAGTGCTACTTATAATAATTAATATTCTTTCGCAGTGTCTTGTCAACATTTTAAATCCAGTGTTTTCAGTATTACTATTTACACCTTAGTACAGCCAGAAGCCACAGCCATATACGAACATGCATTACGCAATATTTAATACGTAATAGCCACATGCCAATTCTTTATTTCCGTTGAACAAATGTTTTACGTGTTGCTGTGGACATTAAAATAAAATCACTAGCCTCTGAAACATATACACATAATAGGCATTAAAAACTCTGGATGATGAGCTACACACATTCTCATAAAAAATGCCAACCAAGTGATTATATGTTACGTTAAAGGATAAAATACAAAGTGCCTAATATTTTACATATTTCTGTTGATCATGTATGTGTAATAAAGTTTACAAATGTTACTCTGTATCATCATCCCATCAGTGCTACATTTGTCCATTTTGTTTCATCGATCATCATTACTTTTATATTCAAGCATTTTTATAATGTGTCATGTGGGAACGCTCAGCCAGTTAGCAAGCTCCGCGCCAACCATTTTTCAGTAGCATCTTCATACTTGCGTGGAGCGGACATCCGTGCGTGGCCTCCTCGGGACAGGCCTACATCACTTTGTTCAACAATGTTAGTGTTCAAACTTTTAATACAGGAACCTTTAACTATGTTCATTTAGCCCGGGCAAAGCGCTGCTCCACCGACCAGTCCTTTTGTTCATGGCTGAACCGTAAATTGTACATTTTAATTCACCAGGTAAGCTTTGCACCTTTGGAGCTCTCCAAGCCGAATGGAGATATGTCATAAGTGCCTTAGTAGAGGAAGCATGGTGAATAAAATGTTGTGTCAACGTTAAATGCACACTTTTTATTTGCTCCAACTGCTTAACAGCTGCATAACCTGTTTTCACAATTTTTCGTAGTTTGTCAGGTGTAGAAATGGCTTGTAACACTTTATTCCTGGAGTGAATTAGCATTGAGAGAGGCTACACATCTCTCACTACACGAGGCATAAAGGATTACAGGTCATCATCATCATCATCATCATCATCAGACACTGGACATCAGAGCTTCAGGGCTGTAGACCACACGTGCCACATCACTCATCCTCTACGCTGGTATCCAAGGCTAAGTATCCACAACACATCCCAAACTCAAAACCCCCCATTCTTCTGATGCCCAAATCCACCGTACGTCAATATGGTGGGAATAGGCCGCTAAGCTACTCTGATTACATTATAAAAAGCAGACAGAATATGCAAGTACTCACAAGGCAGTACTCGTGGAAGACAAAAGGGGGGTAGGGAGGGGGGAATACGGACACACACACACACATGCATGCATGCATATACGCACGCAAGTTGGACAAACACATGAAAACCACCAACCACCTTCAATACTGCATTTTGACAGCTACCATCCATTCCATGACAAGAAATTTCTGCCAGACAGAGAATGAATGGCCACAGAGCAGACACCGAACAAGCCACAGCTGGGATGAATGTAAATTTATTTAAAAAATCCAGCTGCAGTAACATGCAGTATGTCACAACCAGAACTTTGACTCCTGTTACAACCAGAGTGGTTAAGGCCCTACCACCTTCTAATAGCAGTGCAGAACTGCGATGATAGGAACTGACTCACCAATACATCACCAAATCCAGACAGACACCAGGTTTAGTGATGTATTGAACCTAAGATGACCGAAACTTTGCCAGACTTTTTTTTGGTGTGCATGTGCGAGCGTGTGTGTATTTTATCCATGAAAACCACCCTGTGAGTAGTTGTGCATTACGTCTACTTTTTATAACATAATCAATTGAAAATAATAATTGTGTCGTAAGAATAACCACAAATTATTGCCGCCTCATGAAAAACAATAAACTAAGATCCCCCTGGGAAATAAAATGAACAGAGTTCCAACCGTAACCTCCAAATTTAAGTACTGGAATGAAGCTAATGTCAGTCTTAACTGCCAGTAAAATATTCTGACACCACCAGACACAAGCACATTTGCCATGCAAGCAGTCTGTGTTCTGCTCTGTGGTCACATGGAAATGTAACATAGCTAGGCGACAGCCAGACACCAGGAAAGACAACAGCTGTATTGATCGGGAAGTTGCGCACACAGCACTACTGCTGGAAGGAAGGCATGCCAGCCATTGAGTAAAGATGTATATAGGCTATTCATGGTCAATTGAACACTTAATACCTTGCCACCCCCTCTGTTGTTTCCACCTCAGCCAGCTTGGCCGTCCTCCTTGTGCAGATGGTTGTTTCTCCTTAAGATGAGGAGGCTACCTGCTTTCACGTTGCATTTTCAAGGCCCTAACTTATGCTTCACTAGTGGCGACCATAACATACATCAGTTAAGAACGGTGTTGGTATGCTGACTGGTGTTAATGGAACTGGAAGCTCATCCACGTATATTTTCCGTTAAAGATATAAAACAAAACTTGTGCACCAATAAATGCAACTTAAACTTTTGTAATTGTAATTCTAATAGTAACATTACACAAAGCTGTATAACTACTGCAACAGTTTACAATATTCTTGGGCATGGAAATGACATTGGAAATTATTGAAGGGGCAAATAGTAAAAAAAAAAATGTTATTTGCAGGTAGTAAAACATATATCACAAATATTACTTACTTTGTAAAATAGTGTTAGATTAAAACACAGTAATTTCAATACTTGACAAGTAGGTCTATCTTGCTGTACTTCAAGCGTAATTATTGGTAGAACACTGTAATTTAAACAGTACTTCAGAAGTAACATACTTTAAAAAGCTGAAAGTATTTGTAATTTTGAAGTGGTGAATTAACTTTTGGAGAAATTCATATTACACCATATCAGTACTGACAAATTGCAGTGTACTTCAATATAGCATTCAATTACCACAAACACATTGGCGCGTGTCGGACTATAGATATATAGTTACGTTCAAAGTGATTTTGGCTGTGTTAGATAAGGCATGCTGATTCTGGCATTGGATAGATGTTAGAGCTATGCTTATGACTAGCGAATCGTGCTGGATGTGTTGGTTGGCGACTGGATATGTAATTCTCCACTGGTGGAACGAAAACAGGTTTGGTCGGGACGATTATCGGTCTGGAGGTACCTGCCTTACCAGGGGTTTCTTTGGTCACTGAAGAAGATGGAGCTGATGATTGCTGACTGGAACAGGCGACTCTAGTTGGAGTGTGGTGGGTATTGGTACTGTGCGGACCAACACAGTACCATCAATTTCACTCCACAGACTCTTAGCTCCAGAACCAGGAGTTGGCTGCTCCGTACCTTACCTCAGTACCGTTAAGTAAAGCATGCACCACTGGGCGGTACTCTCAGGCAATGCAAATGTGCGCAGGGAAACAGATACATATATGTAAAGACTGAAGAGGAAATCTCTCCAGAAGACAACTGAGCTTATCTCTTTCCTGTTCTGTTTGCCCGCTAAGAGAAGGTGGGTCTAATATGCATGCTCACATGGTGGCAGTATAGGCCACCTTTTGTTGCTCCCTCTGCGTCCCGTACCTTTTTCTGAAAAGCATATAGGTTGGTTAGCACAAAGATATTTCCAGATTGTCGTAAATTCGAGACAGATCCCTATATAGTTGTACTTCCAATAGTGGTTGCCAGCACGAGCTTGGTGCTCTAAACAGCCACTGGTGCGCAGACCTAGAGTGTTGAGCCATACAAGCCGCCTTCCTACCACTACTGGGTGAGGGTCGCAACAGGGGTTAGGCCTTCAGTCTCAAGCAAATGATGCTTCAAGCACCGTAAGCACTCTGGTGGATCACAACTTGAGGTAACTGTCTCGCCCCTGTTGGATGAGTTGCTAGTGGACAGGGTTCTACCGTTCTATCCCCTGTGGCATAACAAATGGCCGTTGAATGGTGTGTGTGTTCAGACAAACGGATTCCTGATGTGATGGGACTCCGCAGTCCTACTTTATGGTTCGTAATTGCAATACCCAATCTTGATTGATGACATACGGTAGATATTATTTCTAGTGGTCAAGGGAAATACCTCTAGAATGGATAGCCTTAGTAAAAGGAGCAATCTGTATTTATTAGAAGTAATAAATACAGTGATGCGTGCTACCTCCTAACCAAGCAGAGAGTAAATATGGATGTATCCTACGCTTGACAGGTGTAGGTGACCTGCTACTAATCTAACCAAGATAGCTAGTGGTGTTGACGGCTATTAAAACAACTGTGGTCGCAGCTACTCTCAGGGGTGTCTAGAAGAGACATTATATAAAAGGGGTTACCACAATTGAAGAGTCATGGGTGTAGTTGCCTCTACCAGCCTCTACCTGTCTGCTGATCCACTGCTGATGCAGTGGATGGTGTGCTAAAAGTCTTCAGATGTTGAAGAAGAAGAAGCGTCTGGAAGATGCTGGTGGTAGTTGTAGACAATGAAGTCTCTGACTAGTGTTCACTGCTGCAGAAGCCTCTGGTGAACGGCAATGAAGCCTCTGGTAGCACTCAGAGCTGCCCAGTGCTCAGCTTCGTGCATATTTGGCTACGCTCAGTTTAGCCCAGAGTTGGGTGGCGGCTTGTAGGCTTTCAGCCCGGGGTAATGACATGCTCGCTGGCTTGCGCAACCTTATTTTCCATGTGTTTAGAATCGCCCTTCAGGATTGTGGCGATCTAAGAACTCATGTAATCTGTTGCCAGGTTTGACTCTCCCTCGGGTTACATAGAAATACGTGAGGCAGAGGAGTTGTAATCGTTTAGTAGCCAAACAGGAAAGCGGCACGCGTCAATTTATGAGGAGCGGATATGTCTTTGGCACCACTTGTGCGCGATGAAGACCAAGGTAGGAGCAGATGATTCCCACGGCACCGTGAGGTGCGGCAAAGGAACAAGGCAGACACCAATTGCTTGAAGACTGGTCATGAGCCCTGGTGAGGTCCTCTATTTATACTCCTCAATGGCATGCCCTTTGTTTGCCAGGCATAGGGGGTTGACTTGGAGCAGCTGCAAAGTGTGTGACATAGATCCTCAGTGTGCACAACGTCAGTGGCCGGCGCTGGAGGGGACTAACCGTTCAGGGCAACTCACCCAGGAATTGGGATCGCCAGCCAGAGTGTAACCTAACTCTCAGTATCCACCGCACTCCTGGTGCTGAAGGCTGGGATAGGGGGTGGCCTTGGCCTGGCGACTGAGTTACGTTGAAGTACACCTGAGTAGGGACCAAACTTTACCTCCGCGGGTCTGGTATTAGTGATTCTTTCCTCATCCCTGTCTCCAGTTGAAGTGGTATCCATAACAGGGTTGAAAAGGCTGCTACTATCTCTAAATACCATCCGAACTCGTGAACCTCAGTCCCCGGGAGAAAGCTCAAGCCATCCGCCATCTAGAGAGGCCAGCCTTGCCAGTACCCATTCCAGTACTCTTCACACGCCAATCAAACTCAAAGGAGTTACTCACCCCATGCTACTAGCATACCAGAGTGGTCAAGAAATCTCATTTGGTATAGCGAACCGGTGGTTATGGTGGATCCCACTCACAGAGTCTACCCAGACGACAACCAGCACACCAGGTTCCAGGGCCAACTCTAGCGCACCTTAGTCCGAACCGAAGCAGGTCCAGCAGCCTCTGCAGGTCACCCATCGCCTAGGTATCCCTGTGAGAATGGTCTCTCCACATAAAATAATATAACATACAGTTATTATTGCTCCAGTCCTCACCTGATCACCATCACTGGAATCTATGATGATAATTTTTATTGTTTGAGTATTTGGCTCAGTCTCGTGGAGGAGTCTTAGTGAAGTGTGGCCCACTATCTGCCTACCAGCCAGCTCAGAATACCCCTAGGGTAATCTGATGATGTAATGTTCTCAATGATATGAATTGTGCCATGTCAGAGACATAGACATGCCGGTGCGATCTTCCAACCACTGCCCACACGAGTCCTTTCCCACCGTGACCAGTTACCAAGGAAAACCCTTGACATGGCTCAGAGGTCACCCCATACTACTCCTTCCTTTCCATAACACGTATGGGTTTTCCTGAAGCCCAGTTTATCGGGAACGCTACATGCTAAATACTGCGTGTAAGACCGACCCACATCATCTCCGGCTCATCAAGCCTCTTGTCCATTGCCATTAAGTCTTTGGGTTCTTCACTAAGTCCCTCCACAACGAAAAATTGTGCTAGCTGTCCCCAACTTCATACCCAACCGGGAAGCCACACTGCCAGTCCTCTACACTGGTTGGGCTCCTATGCCACGCTGTGAGTAAGGGCCAAAGTCATCCCCGGGTGTGTCTACCCTCACATCCACCAAAACACTTGTGCCGTGACGTACCTCCTTTGCTCATAGGATGTTGCGTGTCAAAGCTAATGTTCGAAATACTGTACATACAGTTTCAAAAGTGAAGGAATTCTCATTCTTTACTAGAATATACATAATTTTTAATTTATATTTTTTTCCCACTCTGAACATGAAAAGGAACTTCTTGCTCACCTCTACCACACAGGAGTTTATCTGATAACTAACGAAACAAGAAAACTGCTCATCAGATTACCAGCAGTCACCATTTGGTACTTACTTGACTTGGTCCACTGTGATGACAGCGGCTGTATGGCCTTGAAACACACTTTTCCTATCCACAATGGTGTCGCCGTGCACTATATCGGGCTGCTGGCTTTGCTCGGAGGTGATGGAGAGGCTGCTTGTCGCCAGCACAAAGTCCTGCAGACATTCGTCTGCTTCATCTTCCTGCTCCAGCTCCTCATCGTACACAGCTTCCTCAGGGAAGATTTCATTTTGTAACAACTCTCGTATCTTTTCAACCCACTGAAATATTACACTCTCTCCTATATTCTGCCTGCAAGAGAATACCACGATCATTAGTTTTCCAGCATACACGTGAATATGATTACTGAAAATATCTTATCATCTGAACTACAAATATATTACAGTAATTCCTAAGCTCTACTGTTACTATTCACTGGCCAAAAAAGGGAAGGGTGATTCATAACTTTGAGTTTTGGTATGAATATATGAAAAGCAAGCCAATGTACAAATGTCTTACCGACCAAAAGTACATAGGCCTACTACGTTCAAGAACAGTGACAACCACAATCTGTTAATTTTTTATTTTACACATATGAGAGTAAGACCTTGCTTGAATAACACTGCACTTTCATGAAGAGAGTGGAGATATTTGGGCAGCTCTTAATACCAACATCTTGAGAGCCAATGAGAAAAATGACATGAATATGGAGAAGGTACCGGAATACTGTACTATACCAAGAACAAGTTCATAGACTGACACTCATACGGTGTACTGTTTCACTTTTATTCAGCAACATTTCCATATAATTTGCATTATATTGACTGTTGATATATTCAGAATGCTCTCTCATAAAGCCTTTTCAGATTTCCAAAATACATAACACACATCCATATAAAAAAAATGACAAAACCATTTACAATCTGGACGCAATAGCACATTTACTCTGGTGCAAATTTAAAGCTAGATTATTAAAAAATATCTAATACTTGCCACATTACAAACAGGGATGGAATACTATGTACATAAATAATATTAACCACACCACTTATATAAATGAGCATGTAAAATATATATCCAAAGCTTACATTTCACAAAATTTAATATTATAACTGGCCAAACAGGATAGGTAGTTTTGCATTAAACCTCAAACTGTGGGGCGGCATGATCAAAAAATCACTCAAAAACCAAGCTACATAAAACAATGATTAAATAACGCTATTCACAGCGTACACAATGAGGAAAAATACCATTTGACTGTATTAAAAACCAAGGTGCGTATTCGCAGACACTTTCTTGGCAAACATAATATTTCATAAACCACTAGGCCTCCAATTTACGGCCTGAATTTTAGTACATAATCCTTGACCATGCATTTATATTTTAAAAAATACATCTTTATTGAACATTCTGAGCATCAGAGACTAGCATGAAATTGACACGTAAAATATTTGTCTGCATAACATCGTTAACGAGAGCCCACCACTCATTCAAGGTGATTACCAAAACACCTTGTAAAATGAATAATCTACCAATTTATAAACAACTGAGTTCTAGCATTAAACATATAATTACTCCTAAATAAGAAAGCTTTACAGTTATTTTGTTTAAATTAAAATGTTAGGTTGCTCGTACTAGCGAGGAATGCAAGCCTGAACAATTGTTACCAAAGTGAATATCGAGATCAATATTATTCATAAAGTGCAAACACTTCATACAAAAATTTTCTGATGCATCTTTACCAAACGTAACCACAGTTCAAACTCAGGGTTACAGATTACTCTTGTTTCATACGAAATTCGTCTTTGCACATCCATTAAAAGGCATAATAAGGTTTTGATATTAGTGACAAAATTCCAAAATTATGAACCATGCAAGAGGGCTCTTGGGTGGCGACTTTGGAGTAAGGCAGACTTAACTGCTGCTGTTTTGAGGCAGTGGTTCTGCCATTCTTATTCCAAGAATTAAACTGACAGGCTTTCATTTAACAACTGCAACTGGAAATAACTGGCTGGTAAAAATGCCCAGCTGCGAGATAATCATCTACCGGAAGAGGAAAGTGTATGGAAGAGAGAGAGAGAGGGAGAAATGTTGTTCCCAACGCACTGTGGCCACCTGTTGTGCCAGGCACTTCAAAAGATAATTATGTACTGCAGGTCACCGAATTACCAACCTTGCAGGGTCGCACAGCCACTTAAAATTGTCATTTCAGTATTAAAAATCTTTTAAAAGCAATATTAAATCTGACATTAATTTCTTGGCAACAGACAGTGCTTCAATTTTACTCTCAGTAAAATAAGGATGTGCTGAATTTAAAAACTATACATATCAATAATTTTTAATTTTCTGAATATAAACAAAGTTGAATTATGCTGAGAAATGCGGTACACAACCTTGTAGATTTAATATTTTCTATGTGATAAGTTTAAAACATAAATTGTTTAAGTTGCCCAGACCTAAGATTAACAATTTATTACTAAAGTGTTCGAGTGTTTTACTATCCAATTTTGAAGAATTTATGTGAAATTAATTTACCTATTATTTTGTATGTTTACTTAAAGCATAAAATAGTACATGGTGTGACGCTAACTTTAACACAGATTTCCATCAGCTATCCAATACTTTTAGCGCTAGTACAAGTCTTACAGTTCATTGTTTTAAGTGTTCTTGGCTGCATACAATATATTTTAATAATATGTAAATCATGAAAGTATTCCGATATTCTTTTATCACATACCAGTAAAGTCTCTTCTAATGTGAGTATCGGTATAGAGTATCAGCAGTATTGGCTCACAAGAATTGGTATTGGTAGAATCTGCAAAAAGTGGTATCAGCCCAGCCCTAATTTAAATTTTCTGGGTATTCTTAATGTAATTTTTGATTTGAAATACTTTGTAGTAATTGACTGATTGTAATAAGCGACTTTTGCACATTTAGGAAAGAAAGCTATTACTTAAATTTCCTTTTTTTATGAGCTAAATAAGTGCAGACATGGTTTCTTGTGTATAGGTCTGAAAATAAAGACAACTTGAATGAATTATTGGTACTGGTATCTGGAGTATCTGTGTAACCAGTATCGGTAACTATGAGTATCTGCAAAATTTGGTATCGGCCCAGCCCTAATATATTAGTGTGTATATATACACATATATATAGCACACAATCGAAACAAGCATTTTCATATTTTAGTTACGTGCCAGAACTATAGGTGAACAGTAGAGCCTTCACTTACTCAAAAACACAGACAATATTAAGACCTTTAAAAACATTTTAATTCTTTAACCGGCCAGTTTGTATAAGAACGGGAAAAAGCTAAGAGAAGTAAGTCATGGTAACATAGGAAATAAGAGCCAAAGTCTCAACGACTCTACTGTCGATCGAAGGGGACAACAATGCAAAGGTAAGTTATAAACTAACCATAATTTTGAACACTACCACAAATGTAGAATTTTGAATAACTCTGCTGAAGCACTACAAGCAAAACTAGCTGCTTACCTCAAATTTCATTGCATCACCAGGCATCACGACTTACCGTAATTCTGGTGTAGGCGTAGATATGACTGCTCAGATGTCTGGCATTACACCAAACCCTTTGTCATGCAGATAATCGTATCCCATGATGGCAAACTAAAATCCTACACAGGCATGCACTGGGCAGCTCGTGTTGGCACGAGGCCGGAGTGATCGTAACAAGGCATAATAAGAAAGAGAAAATTTTGTGGATTAGCTTATATAATTTTGTATGAGCGAATAAAAACCATGACATAGCAAGGGTAGGGAAGTGAGGAGACGGAGCAGACAGGGAAATAGGAAGGGGAACCGAAACGACACAGAGCAAGTCTATGAGGTTGGGGCACTGGAGGAATTCTTAAAGCACGACAGTGAGCTAAATGGAAAGGCGAGGGAAACTGGAGATCCTCGAGAAGACCTGCCAACCAGCAGCATTATCTGGCACAACTCCCACATGTGAAAATCCGGGAGTGAGCCTGCCAGGAATTGCACCCACTTCGCCTTGGTGAGAGGCAAGAACTCTAGGCACTATGCAAACCACTGCCCCACTACATGTTTCTAACAAATTGCTGATGTCAGTCTCTCAATCAATGGATAATGTTAACAGGTCCTTAGCAATGCTGATTTTTACACGAGGCAGAAGGGGACACAATGTGCCAGAAGGAAAGTCTGAGAGGTGCAGTAAAAATACTTAATTAGTTACAAATCAGCTACAGTCTCAACTGCTTGCCTCAGAATTAGTATCATTCACAAATTTGTTTTTACTCATGGTAGCAGGCAAAATCCTTACAAAATTTTATACCTAACATCACACCTATAATGGCGCCCCTTTACAAACTTCTTTCTAAGGATGCTCATTGAGATGGACCACAGAACATTAAGCAGCTTTTTTAGATCTGAAACAAAGTTTTCAGAAAATAACCCAATTACATTGACCTCAGGAAGGGAAAACCATTATATTGCAGACAGACGCCAGTCAGGAAGGACTGCACAGTCTTATATCAAGAGGACGAAGCTGGTCTCCCACTCGTGATAGCTTATACAAGCAACAGACTGAACGAGACGGAGAAATATCATAGTACAGAATAGGAATTCATGGCGGTTGTCTGGGCCGTCCAGAAGTACTGGTACCTCCAAGATGGACGACACTTCCTGTCATGTACAGATAACAAGGCTATACAATGGTTACACAAATCTCGGCACAAAAAAGCCAAACTCTGACAGTGGGAGATGTTCCTGGCGGAATTTGATTTCACCATAAAACACTGCCCGGGCCGGCTTAACAATCTTCCGGATGCTCTTGCTCGTTTCCCGAATCTAGATGAAGGACTCAAAGAGGAGGAGACGCTGGAGAAATTATCACCCTCAAATACCCTTCAAGGGAAAGCCTGTGCGTTCAACAGCTAAGGCTTCCTAGGGAACAGGTGCAAATGCACTAGCAGCAAAACCCCCAAATAAGGAGATTCCTAAAAACGTTCCCACATAGATACAGAATGCGCAACCACCTCCTGTATGGACGCAGGTAGGTCACCCCAAGGCCTCGTCGAAGATATGGGTGCCTTCAACCCTTAAGACCGACCTTTGTCACCATTACCATGATCATCTACACACCAGACATCCTGGACCAGGAAAACCTTACGCAGTATCCGCGAATGGTACTCATGGGAGGGCATCAGTCAAGACATTCGACAATATGTTTCAGAATGTGAGACCTGATGACGCCATTAGGGATATCCACATCGCCAAACAGCTAATATCCCTTGACGACTCACCCGAGCCTGGACCCATCTGGCATCTGATGTCATGGGGCCTTACCCACGGAGCACCTGAGGTAATCTGTATCTATTAGTGGTGACCAATTAATTTTCCCACTGGATCGAGGCCTTTCTCCTTCGTAGCCAAGGGACTCGTAAAATAATCAGCAAATTTAACACTGAGGTATTTCCTCAATGAGGGTATCCTCAGATAATACTTACGCACAACAGCACCCCCGTAACAAGTTGCCCCTGGCAGGACAGGTGTGAAAGCTGAGGCATGGCTGCGTGTACCACGCCCCATACCACCTACAAGTCAATCCCACAGGAAGGCGAAATTAGGAACTGAAAAACTGCCTGTCTGTCTTTGCATGGGGGACGATCATAAACAATGGGATAAGGAAGTTCCTGCAATCCTCTTCGCCCTGAGGAGAAGAGAAAGCGAGGCCACACAGGCTCCCCCCAGTCACCTCCTCCTAGGACACACATTGAGACGTTCAGGGGAGTGGCAATGGGAAACTACTCTGTCCTCCATGCCCACCCCAAGGAAAATTTCTGCGACCGCTACTGCTAGGGAAAACGCACTCAGATGACTCAAAGAGTGTTACATTGCTCCTAAATACCCCCCTTCTCAGTAGCATGGGCACGTATACCCTCTGGGAACTAAGCTCTTAGTAGTAAACCACCCTCTCAGTAGACCCTCCAACAGGTTCGCAGCCAGCCTGGCTCCTAAATAGATAGGGCCTTTCATGGTAATTTGACACTATGGCAACATGTACTGGGTCCAAGAGAGCCAAGGACGGACGTGCAAAGTGACACACGGCCATGTGCGGCCTTGCCCCAAAGGGGCACAGGAAGAAACCTCCCCTCCTAACCAAATATGGGAGAGATAGGAGAAGCACCTCAGGTAATACTGAAGCCCGGAATATCCGGAAGGTCGAACCTCAAACGACAGACAGAGGAGAGTCACCTTTCCCTTGTTACAGTAGGGCTACGGCCTTACTCCCTATAAGAGGCGGACTATCGGCTAGGATAGTTCCCTCTATCCCCAGCTCATATACTCCTTTCTCACCACAATGGCCTGCAGGGAGAACAAGCATTAAATCTGAGGTCTCTTGACAGAGCCCCTTCGACCGAGCTTCCCACCTGAGACGTCTACCCCCTAGCATTATATTACCAGTTAGTGAACCCCAGGTGATCACGGCGGCTGAAGATGAACCGCAGCTGACCCACTTGGTACCTCCCCCTTCCAATATCCTGGCCAACCAAAGCCAGGATAACCTCGAGACAACCTCGCCGGACAGCATAACCGTCTCTCCTGTCTTCTCCCATGAGTCGGACAAAGCAAGTAATACGTACAGTGCTCGAACTGAACTTTAGGAAAATAAACATCCACTACATGATCAGAAGAACCCGGGCACCCACCTGAAAATGAAGTAAAAGTTTGGGCCGCCCTCCATCAGGAACTCTGGCAGTCAATACAGTGTTGATCCAACCTAAGAATTGATGACAGCCTGCACTCTCGCAGGCATACATTCAATCAGGTGGCAAAATGTTTCCTAGGGAATGGCAACCCATTCCTCCCAGAGCACCTAAATGAGAAGAGGTATCAATGTGGGTTGTCTGGTCTAGAACAAAGCATTCCAAAACATCCCAGAGATGTTCTATCGGATTCAAATCCAGACTCTGTGCAAGCAAGTCCATTAGTGGGATATTGTTGTCGTCAAACAACTACCTCACTTGTCCTGCAGTATGGACGGGTGCTCTTTCATGTTGAAAGACACAACGGTCATCCCCGAACTGGTCTTCCCAACGGTAGGCAACAGGAAAGTGGTTAAAATGTCAATGTAAACTTGTGCCTTGAAAGTGTACATAAAGCAACAAGGGGGCCAAGCCACCACGAAAAATATGACTGCACTGTAACCCCACCACTCACAAATTTCAGTCGGCAATATACAGGCAAGTAGATATCATTGGCCAAACATTAGTCACACCCACACCCAACCATCGAATGCCAGAATGTACACTGTGATTCATCACTCCAAATAATGGTTTTTCCACTGTTCTATTGTCCATTTTCTATGCTGCTTACACCATGCAAGGCAATGTTTGGCATTTGCCTGTGTGCTGTGTGACATACGGGAAGCTGCTCTGCCTTGGAAACCAAGTTTCTGTACTTTCTAATGAACAGTCATGGTGCTTCGAGTATATCATGATGCAGGTTAAATTCCTGTGTGATGGTGACGATGGATGATTGATGTTATGCTGTACGATCCTCTTCAACACACGATGGTCTCTGGCGGTCAACATGGAAGGCTGGCCTGCATACTTTTGGATTGTACACGTCCCTTCACGTTTCCAATTCACTGTAACATCAGAAACAGTGGACCTAGGGATATTTAGGAGGGTGGAAATCTCGTAAATAGACTTCTTACAGTGGTGGTTTGCTGGTCACGACAGTTCACATAAAGTTTGTATTTATTTATTTTGGGCATCAACGTTTGTTTGTTTACATTTCACTTTATAAAGTATTATTTTATTCCCAGACCTCAGTAATATTTGTTGACAATTAAAACTTGTTTTCTTCCTGTATTTCACACACCAAAAAATTATTATTTTTGTGAGATGTAAAATTGTTATTATTTCCAGATAGGCGCCTATTGTATGTATTTTTATACTTCCTTTTCGGAAGATATCTTATTACTATGGCACAATCTCGAATGTATTTTTAAATAACAATGAATTTCTAGCCCTATGTAATTGCTTATAAATTATAATCTCGGACCCCCGGCGCTCTCTTAGCGTGGGCAAGGGAACCCTGTAGGGCCGTGTCTTTTGAACGATGCCGCCACCCATGCCGGACGTGCTGGAGACGAGGTCCCAGCAATATGAAGTTTCAGCCACTAATGAATAGACTAAATCTACTTTATTTTCTGTTTAAATTTGTCAGCAAGTGATTAAATGCTTGGTGAAAGACTGAAGAAGTCCGAGGACTGTTAAATGAGCAGTGTGGGGGTAACCTAGGCCTCCGCTGATTTTGATGGTAAAGCTGTGGTCATGTGGGTGCGTTTGGCTGAAAACTCTAAGGTAACCTTAACAATGTAAATTCTCTTACTCATCAGTGGTCTTCATTTAAATTTTTTAATGCTGCTACAAGATTTTGTGTGCAGAAAATTTGGGTTTTATTAAGGGAGAAAACCTTACTGATCTGATAGCGTGTTTGCGAACAACTAAATATTCAGTAATTTTATTGGAGGGATGTCACACAAAACCCAGAAGCCCTATAAGCGATTACGGTAAGAGATTTTCTACTGCTGAGCTGAATTAATTTTGGAACTGCAACGTATTTTATTCTGTGAGCCACAAATCAATTCTGAGTTTAATTAGACATTTTCTCACGAAGTTGTCCTTTTGGTAGTCCTCCTCTCATGGAAAGATTAAAGTCAATGATTTTGATTTGCAAAGGATTTAATTAAAGCTACTTAAAGATTTTCAGCTTTATTCAACATCAAAATTTTTACACAATAAATTTTCTTATTCTACAGATCAGTTTGGCATATGTGTAACTATTGCAAAATGTGGTTATATCTTGTCTTATTGCTAGTGTTGAAAATGTTTTCTTGGCAATAAATGAAGCGTCATGTCCAGTGTTCTTGTTCTGTTTTGATTAAGAGTACCTTCAAGGATATGTTATGTTTCTGATTTTCCCTATTTTATCATGTCTGAAGTGATTTTATGTGTGTTAATGAATAGCTTATTCTTTTGGATTATATCAAGTTGCTTAGTTATTTCTCTGAAGTCTAAAATAAACAACAGTTGTCATACTTTAGTACAATCTCATCTAATTGAGTTTATAGTAATCAGTGACTAACAAGAGTATTTTTCTTAATGGTACACACTTGTACCAACTGATTTTAGACACTGCTAGAATGTAAATGTGTAAGCTGAGTAAGAGACGTGGCGCCCTTGTGTTTTCTGTCCTTCTCCCTCCCCACGCTTCACACTGCTTGACGCCTGGTGCCTGATACTCCTCAACAGCTCACCCTCAATTTTTGTACACTGGGCTCTCTAGCTACATTTATTATTATTCATCTGTATGTGTATGGTTTGCTTGGGGTTAGTACTCCTGTGTGGGAATGAACAACGTTACAAGTTTCTCACTACATACACTACACTGTTGGAACTCTCTGGGACGTCGTGTACACTAACAGACAGACCCCAAATACTAAACTCTGCACACACTACATTACACAAGTAGCAACCAACCACCTGACCACGTTGAAAGTCCACGAGTTCCTCAGACCATCCCATCCTGTTGTCTCATGCTGTCTGCTGACTACTACAAGAGCTGAACATGTTTTCCATGTGGTAGACGGCAGTAATGTGTCACCCTCTACATTAAACACACGTTTTGCGGGGTGTCTAAACACTTTTGATCACATAATGTATTCAGCAACAATTAAAAAAATTTATATATACTATGTAATTTAATCTGAGAAATTAATCATAGTCTTGACTTAGAACTGCTTTCTAACAGTTTATTTAGCATTTCATTTAACCTGCTAAAACTGGATGAATACTGCACAAATGCAATTTCATCCAAGTCTGTTAGCATACTACACCACAGAAACATTGGTGTAACTGCAAAGCAACTCTGCAAAACACTATAATACATGGTGGCTCAACGATTAGCATGCTCTCCTCCCACCAAGGCGAACCGGGTTCAATCCCCTGCCGGGTCACCGGCTTTTCGCAAGTGGGAATCGTGCCGGACGATGCAATCGACCAGCGGGTTTTCTCAGGAATCTGCCATTTCCCCCGCCCCTTCATTCCGGCACCTCTCCACGTTCACTTCAATCACTCTCATCTGCTCTCAAGACCTCGCTGTTAAGAGCCGCCCAAACCTCTTCACTCACTGCACTACATACACAGCAGCTGAATGAAATTAAGCTACAGTATAATTTTTAAGGCTTTCAACAGCACAATTCTATCTTCAGAGCCATCGACACTAAGGCATATTTAAGATGTCAACCAAATACTCAGATGCACGTATGCAGAAATGAATCAGCAATTGATGTCGAGCCTAAAAAGCTTTTGAATTCCCCCCCCCCCCCCTCCCCCAACTGCGAAAAAAATTCCTTACAGCGAGTACACTAAACAATTACCTTTAATAGATATGTGTATGTTTATTTTGTTTTAAGGATTTTCTATAGCACACAACAAAACTCTGCAGTTGCCTTCATCCAAAACAATCATGTGTTCAAATATCTGCCTTGTTCCTTGCAAGTAAATACTAAAGACTGACGCACAGGGAATCAAACCCAGAGCACCTTGGTGGGAGACAGGTGTACCAGACATGTGACACTGATGCCCTTACTAGTCATCAAGCCTGTGGCAAGGTTACAGCAAATTACAACAGCTGCACTATCTCCAGTCAATGCAGCAGTTTGAGTACCAAAATGGCTGAATAAGAAGTGACTCACTTTGGAGTCAGATCTGAGATGCTGCAAGGACAGTACTTGTCAGTGTTTGAGGCAAAGGAGGGTTGGAATAGGGGGACAAACAGGGTTTGGGGGGTGTATAGTGAGTTTAAGATGAGGGAGTGGGGGATAGAAAAGGTAATTAGGGGTTTGGAGAGCAGTAAGGCAGGGGGACCAGATGGGATAGAAAATGCAGCACTAAAGTTTGGTGGCAGGGAGTTGGCAAAATATTTAGAAGTGCTGTTCAAAAAGTCCTTAGGAGAGGGTAAGTAACCACAAGATTGGAAGGATGCTATGGTGGTACCTATACACAAGTAGGGAGAGGATAGGGGGAGGCCTGGCAGCTATAGACCGGTGAGTCTCACATCAAGTACAGGAAAAGTAATGGCGAGGCTGGTGGTGCAGTATGTGGTGAGGGTAATGAACAATAGGAATTAGTTGGAGGAGTCCCAGCATGGTTTCAGGAGGGGTTACTCATGTGAGACTCAGCTCGCTGGGTTATTAGAGGATCTGGTGCAGGTAGTTGATGAGGGGAAGCAGGTGGATGCCTGCTTCGTAGATTTTGAGAAGGCATTCGATAACGTGTCCCATGGAACATTGATGAGGAAAGTGGAGGCGCTGATACCAGGCAGGAGAGTAGTGGAATGGATAGGGGACTTTCTCAGGGGGCGAAGGCAGAGGGTGAAAGTGGGGGAGGCAATATCGGAGGAAGAGGAGGTTACGTCAGACGTACCACCGGGAAGCGTGCTGGGTCTTTTGTTATTTACCATAATGGTAAATGACATGGGTTTGGGGATAAGGGGAAAAATCACATTGTTTGGAGATGATTGTGTTATATATGCTGAGGTGGTAGAGGGGGGCGGAAATTTGCAGGCGGACATTGATAAGATATGGTTGTGGACCAGAAAAATAAAATGAAGATAAATGTAAGAAAAACTTAGGTAGTGAGGTTCACAAGGAAGAAGATGATAAGCAGGGACATGTACAGATGGGAGGGACAAGAGATAGAAGAAGCAGCAGAATATAAGTATCTAGGGATTGTACTGCAGGGAAACCTCGGGGGAAAAAACAGGTAAAGAGGGTGGTAGCAAAGGGAAGAAGGGCTCTGGGTATGCTGGGAAGGGTGCTGAATGGAGTCAGCTGTGAGGTGAAGGAGAAGGCGTATGGCACAATGGTATGGCCAATGTTAGAATATCCTGCAGCAGTATGGGGCCCGTATGTGGAGGTGGAGGTGTGAGAACTGGAAAAGGTGCAGAGAAAGGCAGCAAGATGGGTGAAGGGTAGGTGGAGAAGGCAAGGGCAGGATGATGAGGAAGAAGGGAACTATAGGCCATCAGTGATGATGAAAGAAATGGGATGGAGCTCATTGAAGGACAGGAGGAAAGTTGAACGGTTAGTCAGAATGTACAGGATGGTGAATGAAGAGGGAGAGGGCTACACTGCAAGCTAGGTAAGGGGGTGTTTAGGGGAAGAGGAAACAACAGTGAGAAGCTTCAGAGGGTGTGGAGGAGAACGAAGAGGGGTAGGCAGTCCATGATTGTGAGGTCTGTGAGGGAGTGGAATGTGTTGAGGGAGGAATTGGCATCTGTGAGAGGGGTTGGTAAATTCAGGAAGGGAGTGGAAAAGGAGTTGGTTGGGTGAAGGAGAGTTGAGAGAGCTCACCACCGGGCGGTAGCCTAATTGCGAGTGTGTGTATGTATGTATGTATGTATGTATGTATACCACTATCTTTCATGCTGGACAATCATGTGAAAATTGCACTATTCTAGTTTACACACTGCACTAAGTGCACACCCAGTGCAGTACAGTGAAATCCTTATTTTACACTTTTCAAAGGACTGGAAAAAAAAGTTGCATAATGCAGGAAAGTGTAAAAAGAGGGAAACTTATGCTATAAAAACATAAATTGGGACCAAAAATTAGTTTGTGTAAAATTCAGGAAAGTGTAACATCAGGGGGTGTCATACAGGGATTCCACCGTATTTGGAATGCACAATTAGTTTTTATGTGCAACTAAAGGAAACACACGTGAGTAAAGAAGCCAGAACAGGTTTTGTTAAAAGTTCTCACTTAACAAGAACTGGTTATATTTAAAAACACCATGCACTTTATATAAAGGAAAATATCAGCTGACAAGTTATTCTAAGGCACAAGTCATTAGCATGCACGCCCAGTGCAGGAATTGAATCCAGAACCTCTACCAGCTAAGGCCAACCCACACCTTAGCGCATAGCGACCTTGACCCTGGCAGTGAGCAAGAATGCAAAAGCAGATGTAGCTGCGGCCGCAGCAGAATGACTCACAAATAAACCTCTTCAAGCTGTGCACTAATAACCTGTTTCTCCCGGTTGCCAAGGCTTGGAGCAGACAACTGATACCGTGGCGGGGACTGGAGAGGGTAATCCTCCGGCAACTTCACATACAGAATCACGTAGCGTTCCCCTTTCCCTATCTTGATGCTGTATGAGCGATTTGCTTCATCCTCCGTCTGCCAGTCGCTTTCATAGATAGAGGTTAAAGCTTCTATTTCCTCCACCTAACAAACAGCCATATCAGTAACTTTGGTACACCAAAATGATTCACAGAAAAGTAATACAAAAAGCTTATAATAACATAGTAGCATGTATGCGAGGTATGACCTACAGTATGGTTGAAACCTGCTGAGCAGTAAAATGTCTAGGTAGTATCCATTGTGCCCGTCATCCCTGAACAAGGAGACAGAATGAGATTCTGGTGGAGGAACAATGGTATGCACCAGAAGGGAAAATAGGAGTAGGCCTAACCTGAGGTAAAAAAAATACAGTTGGTATTATGTCACTGTATATAATATATGTATGGCACTTTAAGATGTCTATGCATGATTGTTTACATTCTTTCCGATCTTTCTATGTGCATACAAATTTAAGGTATTAATACAAGAACATTTTTACAACTTCCCCAGGCCTAACTATTTCCCCCGAACCTAGTTCATTAGTGTGAACATTCTGTCCACCTCTGGGTCTAACCCCAGAAAACATACCAGCCGACAGCAACGCTATTATGTGAAATTCTGGACTTGAATCTTCCAACAATATAACCTGCATCACTGGTGGGAGGCAGGTGCTCTAGACTAGTGGTTACTATTAACACGTCGCCTTCATCAGCAGACAGCAACTTTGGTTTTCGAGAGCTATGAAGTACAAGCAAGCAAATATTGTCTTTGGAATAACACACTTTAGTGTTTAAAGGACCGCACATTAAGACACTGACAGTGGAATCACTGAAAAATAAATAATTCGAGTACAAAAAACTAAAGGCGTATAACGATATGTATAGAAGGACCTGTGAAATGTACCCGCTGAAAAATACACACTAATTTCCTATATAGCGCAGGCAATACTGATAACAGAAAAGTTAAACTGATATATTTACTAATAAAACAAGCAACAACGCCAAAAATGTATACCTGTTTCGATAAATTATCTACCATCGCAAAACGAACATACATAACCCACAAACGCACGTCACAAGTGGTTGGAAAAAAAAAACAAAACAAAATCAAAAAACTTTCCTAAACTTTAAACAGGACTTCGTAATCTTCGTTTCTCTCAACCATATTCTGCCAAGGGCAGGGCAGTGCAGTGCAATAAGCATTGCCATGTAGTTTAAATTATTGAAGACGGTACAAAACACTGTTGTTGTGCAATCGGTTATAATATATCCGTGTATATGCAAACCATTACTAATTGTTAAACAATTACATGGAAAAAACTGACTTGTGTCAAGGTGTTGAACGTACGGATATTGGTTAGGCGAGGAGCGGTGAAGATAATTTGGAATCTCTGTGGAGATAATTACACAGGGCGACAGATATTATCGGGCTAACAATATCGTGAAGTTGGAGAGCTGACTCGTTCCACAAAGTCGTTCGGCCGACAACCACGGTAAAACCTTCAAGTGCAGTTATTGTCTCCTCATAGAATAAAATTAATACTAACTGAATAATTTCCTTACTTTTTTTGCACAGTGTGCTAGCCTACTTGTTGGACTAGAACCCCGCAAAACACTACTTCTTTGCACACAACATTTGCATATCGGACACATACCCTGCGGGCCGATTGTTACACATAGTTTACATAAATAACCCTGTAATTAAAATTCATTAAGACATAAAATTACGACTTCGTGGATGATATCAGGAGGAAAACACCTGAATGAGTAACAAAAAGAAATTCTCTCTCTTCCATGCATGTATAACACACTACATGCATACACTCGCAATTAGGCTACCGCCCGGTGGCGAGCACTCTCACCTCTCCTTCACTTAACTAACTCTCTTTCCACTCCCTTCCTCAACTTACCAATCCCACTCACAGATACCAATTCCTCCCTCAACACATTCCACTCCCTCACAGACCTCACAATCATAGACTGCCTACCCCGCTCTGTTCTCCTCCACACACTCTGAAGCTTCTCACTGTTGTTTCCTATTCCTCTAAATACTCCCTTACTTAGCTTGCAGTGTAGCTCTCCCCATCCTCCCTTTTCATTCACAACCCTGTATAACCTGACTAGCCATTCCACTTTCCTCCTGTCCCTCAATGAGCTCCATCCCATTTCTATCATCATCACTGATGGCCTATAGTTCCCTTCTTCCTCATCATCCTGCCCCTGCCAGAAATTTGCAAAAATACACTTTAAAAACACTGAGTGCATTAGGGCTGCGAAAGCGGGCATCTTAATAAGTTGCGTCCACATATGTAAACTTATCTTGCCCTTTAAATACTATATTTAAAAATACAGAAATATTTCAGGGTCTAATTACATGTAAGAGTGCCATGCGTGTGTGGTCACAGCTCGCTCTGCTCTGTACTTGCATCGTCCCATTACCACACTATGCCGCACTTTTGCTCGTAGAGCACACTATGTTGCCGAATCTGATGCAGCAGGCAAAAGGGCTAAGGAGACGAGGTTAACATGGCCTCACCTCCTGCGAGACCGTTTGCAGCTGCACACATCACTGGTGATAGACACACATCATTGCCAGCCCCTAAGTTCGAGAACTGCCTGCTGCTGCCATCGTTCTGCATGATCTTGCTGTCGCATTAGTGCTCCCGTGCTCACACATGTGCAGCATGCCACAAATGCCCATCTTTGGCATGCTGAGTGGAGGAGCTTGAACAAGTTGCACGATCCTCCAACGTCGCTGCCACTGCTGATGTCCTAAGCAGAACCTCACATCCCTGATGGTAGCTAGTCGGACTAACGACCACAGGGGTGTTGAAGTCAGCCCCATTTGGTGTTGGCACCGTTGCTTCTTCTCCCATGCTGTCCTCCTCGACGAACAGCGTCCCATAACCCTCCCCGAGGTGTCACTATTGGTTGCAGTTGTAGATCTCTTCGGGTTGCACTGGCAGACGCTGAGCCATCGATCTCCACAGAGCCGGCTGTTCGATGTGCCCTGGATGCTGCCAATGCACTGGGCAACATCATGCTTTGGGCACCCACTGCTTGTGGTCCTGGGGTAGGTACTGACTCACCTCTTGGCCTCGTTGTTTCTCCCTGGAGCTCGTACTCGATGATGATGTCGTGAGTCTCCAGGTCCTGTATGCCTCCTCCGTGCCATACGTGCTTCTCTTTTCTTGCCTGTTATGTACTGTTGGCAGCAGATTTCAAGGTGGTGTCGGCTTTTGGTGCGATGCACCCTCCGTCAAACAGACCTATGTGGTCCTGGCACCATAGAGATGTGGCCTCGTCCTGCTTCGGCGACATGGGGGCATCTGGTGGGGAGCCACCTGTGGGAGGTGCCACCCCACTCTCCTCTTCTCACTCTTGCTCAGTGGGCTCGGCAGCCATTGCGCTATCGGGGGTGTTTTTTCACCGACCTTGTTGTCATCATAGATGTATCGCATCTCTGTTAAACTTGCTAGTGTTTCTCCCCATGTGGACCAAGTCGGTGGTGGGCCCTACCCCTCGATAACCCGGTGTGATCCTGTTCATCGCACAGCGAGCCTAGCGCAGACGTTTTGGTGGGCTGCCGACTGTGGATGTGCCTTCAAATAAAACAGTTGACCGGGTTTGAGAATGGGTGGGTCTGGTTGCCCGTTAGGACCCACCCAGCCATGTAACTTTCTTGCCTCCCCCTCTACTCGCTGCCTCCTTCTCTCTTTCTCTCTCTCTCTCTCTCTCTCTCTCTCTCTCTCTCTCTCTCTCTCTCCTCTGTGTGTGATTTCCGTCCATCCTCCCGCTAGTGCTGTTGCGTGGGCAGTTTCTTTCACAGGGAAGTTTGATGCTCTGGCCCAACAGGACAACTGCAGGTGTCCAGCCTGTTGCTGCATTCTCACACTGGTAGAGGGTGAAGAGGGCAGCGGGAGGTATTCCGCCCAGTTGGTGTGTACCTCACCCACACAGAGCCACGGTTCTACCTTCTTGGCCTGGTTGCGGTCCTCTGTGGAGCTGGATCTCAGGTGGTACACCACCATCTTCAAGTGCTGCACCTCATACCGAGTGCACTTTCCATGCCACTTTCTTCCCACGAATTGCATCTCGTTGTCTGTTAGCTCTTGCTTTGGACAGCCCTATTGGGAGAAAAATTCCCATTTCAGTACTTGCACGATGTTGTTAACCCTTGCACTGCTCATGGCATAAGCCTCCACCCACAGGGAGAAGTTGTCGGTGACGACCAGGATAAACTTTTTCCCATTAGGTGTATGGGGAATGGCTTCATCAAGTCCAGGCTTATGGTCTCGAATGGTTGTTTCGGTATGCAGAACTGTTGCTGCTGTACTCCATCAGTCCTATGTAATTTAAATGTCTGCACGAATTTTCGAAATTTCTTGTTTCTGTAAAATCGTTTGCATCCTCCATTTAATAAAATAAATAATTGATAGATCTTCAATAATTCTTTCATTCAATTAATCATAAATTATATTTCGTTCACTAACTAGAACAACATTACAAATTGTACCAGCTCCAGCGGCTTTCTTAAAATCAACAATAATTTTATATTTGTTTTATCTTTAAATACTGATGTTTTTCTATATTGGCAATATATAACATATAATTATCTTCTACCTAAAAATGAATAATAATTGACATCGCTATGATTGTTTGCAGTTGGCTTATAATAAGGTTCATAATTCCTATATATAGTATGCAAGTTTGATCTTGAAAATCTAAAATCATTAAAAGTGAGAAGAATTTTATAACAAAGTTCATTTTAAATTTTCCTATGGAAAAATTTATTTTCTTCCAGTTTTAACATAAGTATCTTTCACATTACAGTGATCAGACATAGAAGCATGGACAGTTTGGTCAGCTTGATTTTATCTATTAGTTTGAAAGAATAAATTTACAAAATCGAGCATGTCAAATTGTAAATTATTAAACCGATTTTTTATATCAAAACTTAAGACAGTTGTCCCAGCAGGAACATCGGTTTCTAAAAATTGCCAAAACCTAAAACTAATATGAATTTTAGGAATTTTATAAATTTTTCTTTAATCCCAATTATCATGCTAGGTTCGTATTAAACAATTGACCACAAAATTTCTAATTTTTGAATAACAATTTGACCCGGATCAGCATAATCTTTATCAATTTTAGTGACATCTTCTATCTTAGTTTGATAAATAAATAAACAATTGTTATTAGACGAATTTGGAATGGTTGAACGGAGGGGGGGGGGGGGGGAAGTGATTTTATGCACTCATTTCGAGTAAATTTCATTGTTGACTCGAATAAAACCAAACCAATGCCTTTATGGATACATTAGTTCATAATTTTATCACTATGAACATATTTTACTTTAAATTTATTATCAACACCAGTAGACTAAAAATTATTTTGTTCACCTGGCGATCTAAACAAAGTATATATCATTGTTAAAGTTATTACTGGATTATCAACACTCTCAATTATATGTCCATGTTCTGAGATGTCTACTCTATAAAACTGGAATTGAAAAAATTAGAACAAACATAAATATTATCTAATTTTTCGTATTTTGCCTCAGTTCAGTTTGAACTCTCTTTAGTAGGTTATATTAGTATCGTTTGGAAAAGAAAAGCCATATTCTATAGGAATATCATACTCCATTCTATTATTGTAAATATTTAAATTCCCCCTCGTTTGATAAGTTTAAGGAAAAGTTTGTCTCTCAAAACTATCAAAGCTTTTATAACTCATTTATAAGTGTGTGTGTGTGTGTGTGTCTATATATATATATATATATATATATATATATATATATATATATATATATATATATATATATATATACATACATATAAATGGCACAATCAAAAAAAGTTCATCGAGTGAAATTACTCATTGAAAAAATATAAAAAGCAGCATGAAGCAGAATATGAAAAAAAAAAAAAAAAAAAAAATTAATAAATACTAACCATTAATTCGTGAATTAAAAAATATTGGTCAAAATAGTAGAAAAAGTGAGCGGCGAAAATAGCAATTTAATAAACATTTAGTTCCAGTAGCAGGAAACAATTTCGATTATTCCACCTACTCCCAAAGAAACATGATTTGAAAGAGATTTATTTCCGAAATCGCCTAATTTGGAAGTTATTCCATAAAAAGATTTGCAATCTAGTGCACACAGTGACCGTGGTAACCAGTTTTCACAATTTTTGGCTTACAAAGTCAGGAGCACATTAATAGAATTGTTAACTGGATGTTGATGGTTGCTGTTCATCGTTTTGAATTCCGGGTTTCTCTCATTGCATTTTCAACTTGCATTACCACATTCTTGCCTTTTAATGTTCAAAATGAATGAATATTCGGTACTTTATTTCGGGGTGGAAGTTGGAAAGTTGTGTTGAAATGGGTCGGAGGTTAGTTACAAATGTGAATAACCTCTACTTGTACTGTACTTGTACTTGTACAATATATGGTTTTCTTCATTGTAAATCGAACTGCATTTCTGATATGTAAATGGTATTATTTTCAGGTTATAAATACTTGTTACTCTATGCATTCAATTACATTATTTCATCCATATATTCCGTGTCTTTTTCTGTCACAATAACAGAGATTATGCAGTTTTGAAGTTCCACCCATCTGAGGTTCGGCATATGTGTTTATAATAAACATTTTCGCGATGTGAACATTTCGTTGTGAATGCTAGTGACCAGTCAATTACCAATTCAACCACGAAAATACGCCCAAATACATATGGAGCAATACACTCCCAGACTCGGTGCTCACGAGTGCTCGGTAGAGTGCTGATGCCTGCTGTGTAGTAATCACTGCAGGCAAACGGGCTAGTGGCTTGGACGCCATCAGCATGTTTTCTAAGTTGTGTGTTTCTATGTTATGATAGTGTTAAGTTGTGTGTTTTTAAGATGTGATAGTTCTACGTTATGCTCTTCTACATTGCGACTTTTCTATGTAATGTGATTCTCTATTGTGTGTTTGTAAGTTATGTTGTTAAGTTATAACAGTTCTATTTTACGGCTTTCTAATTTATGTGGTTATGTGTTGTGTATTTCATAGTTAAGTGTTTTCTATTGTATGACTGTTCTAAGTTGTGGGTTTGTAAGTTATGTGGGTTCTAGATAATGCTCTTTAAAGTTTTGACATATCTAAACTTTGTGTTTCGGTTTTTAGTTTCCAAGTTGTATGTTACTGAAGTTGTGGTAGTTCTATGTCGCATGTAGTATTTTGCATAATATTGAACTGTATCACAGAATCATTACTAGCCAATGTCAAAAAGAATAATAATTAACTACATTATGAATATTCCTAAAATTTTTAGCCGCAAAAATCGTTCCTGGAATTTCTTTTAAATTATAAAAATGTAGTTATATAACAAATATTTTGGGATATTCATAGTAAACTTTTGAAATCCCTCTCAATTTGAATAATAAGTAATAAATAAATTTTATTTTATCCTTGGACGTTTACTTTCGAGTGTAGTGGAATATAAACTCTGTGTTTATTACTTTCATGACAATATTTATTTTAAAATGTGCTTGAAGAATAAGAAATTGTGGAAAGGAAAATTAATATGGGCCCGAAAAGTACTCATTTTAACATGAACTGCCTATAGATTGTAGCTTATCTTTAAGAAATACAATAAATTTTACATTTTTCTGTGATGTTTATGCTATTTTCAAGACAGCATGTTTCTGTTACAATTAAACATGGCTATTTCCCTTTCTTTGACTTTATCGTTCACAAATACTTTATTTATTAATAAATATTTTGCATGATAATATGTTTGGAAATCCATTGATTGATGTTCTGGTAAACATCTACGAGATCCACCGACGTTTAAGAATGGTTGAATCAAAGAGTAAAGATGAAATAGTTCGCTTATTCGTACTCAGCTCATGTAACCAACAATAGCCTACCCGAAGAGAACACAACTCCTAAAGTCATATGGTCAACAGTGTTTAAAGTGTTCGTTTGTAACTCAATTGTTGATCGGCACACACATTTATATGAGTAAAACACTTATACCAATTTGAATTTAATAAAACCGAATTAGAAATTGGCCTATATCTCTATGCATTTGTTTACAATTCTTGATTCTAATCTAACCCAAACAATACAGTTTTTGCTGGAAGTGATGGCAGAAAACAGTTCAATGTTGGGACATGGAGTTTGGTTGTGCGGAGCCATCGAGATAGGACTACTTCATACTTAGTGTATGGGAGTAAATCGGTATATACAAGGCCACCAGAACCAGCAGCAACCGTAACACAATGAATCATCACAGGAAATGATGCAACATTTCGAGTAAGTTCATAAAATCTGCAAAGAAATGGATTTTTTTCTGTAACCTCATCAAGAATTCTCAAAATAAATTAAAAACTACATGAGATATTGTAAAAACAGAACAGGAAAAACAACAGAGCAATGTCCAATTGTAAACCTAAAAGTAAATGACTGCATATCCTCAGACCCTAAATTAGTCGCAGATACATTTAATTCATACTACTTAAATGTCGTAGAAAATATGATTTCATAAATCATTACACAAGATATAAACCACATTCCTACAATATAGGGTACTGAATACCCTGCTAATTCTTTTACCAACCCAACTCCAAAAGAAATGGAGAAAAGAATAAATTCTTTGCAACCAAAATTATCTCTCGGCTATGATGACATTAGCTGTAAGTTATTAAAGCATTGCAATTTTTGAATTCAGTGTTCCATTAAGCCATATATGTAATGATATCTTCAACACAGGAGGGTTGCCAGACAGACTCAAAGGGGCTATGGTAACACCATTGTTCAAGAAAGGAGACAAGACTGAAGTAAACAATTATAAACCCATCTTACTTCTTACATCCTTTTCAAAAGTAATTGAACAAATAATTTACAGGAGGTTGTTGGAACATTTTGAGAATCACAAAATCGTATCAAATTTTCAGTTTGGCTTTAGGAAAAACATGTCAACAAATGATCAATTTTTCAAACTAACAAATAGTATCCTTAATGCACTTGATAAAAAGATGTCATCTAATGGAATATTTTGCGAACTCACTGACGGATTTGACTGTGTAAATCACAACATACTTATAAAAAATTCAAGTTTTATGGAGTCTCAGGTACACCAAATAAATTAATAAGCTCATACCATTTAAACAGACAACAAGTGCGGATCAAAGGAAAAAATACTTCATTCTACGTTGAACCAAAAAAAATCAATCATGTGGTACCAGAAGGATCAATATTTGGCCCCCTACTCTTTCTAGTTTATATAAATGACTTTCTATGTGCCTTAACCCCAGTGCAGCATGTTTCGCCCTGTGGAGTGTTGTAGAGGTCTTAAACAAAAATACAGCAAAAATGGTATATTTACGTTCTTTCATTCCATCACGTTTTATGGTATAAATTTTTTGGAGTAATTCCACTGACAGCAAAAAAATGTTTCACATGCAAAAGGGAGCTGTAAAAATAATCATTGCCAAAAGAAGAAAGTCATACTCATGTAGACCTCTCTTCAAGAGCTCAGAGATTTTAACATTTGAATGTGAGTACATGTTTTCAGTACTTATTTTCATATCTGAAAAATACCATTTATTCCAGAAAAATAAGTCCTTTCATAAGCATGACACTAGAATAAAAAACCACTTACTTGTGGCTTCAGAAGGGCCATCCTACCTTGGTAGCCAACTTTTTAATAAGTTACCACAACACGTTTAAGTAATTTGCTTCTCTAACCAAAAACTCTCTAAAAAAACAGCTGAAAGAATATTTTCTAATCTAACATTTTATAGTTTAGAGGAATGTCTAAACTACAAAAATTAAGAAATTATTGCATAACATGTCTTTGTATGCATTTCTTGTTCCAGTTCTCTCGTTTCCTTTTTATTCTGTTTCAGCAAAACAACGACGCCCCACAGTATGTTGGAGGAGGATTGGTTAATTTATGAGGAAAATATGTGATGTGTATACATGTATAGTCCATTCCCGATTGGCAGCGACTTATGAAAATCAACGTTTGAAAAATATCTGCAGGCAAAACATGTCAACCTGTTAATTCAATAACCTGTATTCCACAAAAAAATATCACCATGGTTAACTTTAGAGTACCGTATTACTGAATAAAAGAAAGTTGACCTTAATATATTCTATAACTTGTAATATTTATTTATTTTTAAATATGAATTAACAACACCGAGTGCAGCGACGTGTAGGCAACGGCCGGTAAGAAATAGTTCGCAGTAAAAATATTATTTTAACCTGGTTTTTTAGTATACTATTTGTAAATTTAAAGGTGTCTATCTATATATTTAAATAGTTAAGTAGCCCTGATGCCAACATATCGCATTTTTATTTTAAAATAACAGCGGAAAATATTGTGAGTAGGCCGTAATGGTACGGTATTGTTTTATCGAGCGAGAGCAATTTTTGAAGCATCTCTTTGCTGAGCGAGCTTTATCGCTCTCTCTTTGTTATTGTTTCTTTCACACTCACGAAGTTTCACTTCGCTAGTACGCGGTGAAATTATACCTGTTTTCAATTGTAGCATATTTCATACTTATTACAGAAAAATAATGATTTTTGAATTTGTAATTTACAACTGAAAAGAGATTTTAATGTTTGAATGCTTATTTTAAAATATTTCGAATTGATGGTGGTGCAGAAACAAAGTGAAGTTGGCAGATGTGGCGAGCCATGATGCCATGGCGTGTTGCTGTTTTACCAAACAAAGTGTAAATTATGCTTACTCCGGAAAATACATGAAATTACATCACGATTGTAGACGTGTGTGTTTTTTAACATACTTAAGCAAGTTACTATGTTTTGATAAATCTGTGTTTTTCCTCGGCAGTAATAAATATACTGTTACTGTGTGTATCGTTAACCGCTGCGTGTGAAATAGCATTGTGTGGTTGTTTGGTGATAGTAACGCTGGATCTGTGTGTGCGTGATTTCAAATATTTGATGTGATCTATTTATACATTGTAAATGTGAACTGTTTTTAAGACGAAGTTATTTGTTTACATCCATGTATGTTTATTCATCACAACGTTGTACCTTTGCCCTGGTTGTTTGAAACACAGTCGTGTAATGTGATTTACCAACATTCCCAACAAAATAACCAAGCCCAGCCACAATAAATTTCAATAAATCTAATACACAGTAAGTAGCAAAACATTTAAATATGAGTGGAATAAAAGTTACGGTAGGCTTATTTGATTGCATTTTCCCCGCTATATCTTACGTTTCTATAACAAAAAATGAGCGACACGATTTGTGTGCTTGATTTTATCGTCGCTTTTTCGTTCGACTGTCTATTCCTTCGTTATTTTAAAGAAATAACCCGACACATATGAATAACAAAAAGTTAAATACTACAATTCGGCACCCCGCAGCTGTAACAATGTTAAACACAGTCACGGCAAAATATTAACGTGCATTATGTATAATGTGCTATATCGTGGAAAACAAATATGTTAATGTAATGTAACCGTAATTTAGGCATTTTTATAAAGTCATAAAGCTGACCTAAATAATGTTATAGGCCTAAACTGTGAATATTCGTACGAAGCGGTTTTTGAAGTACACCTAAGACAGAATTCTTTGAAAAGGTGTAAACAGGTAACAACACATTTGACAGGTATAAAAGTAGAAGTAACTTTTCAATGTATATTTTTAGGTGTAACAAAAGTATTCAAACACATGTACACTCACAATGGCATGTAAACATTGATTTTGACATTTGCTACATGGAAGTCACATTGCAATGTATTTTAACATTTGGTTGGAAGGATATGAAACGTGTCTGCAGGTAGATATTTAGCAGGGCTCCAAGAAGTAGCTTCCAATGGGGAATGGACTATAGTCTGATATGTACATGTGTGTGTGTTTACTATGTCCCGTGTATAAACTTTGTATATTGTAATATGACTTGTCCAATACCTTTGTACAGCTATGTATTGAAAAAAGATCTTACGGATGCAATAAAACAAAACAAACAAAATTTCTATCGTTCTCGACCGCTTCTGTTCGTACGGTGTACACCGATATGTTCCATGCACTAGGACTTTTTCCGATTTCCAGTTCTTCTCGCATCACTGCGGGCGTGTAGGGCTTTCCTCCTTGCCACTTGTGTTCTCGGCCAATGGGTTAGTTCAGTTAAGTGATGTGTATTTCATCCTAGTGAGGTGCCATATTGCCATTGTGATGTTTGGCTGTTTATGTTGGAATAATTTTTGAATGGGTAGTTATTTATTTCATGCTTAAAGATGGCGTATTGAATGTTTCTAAGTTTTAGTTTGGTTCTGTGAGTTTAAGAATGCTATTTTCAAGTCGCTTGTTGCTGTTGTGACTCTGATACTAGTCAGCTTGAAAGTTTGGTTGTATGTTTTTAATTTCTCGTTATATTAAATGAGAAGATTTGTTAAGGTATGGACTTAATTGTATGGATTAGCATGATTTCTAATGTACTGCTCTTAATTGCAAATTCGTGGTAAATTCTTCAATGTTCAACGCTCTTTTTGTGTCATGATTAGCTTGTCAAGTGACAAAGTGTCTGCATGTCGTATTTCATTGTCCAACAGATTGTAGAATTTGAAAATTCAATTGATTCAGAGTATTTTAAGTTTGCAATGCGTGGTTCTATCAACAAGAAGTGTATCGTTTGGCGTGACCCGGAGGATTTTTCTGTAGGTATGTGTCAGAAAGTGAATCTTCAAGTTGTGTTCCAAAGCATACTTCTAAATACGGAATATTTCGCAATTACTACGTAAAAATCGTTTGTTGTAACATTAATTTGTGTTAATCACGTAAATAATATCAAATACGGGAATGTGTATGAACCCGTTACCACGATGTTTACATTCTTCTAATGACGTCACCAATTTGGCGTCGATGACGTTATTCGGTTTTTCTATTGCCCCATTCCTTTCCTGCGACAATCCAACGGGGCATCCACGGGAATGTGAGGTTTTTCGGGCGGTGACACTTTTCAGCATTTTTAGACGATGGTATTGAGAACTTCAATAGATCCCATCTGCCCTATTAAACTACCCGATACCACATATGGTATCGGGTAATACAGTATAGCCCATCCGCTCTATCGTATTATCTTATAACACATATGGTATCGGGTAATACGATAGACCCCATCCGCTCTATTGTACTACCCGATACCACTTATGGTATTGTGCTAGTACACCTGGGCGCATCCAATCAAGTGTACGACGTGATACCACATTTGTATCATAGTCAATATATTACTCTCTTGCCGCCTAAACTAACGTTTGATATTTGTAAACGACGAAACATACTTTTTGGTAAATCAGCCTCGTCTTGTTTATCATGGTTCATGTGTGGGCGAATAACTGTTATGGATGCATAATTCCAACAAAAATAGTCAATTATTTACTAGGTGCATAAAATAATGAGTATCGAAATGACGAATCACATTTTTTGGTTGTTCAGCCACACCTTGTTTATCACGGGTCGTGTGTGGATGAATCACTGTAATGGGTGCATATTTCTGCTAAATTATAATCTTCACTTTATCGAATACCACCTACACATACTAGGCCTACCCTATCCTAACAGGTCCTACCTACAACGTATTTCTACATGTCACTACAAACATAGGGCATGTCCAATAATTAATTACAAATGGTAAAGACTAGGTACCTGCTACTGAATCCTGACCTAATGTTACGCAACTACACCACTTTTGCACTGGAAACATATTTCTAACCAAATTTATCAACACTTACCTTTACCAAACATATCCATTTTCTGCCAACATTAAATACCATGCTCATTTTCATTATCCGATGTGGAACATATCATTTGAACAATGGTACATACATAATTTCCATTCAAAAACACCATGATGCACCACATATTTCTAGTTTAGCTCCATATTAGATAATTCTCTTCTGAATAACACCATATATAATTACACTCATTATCACACACTTATCTCAACAAACAATTCAAACAGTATTATTTCCTATAAAACAGGCAATAAATCACTCCTAAATCTGACACATCCGAACCGGCAAATTACTGTCAAACTAAACTCATCTGTTGCATTTTCTCTAATGTTTATTTTATTCTGCATGTTTATACAGTGATGCCACTCTCAAAAACTTAACTCCTAAGTTGTTGCATTTTATTGCTTTATTCATTTAATCTATTACCAACCTAATCAACCAGATGTACAACGTCCTGACATCATTAACTTCGTCAAACTTATAAACAAATATTTGTTATCACGATCTTGTATACACCCTCAAATCCTTACAAGAAGTAATTTAAAAGTGTGTGAATTTTTACAATATGTTGTCATTGAAGCATTTTCTTCATAAGGTTTGTGCCCACAATTCAGAATTGACACCTGGCGCAGATAACTTGCATAGCATAAAGAAGCAAAAAGCTGTATTTGAGATTGCAACATCAACTAGTATTTGGCATGACTTTGCAATATTTATGGTGATAGTGTACAACCCGATACCATGTGTTTACATGCATTTTATGTCCTCACCAACATGGTGCCGATGCTGTTGCCCCATCCCTGAACTTTCACAATTAAACAGGGCATCCATGTGAATGTGGGGGTTTTCGGATGGGAACACCTCCAGCATTTATATATATCTGTATCGGGAAGTACACTTGAGTCCATCCGCCCAAGTGTATGACACAAAACCACATGAGGTTGTAAAGAAACATTGTTTCATGGTTTGTTTGCTGTGTAATGTTAATTTTCTTAGTGTTTAGTTCTATGTAAGTTTTATTATTTTAATTAATGTTTTTAACATCCTCCAGTACGGTTTAAGCACAATATTTACACTGGCAAACTTATTATTTATTTTCGTTTTATTTACATTATTTTTAACTCTTTGAACTTTCATTGTTTAATGTTTATTTTATTCTTTCTTGCAATTGTGATCTGGATCTTTGGTATGTAATTGCTACACAAGTTTTGGAATGTGACACGTAATTTTTCTTTGTGTATTTTTACCTGAATTACCTGCACACTTTAAGGCCAAGGAAGAAGTAGTTGATATCTGAGCTCTTTGTCATGGCATGTGATGTTGTTAGCATTTCTTTTGTAGAACCAAAGTATCCTGTTGTAAGTCCCGGTTAAGGCTCTCTCGTGGGCCTCTTAAGATGGGCGGACCATTTGTAGTTGTGTGCTACTCCAGATTTTCAAGTTTGTGGGTAATTCTTGAGAATAGGGGCTTTTCTGAAAGGAAAAAAATCTTGGAAAGTGTTCCATTTCCACTCTACTAATTACACAAACACGAATTTACTAGGGGTATCAACATTAGACCAATAGAAACTCCAAAAACCATATTGGAGAGGGCTATGAAGATCAGGGAATTTGTGGGGTAAAATGGATGAAAATATGTAGCTTATGTTAATGTAATATTTATTCACGAAAATATGTTAAATTGCAAGAAACTGTACAAGCATAGCCAAAAAATTATGCACCGAGCCAGAACACCAGCGCCAGCAGGAGAGTAAATCCCTAAAACTTATTTTACACCACAATTTCCCTGATCTTCATAACCGTCCTCACTATCGTTTTTGGGGTTTCAATTGGTCAAATGTTTATGTATCTAGTAAATTTGTGTCGTGTGTAATTAGTGGAGTGGAATTATACCACTTTCTGAATTTTTTAAAATGAAAAAGCCCTTATCTTTAAGAATTACTGACAGTATTACTAAAACAAGTTACACATTCGATAATGGAGAGGGCTATGAAATGGACATATAGTCCATTCCCCATTGGAAGCAACTTACTCAGAGCCCTGCTAAATATCTACTTGCAGGCCTGTTTCGTATCCTTCCACCATAAGTAAACAAACATTGCCATGTAGCATCTGTCAAAATCAATGTTTACATTCCATTGTGTGTACATATGTTCTTATACTTTTGCTACACCTAAAAATAAACATTGAAATGTGACTTCTACTTTTATACCTGTCAAATGTGTTGTTTACTGTTTACAGCTTTTCAAAGAATTCTGTCATATTCCTAAAACCATTCCGTACGAATATTCACAGTTTAGGCCTCTAACATTATTTAGGTCAGCTTTATGACGTTTCAAAACTACCTGAATTGACAACAGTTTTTACGGTTATTTTACATTAATATATTTGTTTTCCACGACATAGCTCAATACATGTAATGCACGTTAGTATTTTGCAGCGACTGTGTTTAACACTGTTACAACTGCAAGGTAAAGAGTTGTACTAATAATCCTTTTGTTATTGATATGTGTGGGGTCATTTCTTTAAAAGGATGGCCTCAGTTGGAATAAATATTAAAACGAAGTAACAACCAGTCAAACGAAAAAGGTACATTGAATTCAAGCACGCAACTCGTGTTTCTCATTTTTGTCATACAAACTATAAAAGATAGCGGTGAACATGCACACGAATAAGCCTATGATAACTTTTACCCCACTCAAATTTCTATGTATTGCCACTTACTGTTTATTAGGTTTATTGAAATTTATCGGGCTGAACTTGATATTTTTCTTCTGGGGATTGTGGCAAATTACGTTACATGACTGTGTTTCGTACCCCTTAGGGCAAAGGTACAACGTTGTGATAAATAAACAGTCGTGGATATAAATAGTTGACTTTGTCATTAAAACAGTTCACAGTTAAAACGTATACATAGTGCTAATAATGTATTTGAAATCAATCACGCACATACATAGGACCAGTGTATCGACCACGATGCACAAATGCATGCCATTTCATAGACGCATTGATCAACGAAACACACGTCACAGTATATTTATTTCTGCCGTGGAAACACAGATTTATCACAACATCGTAACTTGCTTAGATAGGTTTAAAAAACACGTCTACAAACGTGATGTAATTTGAAGTATTTTTCGGAGTAAGAATAATTTACATTTTGTTTGGTTAAAAGCAGCATGCCATGTCATGGCTCGCCACATCTGCCATCTTCACTTGTAACTGCCCCGCCATCATATCTAAATATATTAAATTAATTATTCAAACGTTAAAATCTTTTTTCAATTGTAAATTACAAATTCAAAACTCATTATTTTGCTGTAATAAGTATGAAATATACTACAATTGAAAACCTTTACAATTTCATCATGTATTAGCGAAGTGAAATTTCCCAAATTTGAAAGAGACTACGCAAGAGAGAAAAAACGACAAGCCTCGCCCAGCAGACAGTTTTACAGATGCTTTCTCGCTCAATAAAACAACACCGTACCATTACGGCCTACGCATGATATTTTCCGCTGTTATTTTAAACTGTAAAAATGATATCAGTTGCCACCGGGGCTACCTAAATTTTTAAATAGGCACTGGTTAATTTACAAATAGCATTCTAAAAAAACTAGGTTAAAATTATATTTTTACTGTGAACTGTTTCTCACCGGCAGTTGCCAAAACATTGCTGCTCTCGCTGTTGTTAATTCGTATTTAAAAAGAAATGAATATTACGAATTATAGAAGGTATTAAGGTAAAGTTTCATTTATTCAATAATACAGTACTCTAAAGTTAACCATAGTGTTATATATTTGTGGAATACAGGTTATTTAATAAACAAGTTGACATATTATGCCTAGTGTGTTTTTTCAAAGGTTGATTTTCATAAATCACGTCCAATAGGGAATGGACTATAGTGGGGTAACACTTTATCACAAAAATGTGTATATTTTACACTCGTACCCCACAATTTCCCTGAGCTTCTTCGCTCTTTCCACTATTGTAAAGTTACATTTAATTTAGTTAATACTCACTGAATCACTCACCATTCATAAGGCATACATTATTATGCAAGTCATGTCTATCCATTTGACCACACTACGCACAATCACCGCACATATATTGTAATTTAACTTTTCCCTTGTTATAATATCAAAGAAACAATCATTTTACACAATTATTAGATTTAACACTTCAAACAACATGAATTGCAGTAAAACATGCGTTTAAGCACTCGCAAATCCAAAACCTTCACACGACACAAATCAAACCTTTAACTACGTCCCACAATTTCCCACAATGCTTCTGATGTCAACCAACATGGACGCACAGTGTATTGAAAATATACCATTGCTTTATACATAGCCTCTTATAAACACAGTCTGAACAGGTCTCTGCATCATCTACGATATGTATATTATACTAGTAATACCTTTTATACTCTCGTGAATATAAACCAGATAAGCCTTGAGTAATTCACCAGAATTACATAATGTTCAGGCACTGCTCGACACCTGTGTTGTTTACCTGTATAACCTCAGCACCGTTGCTGATTGGATTAGAGAGGAATGAGTGATTCACCCGTGCATCAGGGCTGCCATTTGGTCGTTTTCTGTCATTTTTTTTTAAGGATTGTCATTTTTTCTCATTTTTTATATAAAGTAGTAATTTTTTCTAGTACTACGGTGGAATATTTTCCTGTTTGCTAGTTCATTGCACACTTGATGCCTATATTAAAATAAATAATATGGTATCCAGTCCCGTGCTGCAACAGTTGGTAACACGAATGTATCTGTAACATGATGGATGTTATTGGGCATGCCCATCTTGTGACCGGCATCTTCGCGCATGTGCTGAAATACAAATTGCCAGTTTAGTAGAACTGGTGTCAAAAACAGTGTCACAAACATTGATAATTTACAGGCAAAGTGATATTGAAGGGCTTGTGAAAATACATGAATGTTCCTAGCACAACTTTTGAGTTTGCCTGTGGTTAGGATAATTTGCTTTGTTAAGTTTGAAATGTTTGTTGAAAAAGTTTGTAATACAAGTTATTTTTGTGAAGGTAAGTAAATGTTTTGTGAATTTTGTATAGAATTTCTTGTCATTAATAATTACTGTGTTCCATGTTGTTTTCAATACAATTACCGTACTCAATATGCTCGTCTAAATGGCTTTCAAATCGAATTGAGTCTCACGGTACAGCATTTTTTTTCTTTCTCGCTTTCAAGCTACAAATACATCTATCAGAAAATCACCTTTAATTTTACATTAGCGGAATTATTAATTTCATTTGAAACTTTATATTGACAGAGAATTATTTACTCATATTAATTTATAATTACAATTGCAGTTTTGAAATATATTTCAATTCAGGTCCAAAGTTTACATGTAAACACATGTCGTACTGATATGGTTAATTCTGGAATCTGCGGTAACTAGGCTTATGGAACAATGAAAATGTTTGCTGAAATATATCTTGAAGTTTGTTCCTATCAAAAGAAAAGACCTAGCTAGGAAGAGCACCTACCTGAGAAATTATAAGGTTACTACAGTATCCCACAGTTAAGGCAGAACTTTTTTTTGTGTACAGTAGTGCTAAAATATTAACCCATTTCACTAATTTCTTCCAAAGAGAAGAGCCACTTATCCTTCTTATTAATAGTGAACTTTAAACTTTGGTAAATACTATCATGGCTAGAAATTTGCAAGCCTGCTGCCATGGTGTTTCAGAAATTACCTTGAAAAAAGTAAATTGCTTGCCTCCAGCAGAAATTGCATTGGATGATGAAGTCTCGTCAGATTTGAAAGAAGTAAGTGCTGTATTATTTATTTGAAAGAAGTGAGTGCTGTATTATTTATTGTCATTTTAGGGAACTTAAAGAGGTAATGTTTGGAATTACAACAGTGTTTACTTGCCCTGTCTCATGTGTATTACTTTTCAGGTGAATGAGAAGTAATGACTTGTGTTTCTTTCGAGAGCACAGATCACTTTGTTGCAGCCTGTCAACACATTCTCGTAAAGTCCAGTTTGAAATCAAAAAACTTAGTAAAGCATTTCAGATGTCTTCAACCTCAAGAGAGGGTGTCCTTGCGTAGTACCAATCATATTGTCACCATTGCAAGAGCTCTTCCAGGAGAATTTGATGTGGATCTGCTGTGTGATGAGTGGGAACTCCTCAAGAATGGAAAAGACAAAGAAGGCTCAATAGATAGCTGCAATGATGTCTGTTGGGAACAGTTTCTTTGTTTGAAGAAGCCTTCTGGAGATGCCCCAAAGTATCCTACAGTGGCTGCTATGGTGGGAACATCTTTGGCTCTCTCTTATGATCAGGCTGATGTGGAACATAGATTCTTGTTGTCACGTCAGATTTTTGTCACAAGACAGAGCTTCCGTGGATGAAAAAACCTTTGATGCATATATGATAGTAAAGAGTGCAATGGAGATATACAGAAATTGTCCACATTATGTTGTCATGAGCAAAGAGTTGCTGGCCTGTGCTCACAGTGAACATAGGCAGCATTTGGAACAGTAGAAAGAGAAAGCTATGTTTGAGCAACAACAAAGTAAAGAAAATGAAGAGGGAACAGTTGCAGAAAAGAAAAACTGCCGTTAATGAAAGCGAAAGCGAGACAAATTGAAAACGATGAGTTTTTAAAAAAACTTAGAATGTGAGGTGAGAAGAGAAAAACTGCTGTCAAACTCTTCCAAGAAGCAAATAAGAGGTTAAAAACTGCAATTGTTAAGAAAGACTTAGAAGAGATCTGACTTGCACAGGCCATGATTGAAGGGGCGCAAACTGTTACAACTGAGGCAGCTGTAATAAAGAAGCAGGCAGATGCGATGAACAGTTAAAATTGAAATGAAGAAAGCATAATTGATAAGTTAAGGGGTCAAAATGAAGAAAAGTCAACATCAGCAGTGCATCTGTTGTTATATAATAGTGCATCATAAATTATTGGTAGGTCTACATTGCAATTTTTAGGTAGTTTTCACATTGTTAAAAGTGTAAATAAGTGTGCAGACTTACATTGCTTCAGTGAGCAAACATCTTTAAGGGATTTTTGCATTTTGTCTTCAACAACCAATGTGTTGTTACCACCATAGTTTGCATCTTCAGGGTGAGTTTTTTCGTGATTTTATTACGTGTTAATACTTGCTTCGTTGTTGTTTTTGTTAGTATTAATGCTGTTTCTTGTAAAAAAAAATTGTTTCTGGATTTTGAAATTACAGTAAAACACTTTGAGAAAAATTTTTTTAAGAAATCTTTGTACTTGAATAATTTCCACCAGGTATGACAAGGCAAGAGTAATGTAATGCCTGAAAGATCCATGCTTAATAAATAAGCCACTTCATAAAATTCTTAGGAGGGTTTTTACTATGTTTTAAAAGTTTTTTCACCATATTATATGAACCTACTGTAAATTTATTACCATTTATTTATCATTACCAAAATACATTTTTTTAGTTTACTGCATTTTTCTGATGCGTCATGTAAATTTGTTAGTCATTTTCAGTCATTTTTGAGGTGCTATTACTCATTTTTTTTGGTCATCGCTGTAAGTGGCAGCCCTGCCGTACGTGAACCGTATTTTTTAAGGGGCTCACTTTGTTCACTGAGAACTAATACGAACGCAGAATTGGAGAGCAACGGGTCAGATACTGTTAGTTTAGATGAAACATCCCGCTTCAGTGACGAAGATAGTTTGGAGAGTGAATATGTCAGGCAGAATAGTGCGGTGGACAGTATGATGATTCTGTAGATCCATAAGTATCTTTTAAACTCATTTAGATGTTGCCATGTTTTTGTTCCAAAACACATTTACAAATGCCCAAAAAATTATTTAAGGCTATGAAATTCAGTAACAGAGGAAGAGAAAATGAAAATTTGTTTTCATAGATTTCTCAATGATCTGTTAAACCAAAAGGAATATTATCATGTCTTTTGCTTCCCAAGACTGGGCTATCTAAACAAAGCCTAAAACAAAATCAGTATTAAAAACTATATCAGATTGTAGCCACGAACAAATGCTTTGTCATTCTCATACTTGTTCCATTAAAAATTCAAATCCCAGGTGAGGCAAAGTTGCAAGAAATTAAAATAGTGATCTGCAACCACAAAATTCTTATGGGGAAAAGTTACAATTAAAAAAAAACCAACCAAAACATTTCAATTCAACCTCACCATTTCAGATTTCAATGAAACCTTCAGGGACCATTCTCCCTGATGATATAAATGAGAATATGTGGTTTTCAATTTTTTATCTCATTGTCTTTTCATGTAATGAATTTTTTAAATTTTGTGATATTGTTTTTTAGCTTACATGAACAATTACAATTTGGAATTCCTCAAGTTCTATAAGGCCTAGAGAGTTGTTTAACCCCTAATTTTAAATAGAATTTCATAAGGTTTAATTTGATATGCAAGTTGACTTAAAAGCTGTGGCAAACTCTGAAATACATAATCTCTAAAAACTCTTCTGTGGGTTTTGTAATAGTTTCTAGGACACATTTTCAATACTATTAAGCTGAAAAACTTCTTCAAACAGAGCCTTCAAATTGTCACTTCCTGGGAAATTGATACATTTTGCAAAGTAACATTTAGATGTTGGTGCTTTGCAAATTATGTTGCTTGTTACATCTTTATACGTTTTAATTGAGAATTCACCAGTTGTCAATTCAGGTATGTTACACTGAGCCATCATTAATTTGGCATTCTGATGTATTGTGCAAACACACACAGAATGTGTCCCACTGGATCCAGGAAGAATACAATGCTTGGGATGAAGCTCACAAAATTTAGAAATTCTAATTTTCTGATTAGGGTAACACTCCTTAAATATTTCATATGATTCTCTTAACCTCATCATTTTCATAAAATTATTTTAACTAGGGCTACCGTTGCAGGATCTAATGTTCTTCCAGGCTTTGGATCATGAGATAACATTACACCTTTTTCATTTAACAGTTTTTTTCTTTCTAGCAGTAAAGTTACACACTCCAAATTCAGTTTCAATTTTTTTAAGAGTCATGCTTTTGGCAAGTATAGTTACAATTTGCATTCTAATATTTTTGCCTGTAGTACCATCAAATTTTTTTTAAAGTTGATTAATAATTTCTTAGTCAAAATATTCTGCAGAATCAGAGCTAGTGGTACCTAGATTTAAGTTTAGCATTTTCGTTCGGAAAGCATGCGTCACTTTTTTAATCTTTGCTTCTGGATAATTTTTTTCAATTACTGTAAGCATTTTGTTTTAATAGGTGTTTCTGCAATAGCAATCAATCAGAATTCTGTTCAAAGATTCAATTGCATCTTTTTTTTTGTGGAGTTGACAATGCAATTGGAACATATACTTCAGGAACATTCCAATCATCTTGCGATTCTGAGCTGTCTGAATGCAAGCTTTCTTCAGTTAAAATCTCTGGAATCTGTAGTACAGCTTTACAAATCTTGTCACATTTTTGTAAATTGGCATTACATCTCATTAATATTTTCATTTATATATCTGAAGTTTTTCGTGTAATAATTATGACGAGGTTTCTTAAATGGATTACAACACCACATTGTAAAATGTTTTGATGTTCTGGGTTAATCTATTTTATCACAAAGTCCAAATTAATATAAGATACAACACACTTATTTCACTTCCATTGAAAAAAATACTAACTCTTCGTGAAACACGTTAAGTTACACTATAGTATATTTTAATTATTTTCTTACTTTACAAATGTTAAAGATAATAATGCAACCCCAGCTGCTATTTATCATTGTTTTTTTTTTTTTACCGTTACTGCTGATCCCATTGAGATCCCACTCTAAAAGTTTCAGGATTTTGAGCTTATAATATTACAAAAAAAAAACTTATTGTTATTATTTTTTATTTTTTTTTTTTCAAAAATTTAAAAAATAAAATTTTTAATTTTTAAAAATAATAATTTTTTTTTAACCAAGCATGGTCAACTTGCATATCAAATGAAACCTTATGATATTTTCTTTAACATGAGGGTCAAACAACTCTCTACGCCTGATAGAACTTGAGAAATTCAACATTTATGTAGCCAAAAAGTGATGATTTTTCAAAATTTATAAAATTAATTGTATGAAAACCTAATGAGCTAAAAAAATTATAAAACTATATTTTCTTTTACATCATCAGGGAGGATGATCCCTGGAAGTTTCATCAAAATCTGAAATGATCAAGAAATTGTGTTCTTGTGTCTAATGATGTAAGTGAAGTGTGGAATTAAATCTGTTCAATGAAATTAAGATCCATCCTATCCTGGCTTGTCTATCTTCCCAGATAATTATAACTGTGTTGTAATAGTACACGCATTCCTATCCTCGTGTAGAAAACTTCAAGAATCTTGTTTTAATACCAGTTTAAACATTGTGCTTTTGCCGACTTTCCATGATTTGTAAACTTCACTTTAGAGTGGGCATCATTGTTTACATTGAAATACCTGCATGAATGGACAGGGTATTTTTTCAAATGTTGATTAACATTTTTTTTTTTTCAGTTATATGTGAACCTCAGCTAAATTTAAGTGACTTTTCATTAAAACTGTCCTTTTATATTGTTTGTTACAGATGGCCAAGCTTGTGTCCAGTAATTTATGAGCATGTAACATAGTTGGAAGCTTTCTATCATGTTTGCTTGGCTGAGAGACAACATTCAGGTATGCATCCTTAGGCTTTACGTAAGAGTGCACCGCTACAGTAGTACCATATACATTATTTTCCAATGTCGGACACTCTGTAGACCTATTGAGAAACACTTTGATTAATTTAAGTGATGTTGATTGATGAATAAAAATGGCATGAAATAATCCAGTATGTTAAAAAATGTGCTGACGTGAAAACTGAGTCCAAGGTTCTGGGCAATTAAGCTGGTCTTCTATATCTTCTAAAATACTGCCATACTTTACAAAAATGTATTTAAGGGGGTAATTGTAAATAGAAGAAAACTGAATGAAATAGTTTAAACGCTAGATAATTTCAGTTTATGATCCAAATCACAGGCAACTGAAATATTATCAGAGATCCGAAAATGTTCATAATTAATTAAAATTCCACTTCAAAGTACCTGGGAAAATGTTTGTTTAAATTAACATTCCATCATAATTAAACAAGTATCTTTAAATTGCAAAGTTTCTTGGCTCTGGAAGCTGCATTCGGCATAAATAAACGGACCTCTGGGTAGCAGTGAGAAATAATTGTATCATTTACTACCAAACTGTGTAAACCATCTAGAGAAAGTATTAAAAGTTTATAAATACTCTAAATGTGACTCTTTGTCTGCTTCTCTGACAGACGATATGAAGTGGCATCAGTCCCACTCCTGACGTCATGGTGCCAGAATCTCTAGGCGTCAAGTGTCTATATGATATATATATTATATTTATCATATAATTTATTATATATATATATATATGCTTTTCTAGAGACAAAATTAGTACCCTGTTGTATGATGTGCTGCGTATTTTACTAATTAAAATCCTGGCAAAAAAGCAGTGTCAGTCACAGTTAATTGAGTCTAATCATGATGAAGTGGAAAAAATTACTTCCGGTGTCACCGGGAATACCTGAAAAACAAATGAAATAAAATAGATATATATCAAACCAACCTGCCAAAATAAAAACAAATATACTGAAAATGAAAAAGAAAAAAGAAAATTTCAGAAATTATTAAAATTAATTACAATCTGAAATATTATTTAAACATCAATACTATCATTTATGGTTAAAAGTGCAATTAATTAAGCTATGTCCAATAAAATGGATAGGTGATTTACTTACATTTTAAATACATTAGAAAGTGGATTATCTGTAATAATAGGGACTGAAGGTAATTTGGATATTAAAAAATCTGATTAACAGATATATGTTGAATATTGAAGATAAAAGAATTTGTAAAAAACTATTTTCACACAATGTAAAATTGATTACACATCCATAGAACATGGTAAGCTTATCCAAAACAGAAACTGTACATAAAATAAAAAAATTAAATCAGTTAAAAAATAACCACCCCATTCCCAGATGTGTTTACTGTGAACAATATGTGAAAGGGCTCATCACAAGAGCAGACACAAGTGCTTGTCTCTCCTCCGCAGGTAAGGGCAACACTGTGGTGAAAGAGACTTGTGTGTTTTTCTATTCTTTTTATTTTTAAAATGAGTCCGTATAACTGACGTTCGGATAAATCAGCTTCCTACTGTACTTGAAGATCTTAAACTGGGTGGACATATAAGGGAAAAATGTAATTATTGTATAAATGCGTAATATAAACAAACTGTTGGCTATTTCATAAACTTCCTATACCGTAATCGGTATAACAGTGTGTTTTTTTGGGATGCAAGCTATGTGATAGTATAATTGGGAGACAGTCATGATTATGTCATTTACAGCAGTGATTAATACAAAGCAGAGGGAAATAATGCTTGCTGGGTGGCTTCTACTTGAAGGCATACTCTGCTCAATGGAACATGCATTAGGAAATATCAATAACTTAACTGGACATTTTTTAATTCAGCACTAGCTTTTGTAATAAACATGTCATAATGCCACAAAATCATTAACTCTTTTGCTGCTTAAAAATTTTCATAATTTTACCCTTAAAAAAAAAAAAAAAAAAAAAAAAACTTTCACATAAAAATAATATTATTAACATATTTCTAGCACAGAAACTATTTACATAGTATATACAGGTTATTACATGTGCAGACTTGTATTTACAGGTTATTAGATGTGCACTTGTTAGAAAACAATTTCATGCCAGACACATCGCATCTTAGGAAATCATCCTATTTGACTAAAGTTGAATGTTTCAGTTAACGAGTTAAAATGATTAAAACTATTTCAAGACAAAACACATTTGTAAGCATCTGGTAACTGTTTCCATCAATATCCACTCAAGAGAAGCTTGCTGCATGTTAATGCAGTCAACGTAATGTAACCAGAAGTCGAACTCGCAAGAAACGTTTCAAACATTTAAAATTTTGTCATTAGATAAGCCATGTACAAATAGTGTTCATACAAACTGAAACTACAATCCTTTCCTTTATGTTTTGAACTGCAAACAGTCCAGCATAATTAGAGAATTAGTAAACAATTTATGAAATACACAATGTTAAGGTATCGGGGCTAGCTGAAACTGAGTGTACGCTGAGTGCAGACTATTGCAAATGTGCATAATCATGCCAATATGCTTACAAAATGGGTATTAATATACTGTAGTTATAAGTTACATTGTTTTAGGTGTGTGCTATAGATCTGCGCGTACTTGAAAATCAAGCACAAGCTGAATGAATACTTACATGCAGTTCTACCTCAGCTGAAAATATTTCCGAGGCTCGAAAATTTTAGCTTCTATATCAATGGCAGGTCATTCAGCTGGTGACTGATGTATTTCACTTGGTTTATTATTTTAATGTAAGTACTGTATATGAACGGTACACGTGTTTTGGTTATTCCCTAGAAACGGAGACAAACTGATTAACAGCAGGATTTTCATAAAACAAGCTGTGGATTTGGCTTAGACATGGTACTTGACAAGATAGTTTGCGTATAGTATACTAGCAAAATTACATTGTTTATTAATGAAACAAAATTTTAAATGGTAGACATGTTTCTGTTAAAATTATTCCTGAAAACATTTTGTGTGAACACAGATTACAGTAAAAGTTGGGCCACATATCTGTCCAAGATGTAATGGTTGGTGAGAATGTTTGTTTACCATTTGATAGAAAATTAATAAGAGGTAAACATGTTTCAGTTAAAATAGTTTTTCGAACTGCATATGTGAGCATATTACCATCACTGCCGGCCTGCGAATAAAACCAAGATGTGGTAGCCAATGAGACTGTTTTCTCTTTGATAGAAAATAAGACATTTTTTTGCAAAACAATATTTTAAAATGCTTGCAGTATATATTGAGATGTCCTTCAACATATGATCGAACAGCTAATTACAGGTTCAAGATATCAGTATACATTTACAGGCTTGTATTTGTCTTATGCCTGTGGCAAACTGCAAGCAAGGCTGACATAACTAATTTTATAACCATAGCATTTCACTGTAACATTGGTAATTTTACTTGTTAGCATCTTATGATGCAGTTCCAAGCTCTTGATTTATGTTTTCACATGTAATAATGCTACTACATACATGAATGGATGTCTATACTGTGTCCAACATTATAGACTGTTCATGGTAAAATGAGTACTTATGAAAGCCCTGCTTAAGATCTACTTGCATGTCTGTTGTGTATTCTTTCGCCTTCATAAGGTTAACATTGTTATTGGCCTCATAACTTTATTCATGCGTTGGTCAAGTGAAACCGGGAAATTATTAGAAAACTAAATATTTTATTAATCTGCTCATTTTCACTCTTAGGTCCATAAAAAAAATCAGAAAGTAAAAGAAATAATTTAAGTTATCACAAATGGTTACCTAACACTTTTCATTCAATGTTCGAGAACAGCCTTAACATATTTTTGCAGTATGTCTGAGCTCATGGTGTATGGTATCATTTCCCTGTACCTCATACTGAAACACATTCACACACACAATTAAATGTTTGTTACATATCATGTATTCAGTGTATTCTCTAACATGAATGTATTTTATTCACCATAGCCACAACATAACATAACTTATTGCACCATTTAAATGGTAAGAACTGTACTTGTGCACTTGCATTTGGCTGCAGCAGCTTCACTACTTCGTGGTGAGAATTTAGAATTAACTTTTTTTGTCGTCAGTACTAAACGAGAATGGCAGCACTGCATCTGGATATGCATCTCTATAGGTAATATAACCTTACAGATATTGTACATATCTGAGTGGACGTACTTCACAATCAATATATTAGTTTGAGTTATCAGCTCATGGTACACTTTTAGATCCCTGTCCTGTTACAATATATTACATTATACTTCAGTTCAATGTATGGGAGAAAAATTGCATACTTGAATATTATGACTTGTTTTGTTTTGGTTGTTTCAAAGGTGTTGCTTTTTATATATATATATATATATATATATATATATATATATATATATATATATATATATATATATATATATATATATATATATATATGCAGCAGTTTTAAATCCAGTTTTTTGCAGTCTATGTAGTATATTTGAATCATGGACCTGATTTAGTAAAATTCTGTAAATCTGCATAATATAATGCATGTTATAGGTCACATATAATCAGTGAGTTTTTAGTTCTATAGTCAACCTTACTAAAATGGCCCCTCATTGTTTCCATGGTACCATGCTATGGTAGGGAGGTTGCTATAGAAATATTTAAAAATTTTGAACCAATTTTGGTTCACCTCCAACTCTTACAGTCAAAATTTGCAATTCTTTTGCATGAGGTTCATGTTCAGTTGACTCTAGAGGACACATTTTATTATTTTAATATAAATTAATTTTAATAGGCAGGCCTGTACTGAAAAAAATTATACAGTAGAGCGGTATACTTAGTTACCCCTTGTTAAAAATGTTAAAATCATTGAGCAGCACTAGGTTTTATCAAGCATTGTCAGTCCATGGAGAGGGTGGAGAAGTGAAACATAGGGAGTGACATCAATGTTGACGTGTCTAAAACCCAGAAACATGGGACCTACCATGCTTGTAGGTATGGGTCCCGAGACATTATTAACAACACACAAAATGCATGTAAACAAAATTAGTACAGTTTTCTACACAAAATAGCAAATGTGAAATTTGAAAAGACTTTCTCAGGACTTCTGCTTTGTTTTGGAGGTGGAATTGCATTTAAATTGCCTATTCTCTTTCAATATCCCTAAAAGTTAATAAATGGACGTACTTAGTTCATACTTCGGCAAATTGGGAAAATAGTTTGCTAATGCTTCATCTGTTAAAAATTTTGGCAGAAAGTTTGGCTTCTGCACCATGTGGAGTGTGACATCTTATACTCTTTTGTGTTTCCTACAAGTTCTTCCAAATAATGTAAACTACAATATTTTACGTAGGCTCCCCATTAATATTAATCAACTCTTCTCTATTGTCAATATTAGATGTGCAAAGTTTCATTTGATTAAAATTACAATTATAAATCACAACTTTAACTTTGATTATCACATCTTGTTTCTATTGACTAAACATGAATTACTGTTGGCAAGAATTCTTAGATACTTGACATGTTTTTTCTTCTTCTGCTGCTTATGCTTCTTCTTTTTCACACCTTTCAATTTGTAAGTTTGAGCCTTTTCGTGTCTTATATTTTTCAGATGTGTAGTAAGGAAATACAGTAATTTCAGTTGAATGTCTTTGGGTTTAGCAACTCTCTGATATTTTTTCCCAGTCCCATAAAAGTCTTTGTACTAAAAGATTAGTGTATTAAAAAAAATTATAGTATATAGTACTTGACGCATGACGTCTTGTCTGTTAATACAAAATGACTGCTACTCATCAGCGTAACTGCATTCCTAACAGCTGGTCCATGCTCCCGCTGCAGCCTGCAAGATTGTTTTACCTACTAGGCCGGGACAGACGTGCCAATAATAATTTATTATATCATCCGATGAGCCACCGAGACCATGCAAGAGGTTCTGGGTGAGTACAGCAGTGTGCCGCGAAATGCCGCCACTCTCCACTACGCCGTACGCACAGAGGATCTAGGCCCTGGGTTTGCACCTGCTGTTTCTCCCTCTCCAGAAGCCCATGCCATTGGAAGAAGGGATAGCTGAGGAGTATATAAGGAGATACATCCCGGCCTCCTGATCGGTCAGTTCGGCAGAGCGTCGGTTCTGCTACAGTTCTCGATCGCCTTTCCTGAACTCTCATCGCTCCAGCTCTTGGTGCAGAGGCTCAAACCTATCCTTACTTCATCGCTCACATCATGGGGCTGATGATCCTCTCCAGCGCCTAACTGAAGGAAGGACCAGCGGCCATAGACAGTTACAACACTTAGGCACGTTCCGTCCCTTATGGACAAACCCGAGACCAGAGCTTGCCCCAAGGTTATACACGCACCAGCTAACTGTCTATCCTGCTAGCTTTGGACAGGGTGCCTTTTCCTGTAGTAGGATAGGGTGTTTACCTTCCACATACCCCTTGGGGAATTAGGAGATAGCACCTCTCCCGTCTGTGTTTATTTTCTCTTGATCTTAACTAAGAACTCCTTTCCTGTCTCGTATCGGAGCTGGAGGACTCAGAAGAAGACCAGGTTTTGCTTTTCTGAATGCACACTAACAACACATCATCACATCCTTGGAAGGCCATCCATTCTCTGCCCTGGCAGTGAACGGTAGAACCACGACACTAGGATACCATCCCCTGGTCGTTGACTTGCTGGCTCAAAGTCGCTCCCTTCCCTTTGTGGTGCGGAGGAGGGGATCTTCTTGGAGTCCGGAGAGACCAATGACCACTGGACCCTCACCATTATTGAAGGCCACCTGTTCCTTGCACCACGTGGGAGGAATGATAGAACCACGACACTAGGTACACTCCCGGTGGGATAGACTTGCCGGCCAGGTGCTCAACTCACATCGCTCCTTAGTGGTGCCGAGAGGGCTACATCCTGGTGCAGGGAAATCTACCCCTGCGGGACAACACCGTGCGGTTCCCGCAACCATCATCCCGCAGCCCACGTCATCTCAACGCGGTAGTCATCGAGAGTGAGACTGTCTTGGCGGCAGTAATTTGCACCTACACGTGAACACTGACGTGTCAACAGTCAACCTCCTGCAGCTCCGATTTTTGTGTGCCTAATGCCTTACACCCGTAGGGGTGGAGTGGAGAAACTGGCCAAGAAGGCGTGAGCTATTGCCAAACTTCCCCAGGTGCTATGTATCCTTTCCAGCAGGTTCGAGTTTGCGTAGTCCACGTGAGCAAGCTGCACTAGAGATGCCTCACCGTACCAGCACCCACCGTCACGCCTGTGGACTTGTTTGAGCCACCCACCAGGGTCGTGGAAGGATACCGTCCTATATTGCATATTTGGCATATGACCTACCAGCATGCCAGAACCACAGCCGGCTACCATAACAGAGCCTATCACCCCCCAGTCGAGTGCAACCTTGCTAGAGGGAACTGAAAGTGTGCAGGCACGCACCCAATCACCCCGCCATCGTATTGCACTATACCCTAAGCATGCACTCCGCTGTATAAAGGTTGTCGAGCCAGATTTTGTACAGAGTCGCCGACCCACTAGGCCCATATTGTACACCGGACGGGCCCTTGTGCTCAGGTCAGAATAAGCCACCTTGAGACACTACTCATCTAACATCGAGCAAGAAACCCAGGGCGGGGATAGTCAGGCAGCCGGGACTGTCACGTGTCATACTGATGGAACGGTGCAAACTTATTTTACATTTTGTGTTCAGCTGTGTTTTTGAGAGCTTATTATGAGTAACATGCTATAATTCTGAACATTTTATTTAGTGTTCATTAATGTCTATGAAATTATTTGTCAATTCAGTTCTGAAAAAAATGTATAGCGTATTTTTTTTGTTAATGTGACACATTATGCTTACTGGGTATTGAGATAAATGACTTTGTTTCATCTACTTGCTTCTCCTAAAGCTCTACAATGAACAGGTTCTGGAAACATATAATTTCTACCGTAGCTCCTACAGGATTTCCCCTAGATCGGGGATAGTTACAGACTTGTCAGAATTATGTTTCTACAGCATCAGATGGTCAGTAAGCAATGCATAGCCCGGCTTCCCATCGAGAAGATGCCAACAATTGATTGTCAGTAATTGACTATTCGCTCTTTGCTACAACCCCGAGCAAGTACAAGGGTGCACTGAGAGATGATGCCATCTGCCAACAATGGTTGCCCTTAGCTCTGCTCAAGATGCATGCACATTGTACCCTCTATCACCAGGGCCGGCAAAGCCCACGCTCTGAATATATTGCCATGCACAAACTGGAAAAGCCAGTTGTCATTGTGGCTCTTCTGAGAGCCACAAGCAGTCTAGGAACTTGCTCTACCGCACTTGTTCAACGGAGCTCTCTGACCTCACTCTGCCTACACCGTCTAGAGATTTTCAGCTCACCGCCACCTACTGCAGAACCTTAGAAGCCCTCTCCCAGGGGAGCCTTCGAGAAGATATCTGCCACCCTTAGGTGCTTGCCACTTGCGACAGCTACCCCACATGCCCATCAGGGCATGAGCACCATAAATCTCTTAAGGACATGTAACACAGCTAGACGGGGAAAGTTGTAATGAGCTACGTAGTCAAAACTGCCCCCAGCCAGCTTAGAATCGGGTCCTCTTCACCTGGACAGTTTACTACTTCTGGTCAACACTGGGTAGACAGAACATAGTACAGGCCACCTTGTCTTATTTATCTGTAAATAAACACGTTCCAAACCTGACAGTTCTCTCATTTTCCTTTGAGTACTTCTAGACTTCCATAGTAAATACGTCCCGTAAGTGTGAAGCAAGAGACAGGGTTTGCCATTACAAATTTACCACCTAGTGTAGGACTGCTAACACCCCCCTCCCCCTCCCCCTCAGGGACTCGTACATCAAGAACACATTCATCATTCGACGACCACCTGTTCGGGGCACCACGTGTGTCAAACGGTACAGCCCCAACCACTAGTCCTATCATACTCCTACTTAAGAGGATAGCTCGCTAGACCAACTTGCACCCGTCCACCGCACCACTTGTTTTGCCGGAGTGAGTGTTCGATTGGCTCTGGGTTGGACCTGTCTGCGCAAGAGACTCAACCATCAAAGCTATTGGAACACGTCTGAGCGAACCCACTCTTCAACCACCGCACTGTTTGTGTTGCCGGTTGAGGAATAAGGTTGTACTCAGCGCTGTTCCAGTGTGCCTAAATGGCAAAACATTTTTAGATAGGGAACGCACGTCATCTGCTGTTATCTCATGAGGTACTGTACTAGCACTTGATGTACTTCACCAAGAGAGGAGGAAAGGACATTAAGGAGAGGAAGGTTACTTCTAACTACCAGTCTACCTGGAGCTGCACCCAGCTTGGTAAGAAGCTTTTCTGGGAGACACCACAGGAACGAGCTCAAGTCGCCTGCAAGTCGGTGGGGCTTAACCTCCAGACTCCCTCCTCATCTTTGCTTCAATATCCTCGGAAGGTTCGTGGGACTCCACATCTGGTGGTAGCAGCGATCAGACGTGGAGAAAGGGCACCAGTTAGACTAGCATGCCTAAGCCAATACTAAGCCTACTAAGTCCATATCCCCGGCCCATTACCATGCCACCCACAGACTTTGTGTCCAGTCACTGGCGGACACAGACCACAATGGGCTCCTGTTCACAACTAAAGTCAGTTAAAACCACCCGTTGCAAGTGCTTGTGGCCACCACTTACAATGTTACTGTCTTTGAGGTGAGTTTAATTGCCCAGACCCAGATAGTGTCTCACATCAAGAAGCAGGTGGTTAACTTTCTTGGTGCCCAACGTGAGGCATTGGCGTCTAGCAAATCCAGTAGCAGGACAATTATCATGTCAACACAATCCTGGGCTAAACAAGTTAACTTAACCGCCAGACCATGGACTTCTTGGAGTCCTTTAAAACCTCGTGGTCCCCAACTACCGAACTAGTTATGTCAGTTAGCACAGCCAGCCTTCAAGAGGCCACCATGGCCAAAACAAATTATATGCATTGTCACATAGCGACCTGCCCCTGAACAGGCATCCATTCTATCACGTGCACTCACTGCCAGGAGGTATTTCACTATCGGGGGCCAACAAAGTACGGAACACGGATGGGTTAGAATTTAGATGTCACAAATGCAGAACACGTTAATCAGCCTCTTGCAGTTGGATAACCTGCCCAGGCTGCAGGATTTATTTGGTCCAGTGTATCATATGCGCTCAGCCATTCCATCACAGTTGTATGGGCTGGTCGTAGAAACAGTCATTCGCCCCAGACTAGTAAATAGTTGCGAGGTATGCAGACGAGCTGCCAAGTATAGGCTGAAAATAATCGGAACACAGGGTCAATCCAACTATGACAAGCGGATCCAGCGAATTTTGGCTACCAGAATTTGCAGGCACCTCCCATGAGGACCTGGTCTCCTTCACCGATTAGTGCGAAAGGAATTAACGGAGCACGAAATACCTTCCAAACAATGGGTTACCTGAACTGGCAAGCAACTCCGTGGCCATGCCTTAGAGTGGTGGATGCAATAAGGTGAATTCGTGAAGGATTATAGCCAACTGTGCGCTCGCCTTGCCACCCAGTTCTCAGGCGGGGAAGTCGTGGTCCACCTAACCACTGAATTTTACAGGAAAACCCAACACTCGGAAGAGGAGGCAGACTAGTGTATTCGCAGCTAGGTGCAACTTTACTGCTGGATATGCCCTACCGCCACAATGGAGAGCTGCGTAAGAAGCATCACAAGAACGCTTCTCCCTAAACTATTTAATTAACTGCAAATTCAGAAGCCAACTACCATAGAAGGGTTAGTCAAGAGGGTTACAGAAAGCGAACGCAATTTCAAGGCCCAGGCCGCGCTCGACAAGCGACATGAGAAGCGAGCAGAACAGGAGACTCAGACAAATAAGCGAGGAATCACCCCTCCTACTCCTCCTGTACCAGCTCCACCATCTTGTCCTGTACACCATTTCAACTGGGACTGCCCATACAGACCGGCGGGCAGAGAAAGGGGACACAGCAAGAGTACCCCCTCCCCCCTCTTCCACGCAAGGATGAAGTCAAGCCTAACTAGCCGGGAAATGGGGGCTGTCTCTTCCGGGACAAAGGGTCCAGCATTCAAGAACTAATATAGGAAACCGAACCACCCAAAGCCCCTCACATAGGTCAGTCAACAATCAACCCATACTAGCACTGCTAGAATCTGTCACCACCAGCAATTTTATTCGTAGTGATGTTTTCTCTGCTCAACACAGGGCATCACTATGCCCCCAGAAGAACATTGTACGAAGGGCACAGTATGATACTATGCTAACCATGGAAGGCCATATCATATTAGAGGCACAATTACCAAAGCATACCAGCACTGTGGAATTTGTGTTCTCATCGGATCTATCTGAAGCAATCATTTTAGACCACCCATGCTGCACTAGCAACAATGCATGCTTGATGACGGCCAAGGTAAAGTCTATTTGGGAGACAAGAATAGGGTCATGGTAGAGTAGGAACACAGTCCCACTGCAGTCACCTCTCTACCAATCAACCCAAGCAAGCTCAACCACTACTAAAGTGGACCAGAGTTCGATCGAGACAAATCCTAGATGAAAATCCAGGAGCATTTGGACAACTAGGTCAACTATGCCAAATATGGTTGATCCAGCATGAAATCTGGACCACCATAGACACCCCGATTACAACCGTCCGTACCATGTATCCGCCCGAAGACACTTGGTCGAAGAGATGAAGAAACAAGTGATTGTCGAGCTGTCGGATTCACCCTACAATTTCGTCTTCGTACTGGTACAGAAGAAAGATGGCCAGCTGCGCTCATGTGTGAATGACAAGGTTCTGAACGACATCACGCACCCAATAGCACCGTCCACCATCAACCTTGCCACTACACGGAGAGACATTGAAGAAGTCAAAATATTCAGCACCCGATATGCAATCAGGGTACTGGCAGATCGCGGTCCATTCAGACAGCTGAAAGTACATGGCATTTATCACGCTAGAAGGGAAAACACTCCAATTCACAGTATTGCCGTTCAGCTTGAATGCACCAGCCACATTCCAATGGCTTATGTCTGCCAAAGTCCTTACCGGCTACATAGGCCAACTCGGCTTGCTCTACCTAGACGACATCAAAGTTTACTCCAAGACCTGAGTAGAGCACTAGGCACCTGCAACAGGTACTAGAATGTTTGAAACTGCACGGACTCATCTGTAAACTATGTCACTTTGGCAGGATGTCAATTGACTACTTGGGACATATCATCTCCCCTGAAGGAAACTATCCACAAGCATCGTTGATAAGAGCAGTTGAAGAGGCCAAAGAACCAGCTACCAAGAAACAGCTGCACCATTTTTAGGGACTCTGCTATTAGATGTGAGACTTAGTACCCGGCATCACCAGCAAGATCCCCCCCCCCCCCCTTTTTATACCTGCTATTAGAGAAGGACTCTCTATGGAATTGGGGACTGGAACAGCACCAAACATTTCAGGCCCTGAAAGAAAGTTTCCACAACATTCAGCTACTTCACCGCCCGCATGGAGACAGCCCCCTTATCCTATAGACACACCTGCCCGACCGGTCTCGGGTCTGTCCTTTACCAAGAAAATGCAAAGGACCACCCCCAGTTCATTGCTTAAGCAAGTACCTGTCTGAACGCCACGGAACCACGGTACCATATCAATGAGCAAGAGTGCCTCACGGTGATATGGGCCATCCGCAAATACTGCTACCACCTGGAGAGCAAGAAATTCATTCTGCAAATAGACAGTTTGGCACTCCAGTGGCCCCGGGAGTCGAAAGGATCCAAAGCCAAGCTCGGTCGGTGGGAGATGTTTCTCACCAAGTTCGACTTTGAGGTCCAGCACTGCCCGGGGTAAACAAACAACTTTCCCTACTCCCTATCATGCCAGCCGGACATAGACAGCGAAAAGGAGGAGGAAGTAGAATGGGAGAGGATGGATCCCCCGTCAGCGCCAGAACGCAGCCTAGAACATGATGTCCAGCTACTCCAACTACGCCTAAGCAAGTACCCGGGTAGCAATCTACCAATAACAAAATCTAGACATCCAGAGACAGCTGCAAGACCAACCCCAGTGCTTCAAGCTCTGTGACGATCTTGTATGGTCCCGTACCGGACAACCTGGAGCAGACTGGTGGATCTGGGTCTCGAAAGGATTAAGGGCAGACCTATGCCGACACTACCATGATGACCCTCAAGCCAGACATCCAGGTGTCAAGGAGGCGCTATGCGACCTGGGTACACAATATATATCTGGGGCGGGATTACTCAAAGCGTCTGGCAATACGTCAACAGCTGCAAGACATGGTGCAGAGGCAAAGCGTATCCCGTACCCCTACCAGCCATCAAGCCTCGTCGCCCACATACTGCATGGATGCAGATTGCAGCCGACATTATGGTGCCCTACCCCTGGAGCACCCAGAGAAACCGCTACTTGCTTGTAGTAACGGGCCTATTCTCAGTTGCGTGGGGGCATTCCCGCTGCCAATTCAAGAAGCCTATCACATAATAAGGAAGTGTGAGATGGGGATATCCACAATGCATTTTCACCGATAACGTAATGCAGTTCACTAGCCAGCACTGGCTGAAACATGTAATTTGTGTGGAGTTGAGCAGTGGATGACACCTCTCTATCAACTGCAAGTAAACCCCATTGGGCAGAAAAATCAAAAGCTCAAGAAGAGACTCCGTCTCAGTGTGGCCACTGACCACCACCATTGGGATCAACACATCCCAACAATCCTCTTCGCCTTATGTAGAAGAATGAACAAGGCAATTAATACAAGTCCCAGTCAGCTTATCCTGGGACAAACACTGTGCCGACCAGGAGACTGGCAATGGGACCAACAGCCAAGTGAACTCCCACAACTGGAAGAAATCCTCAAAGCAGCACTAGCCTGGATGGACCAGGTGTGAACAGACCGACTCACTATATTGACAAGAAGTAGCTGCCATCACATACCGGAGTATGCAGTTTCAGTATGAGTGAGGCTGTTGTCCTTTGAAACCATCCATTGAGCAAAGATGGCCAATGTAGCTAATGAGTGGCCTAGAAATTTGAGGGACCCTACAGAATTGTCGGCCACCAAGACGTCTATTGGGCCAAATATGCCAGAGGCCACATCAGGAAAGCCACCAGAGGGCAGATACACCCCTTTCATGGAGAACCGCCCGAACCCGCAGCCAGCACCTAGTGATCAGTACTCGACGAGTAAGAGGAACAAGACGACGATCTCACACCTGAACCCGCAACTGTCGGATCACCTTGGCCTCCATGAACAGGAGGGAAGGTATAAGTGTGTACCACGAAGGCACCAGGCAACACCAATCAAAGTTTAGTTTCCTGCACTATGAGTTGCTGCGTCGAACAGATCTCTACCATCCACCCACAGTAGCTACGCATGCCAAGCCACTGCCTGGTAGTCCAGATGTCTCCTGCCACTACGGAGATTTCCTGGCATAGTCCATTGGATCGAGAACCACGTTGTAGGCAGCAACCGCCGAGTCCAGTGATGGAGAAAACCGAAGAACCCTGAGCCATTGAGACGTCGGAACATCAGAGACAGTCACCTTAATTGGCCATCACAGACACACTGGCCCTGGAGGGCCAAACCAGCAAAGAAACTGGGCATGCTGGATGATGTTGCAGCCACAGCGGAGATGTTTCTGAGAGGGAGGCCCCCACCAGAATTCCCAGTAAAGTCAAGGTCAACCTGGCAACCTTGTTACAGCTGGTATCGTCAGCTGCGCCCTACCGGAGTAACATGGTCACTTAGCTGGTCGTGGCGCCACCTGGTGCCAGGGCTGCCACCGCTGAGGAGGAAGAAGAGGACGAACCCAGCAGCCACCGTGCCGAGGAGGCAGAGGAACCTGAAGAGACTCTGCCTCCATCGGCCATTCAGGTCCATTGCCAGATGATCATGGAGCTGCCTGCAAGTCGAGGTCAACCTGACAACCCTGACTCAGCTGGTACCACTAGCCACGTCCACTCTAGAAGACGTTGCTACCCAGCCAGTCTTGTTACTACCCGGCACCAAGGCCAACCCAGTGCCAGTATGAGAGGATGGGTCCAGCTGTTTGGCCACAGACACGTCGGAGCCACCCCTGCCTCCGCCTCTGTCGGTTACCCAGACGCCGCCCATCCTTGAGGTCACAGACGATCGTCCCTGACACCCTGTGATCCCGAGCCGACTGCTGCCAGGGACGACAACACAGCGCCAACTAGCCAGGCAAGGAGAGAGCAGCCCACATGTGCCTGTCACGGCACACATCAGCCTGGCCGGTACAGAGAAGCCCCATGAAGGCCAATGAGATGCTTTACATGGCCCTACTCTGTCCATGAGACTCTCCAGAAGAGGGGCTGATCTCCCGAGAAACCTCTCCAGAACCAGTGAGTGCTACAAACGTTTCACCAGCTGACGAGAGCTGAAGTGTGCAAAATGTTATGCGGTCGTCAAAAACTGCCTAGTTCCGGTAGTCCCACAGTACATGAACATTTTATTTGCGACCGTCAAATTGCTGCTTTACCAGTTTCTGAATAAACAAACTTTATGCAATCGTCAATTGTTGCTTGCAACATGTTATAAATGTTGCTCAGTGTACACCAGTGAAGAGACAGACTTTTATGGTAGAGTAAACAATTGCCTAATTTTATCATGTAAATATCCAGAACAGAGTAACCAGTGAACTTAAAAGACAGACTTTGAACCCACGTAAACATTACGCTTTGCCTAGACTGTGTAATAAGCCAGGCACCCATGGACAATGTTTTTGTTACTAGTGAAAGTGCTGTGATGTAAATACAAGACGACAATGACGTCTAATGTTCCAATGTTAACCAGATCTAGAGACTTCCCATACTGAGAAACAGACTGCAACACACTGTAAACAAAATCAGTGTAAAAGACGTCCCATACTGAGAAGCAGATTGCAACTTCCTGAAGTTATTAAACCCAGCCAGATATACCAAAGACTCTCTCAGCGAGTAAATCTATTTTTTTTTTTTATTGTAGTAAATAACATTTTCAAGACGTATTGTTAGAAATACAGTGCTCATTTTGCTGTTTTGAGAGTTCTTTGCAATTCTTTTTTTAACTTGCTGTAGGTGGTTCCGTGCACAATTTTGCTAGTTAACTTCATTTTTAAAGTGTACTAGTGTTTTGCATTAGATTTTAGCTAGCTTCACATCAGCCAGGATGACCGAAGGTCATGGTTCGGCAAACCCTAGAACCATGTCACGTGTAACTTTTTACCGCTGTGCGGCACATAGGGCGGCCTGGCAGAGCCATTTTATTCTCCGCCTTCTGCGGCTACTGCAGGTAATTATTTAGCTGACACGCCTTTCATGAGTAAGCCATTGAACACATGCAAAGTGGCCAACTTTTATTGCTGCTTGTCTTGCTTTTTCTTTTACCAACATGAGATACCTGTAACATGACGTGTAACCTCACATCTAAGCCTTCAGCTGATTTGGTGAACGGTACACTTAAAAATGAAGGGCTGCGAGCATCACACCCAGCACCGGTGACACACTTTTATCCTCTTTTTTTTATCCCTCTTCGCTTCAGATGCCCCGGAGGAGGAGGAGATGAGACAGCACAACAGCAGTCATTTAACCGGCCACCGCCCAGCAGATTAGTGTGAGAGAGCGCTAGTCACCCGCCAGTCAGCCAGAGATGAGTCATTGCCAGGCGCTGCCGCTTGATCAGAATTCTGGTGCACAGAGCAGCGAGCACTACAGAGGCGCAACACCGCCGTAACCGTCTTCAAGGGGGCTTCAGTTATACATCGTCTCGAAGAGGATTAGCAGTCTTCAAGGGATGACAGTTATAAATCATCATCGAAAGGATGGAACCCTACTGAATCACCCAGATGAACCGCAGTCGCAACATAGGGTGAGGGGGAGGCAAATTGGCACATGACGTTTACTGGCTAATGAGGTAAATATGACTTTGCCTCTGTTGCATATTGTGCAATCAGACTTGTTATCCTTCCACAGAAACCTACTTTTCTTCTACAGCAATGGCATCACCGCAAGTAGTTCCTGCAGCCAGTGTGATTCAAGATGGCGACGTATATTTGCGCGCGGATGTGTCCGGCAATATACACACAGATTCATGTGTTTTTGTCAGTCTGTGCTAAACATTTGGTCCTCCGGGCCGAATACGTGCCCACATTTATTTTGTACGGTGAATGTGATTTGTTTTTGTGCATTTTACGTGTTCTACGTAATTTAAGCTTTATCTCACGTGTGTGCACTATCACAGTTGCTCTGAATCCACTAATCACAGAAACATTCCAAGAAGGAACCAGTATTTCTTCATCGCTGTCCAGTTCATTTGTGAGAAGTGTTGCGGTTTCGTGGAATTTCTATGGAAACCACGTAGTTGTTCGTGTTATTGTGTATTGTTCTTATTACCAGCTTGTGCTCAACACGTGGGTGAGTAGTTTTCTTATTTTCTTCTTGTTACGTTACCCCGTTTTTTTGTTTTTTTTTTTCCGGAGCGAATTAGCGTTATATTGCCGAGATGGTATGCAAAGACGTGTGAACCTATCTTTTGCCATTGGTTTCACTGTATTCCCATATTGCTTCAAGTGTTGATATCTTTTTGTTTTGTTTGTTGTGTAGGCCTAGTTGATTGCTAGGTCCTAGGCATGGGATTCCAAATATTTTTGGTGCAATTCAAGTTTCAGGAGGGCAATATGAAACACATTAACGAAAGAGTGCTTGCTCTCGTTAAGGCAGAAGTCACGGTAAATTCTGTTCTTGAAGTGAATGCATTTGGCGCACGCCAGTTGCCATAGAGTCCTGTTGCCATTGAGTCTGAAGTAAATTCCTTGTGCAACAAACTTTTACAAACTGATCCCCTGCTGGATAACGTTGACGAAAATGTGCTAACCTTGAACCACGAGTCTTTCTGTACTATGTTGTCAGACATCCGATGCAACATAACCTCATTCTTGTCCATTCATGATGTGCCAGCTTTGTCAACTAGTAATCTTGTCTGATGATTATTTAGTTGCCTGGGGACTTCTTACATCCCAAGAACAGAATGTGAGGAAACTCACAACCTTTTATATTAATAGTATTATCGTTTTGCCTGGTTTGGACTCCACAAACCACCAATCCATTTGACACTTTATCAACACGTTCAGTGAAAATGCTTGAGCCCTTGATGGATTAGATTGTAACATAACACAGAATAATCCAGTGCTTGCCACATTTTTGCTAGGCAAATTAGATGTAGGTGTCAGAACAAAGTTTGAAAACTCACCACAGAAATTCCTGACATAATTTCCCACTGTTTCAGAGCTTATTGATTTTCTCTGATCAAGGGTAGCAAAATTGGATTTTGCAGTTGATGTGAGCAAAGTTGGTGCTGGTCAAGTGCATCAGAAAACATCCCTAATCAAATCAGGTCAGACAACCTCACAACCAAGGTTGGTCCTTGTTACAGATTCTGAACATAAAATATTTAAGCCTTGTCCAGTTTGCTAGAACACCTCTCACAGTGTTTACAAATGCCCAGAGTTAGTGTATCACCCACTGACAGCAATCAATGGTTCGCAAAATAAAACTCTATTTCAACTGTCTTGGAGAAGCCCATGCAGTAGCTGATTGTGCTTCCTCACACACATGTTATCGGTGTAAACAAAAACATTATACTGTGCTCCACATTAGTGGGAGGTCTAATGTAACTTCAGGATCTCTTATCAAAGGTTCTGCTAGCACTGAGGGTCCAAACAGTACATTTGCATGTATTTCAGCCCATGATCGTAAATCGGTTTTATTGTCTGCAGCTCTGGTCAAAGTGTATGGTGCAGATAACAAACCTCATGTCATGCGCTGTCTACTTGATAATGCAGCTCAGGCATCTTTCATAATATCTGAAGCCTCTGCAGAGGTACTGCCTGCCTTTGCATAAGACACGTGAAAGCGTGTTTGGCCACTCTCGAGGTGTTGTAAATCTGAAAGAAATGATTAGTTGTAAGATACAATCTTCCAGGGAGCCTCAGTGTATCTTCAATCACTCAGTATTTGTTATGTCAAAGATCACTAGTAATCTGCCACGAGCGTCTGTAGATCAGCTTGTCCAAACCCAATTGGGCTCCCTTCTTCTGTCAGACCCCCACTTTGACAAACCTGCTCCAATTGATATGTTGTTAGGTGCTGATGTTTATGCACATGTGTTTTTGAGTGACAGGTTGGCCTTAGGACAGCACATGCCTGTGGTGCTGGAGTCCCAGTTTGGATTGGTACTGCTGGGTGAGTACCGAGAGTCATGCACTGATTCCGATCAACACATAGTCTCAATATTCATTGGCATGGAGAATCCGTTAGATTTGACTCTAAAGTGGTTTTGGAAAGTTGAAAAACCACCATGTGTTAATGCAAAGCCACCAGATGCTGACTACTCTTAGAAACATTTTGAGGACACCCATTCGCGGGACGACATGGGGAGATACAAGGTTCGTCTTTCTTTCAAACCTCGGGCTCAACCTCTTGGGGTATCATATTTGAATGCTGAATATAGGTTCTGGTCTTTAGAAAAGTAACTTTCATTACATCCTGAAATGAAAACCATGTACACAGATTTCATGACAGACTATTCTTAGTTAGGCCATATGAAGGTATATGTTCCTTCCACCCAGCTGACTGAAGCTAGGAAAACCAAAGAATGTTTCAGTCCACATCATGGTGTTCTCAAAATGTCTAGCACAACCATCAAATTGAGGGTGCTATTTGATGGTCGTGCCAAGACCACCACTGGGGTCTCACTTGATGCTCTATATGCAGCACCCAAATTTCAGAATGAAATCTGTGATGTGATTTTGAGATTTAGGTTGTACAGTGTAGTATTTTCATGTGATATTAAACAAATGTACCAGAAAATTTTAATCCAAGAGGCTGACTTACCATACCATATCATTCTCTGGCGTGACAATCCATCCCTTCTGCTCACAGTTTTTCAGCTGAATACGGTAGGTAACCTATGGTCTCTCACCCTTTTCATTTCTGGCTATTCGAACACTACACCAGCTCGCCTTGGATGAAGTTGCCCAGTATCCTCTTGTAGCAAATGTTCTTCAGATTAGATTTTTGTTGACGATATTGTTACGAGAGCATTGTCCATGGAGGAAGCACATGCGTTGAAATCCCAGCCTATTGAACTTCTTCGTCAGGGTTGGTTCGAACTCCTGAAGTGGTCCAGTAATCAGCCTCAGCTCCTCGATGATATTCCTGTAACTCATCGGGAAACCCCTAGAGATCTGGACTTCTTATCTGGTGCTGTTGTAAATGTTCTCATTTGTACGGGAACACAGAAAAGGACTCATTTTCTTATCACTTGAGGATCACCACCGGAGTTGCAACCAAACGCTTTGTCCTTTCACAAACTGCACGAATATATGATCCTATGGGATGGTTGTCGCCAATAATTGTGTGGGCTAAGATTCTAATGCATATGGTATGGACTCAGGACTTGGGTTGGCATGACCCTCTTCCATCTCTGGCCTTGGAGAAGTGGAACCAGTTGTTCGATGGGCTAATAGAACTAGAAGTACTTAGTCTGCCTCGTTTCATGTGTCCTGATGTTGTCAGTGTGGAGCTGCATGGTTTTTGGTTGCTTCTGAGAAAGCGTATGTAGCTGCTGTATATCTCAGGTGTGTGGATACTCGAGGGAATATTTCTGTGCATCTCGTCCTGGCAAAGTCACGGGTAGCTCCACTCAAGGAGATGTCTCTTCCTCAATTAGAATTGTGTGGTGCTCATTTACTGGCCAAACTTATTGTCTATTGTCATGCCTTTCTAGTATAGCACTGAAATGTCACTGATATTCATGCCTGGACCGATTCCAGTATTACTCTGACTTAGATAAAGACCCAGCTGTACTTATTGAAAACATTTGTGGCAATTCGTGTTGCACAAATCCAAGACGGGGTCCCTCCCTAGATATAGAAACATGTCATTTCCAAAGACAACCCTTCCGCATGACTTGTGGTGTCATGGCTCTGGCTGGTTAGTCTCCCCTCCATGACAGTGGCCAGTGTCCACAATTAATCAGATGGATCGAGATCCCAGAATCAAAGCCTTCTCAGTTCGCATCACTTGCCACACATGACATTTCTGAAGAACTTCCAGTATTGCAACAAATTTCCTTGCGATCCAAGTTGGTTTGTGTCATGGCATATGTAAACAGTTTCATTATTCACATTAAGAAACAGCCTTGTACCAGTGGCACCATGTTTCCTGCAGAATTGAAAGAATCCATTGCTTGTGTGCAGATGTATCCAACAAGAGCGTTTGTTAGAGGATTTGAAACAACTCAAAGAGGGGAAATCTTGCTCAACACGAGTGCAGCGTTGGCGCCCTTCTTGGATGAAAATGGTGTGCTCAGGGCGGGCGGCCGTTTGTCACATGCCAACATGGAGTTTTCAGTAAAACATCCTATCATACTACCTAAAAACCATGAAGTTGTTGAAGCTTTGGTAGACCATTACCACACTAAGTATTTGCGTGCAGCACCTCAGTTGTTGCAATCACTTTTGTCACAATGGTTCTGGATTCTTTCAGTGAGGTCCTTGGTTCGTTTGAGAGTTTTTAAGTGTGTACGCTGTGTTCGTTGTCTGCCTATAAACAATCCCCCATTGATGGGCAACTTGCCTTCTGAACGTGTCACATCTGCTGGGACCTTCGAACGGACTAGTGTGGACTATGCTGGACCTATCACCATAAGGCTCAACAAGCTGCGTCGCATGGTCACCCAGAAAGCCTTTCTCTCCATTTTCATCTGTTTTGTGACAAGCCATACACATTGAGGTTGTTACAGACTTGACCACTGACGGTTTTGTTTGCACCTCTTACCCGGTTTGTATCGTGGAGAGGTTTGTGTACTTATCTCCACTCTGACTGTGGAACTAATTTCATAGGAGCTTCAAAACAGCTCAGGCGATTATTCACCTAGCTCCTCCAATCTCCACTCCTGGAAAACTTTGCCTTGGCCCATTCAATTAGCTTTAATTTTCTCCCTCCTACCAGTCCTCATCAAGGAGGATTGTGGGAAGCTGCTGTAAAGTCTGCCAAATGTCGTCTCAGACGAGTAATTGGGAACCAAATTCCCACTCTGGAAGAATTGATTATGCTCTGTACTAGAGGTGAAGCATTCCTCTATTCCAGGCCTCAGTCCACTGTCTTCAGGCCCAAACGACTTTGCCGCCCTCACACCTGGACACTTCCTCATTGGTAGACCTCTGGTAGCTGTACCAGAGTCCTTTGAAAATAGTGATATGTTTATCCAGAAGGTGGAAAGTGGTGTGCGCATTCGCCAACCAGTTTTGGAACTGATTTTATGGAGAATACCTGCAGGAGCTGCAACCTCGGAGTAGGTCGCAAACCCAACAGCCAGCACTCGAAGTTGGAGATCTTGTGGGAGAAGAGCGCTTACCATTCCTTGGCTGGTGCGTAGCTAAAGTGGTGAACATTCATCCTGGACGAGACGGTGTGATCACAGTGGTGGACTTGTGCACCAACCAACAAGGGATAGCTGCGTACATCAGTACACAAGCTGTATCGTCTACCAGCGTAATGAAGTCTGCCAGTGGTGTCGTGTAAATATGTATAGTATCTATGGCATATAAAACTGTGTTGTGACTTGTTTGGAATGAATCTCTGAGAACTCTGCCTGTCTCAGCGGGTGGTATGTTGCGTATTGTGCAGTCAGGCATGTTATCCTTATGCGGAGACCTACTTTTCTTCTACAGCAATGCCTTCACCGCAAGTAGTTCCTGACGCCAGTGTGATTCAAGATGGTGACGTGGTAAGTTTGTCCGTGGTATTGTCTGACATATATGCATATAGTCATGTGTTTTTGTCAGTCTGTGCTAAACAGCCTTATAGAACATAATGTTGAGTTTAGTAAGAGCTGTACATTACTGTGAATAAAGTTTAGCTAATAAACACAATAAAATGGTAATTTTAGAAAAAGTATTATTGTAAATAATACATTAAAAAACATTTCACCTGAACTTATTTAAATAATGAAAATGTCTCAAAATACTGTACATAATTGATTGTAATCTGACACCAAATGCATGCTGACCTAAAACTTTCAAACCTTATTATGACAATGAAAATAATATGTCGCAGAATGCAAGTCAAATTTTGAACGTCCCACACACACACTTATCAGCCGAGAGAGCATGGAGAAGTTATCGATCAGGCAGTGTGTTCATAGCGCTGGTGGTGGAGGGATGACGGCGGGAGGATTACCCCTCCATGTCGCTGCATGTTGCAGACACCTTGTGACCATGGAAAATATTTGTCTTTTTAAGTAATTAATTATATTTTACTGCAAAGAAAACTTGTAATAATAAGACAAATTAATAAATAAGGTGATTATAATGGATTTCTTTATTGCCTCTAATAATTAATAATTCAAAACCATGTCCTCTGATTTTCCCTGTAGCTAGTTACATTGCACTGGGCTCGGTGCTTACCTGCCCATTATTACATGGCAAAAGGTTGAATAGGCGGTTACATTTTTTCAGTTTATCTAAAAGATGCGTGTCTATTGAAATAACTCAATATATATCCTTCGATTACCCTGCAAGAAGTTACTGAAAATTAACTTTACACTTATACAAGTCGCTCGATGTTGATACAATCTTGCACAATCACACCACACCGCAGTGTCAGACGTATCGGGAAGGTAGACAGTGTGTCGCAGAGCAGTGATAAATGATGGTGCATGTGTTAAAAACGATAGTTGCGGGAAATGTGAGGTGAAGGGATCCGAAATATACTTCTATCGACACACCATGCGATAAACGATACATGTGGTTTACATTAACATTATTTACATAGGAATATTGCCAGGACCACAAAAAATTGTTGATGGATGCGGTTTATCAGTACATGCGATAACGATACATTGAGAGTTAAATCTGCATGCTTCTCCTAAAGCAACAATGAACAGGGTGTCGTAACATATAATTTCTACGGGAGCACCTACAGGATTTTCCCTGGACTGGGTATAATTACACACGTGTCAGAATTATTCGTTTCTACCACATCAGATGTTCAGTAAAGAATGCATAGTTCAGCCTCCCCTCAAGAAGATGCCAACAATTGATTGCCAATCATTGACTATTTGTTACAGCCCCTAGCAAGTACAAGGGCGCACCGAGAGATGACTCCGTCTGCCAACAATGGCTGCCGTTAGATCCACTTAAGATGCATGCGCACAGCACCTCCGCCTTCAAGGTCAGCGAAGCCCACTGCCAGAGTATGCCAGAGTTGAAAATGCCAGTTGTCGTTGAGGTTCTTGCACCACCTACACCGCCTAGAGATCTTCAGCTCACTGCCACCTACTGCAGAACTTCAGAAGCCCTCCCCTTGCAAAACCTTCCAGAAGTCATCTGCCACCCTTAGTAGCTTGCCCCTGGCAACGGTTACCCCACACACCCTTTAGGACATGTTCACTCTAAGTTCCTTAAGGACAAGTGACACAACTAGACAGGGAAACTTGTAAATAGCTGCCTAGTCAAAAATGCCCCCCAGCCAGCTTAGAACCAGGTCCTCTTCACCTGGACAGAATAATTTACTATTCCCTGTCAACGGTAGACAGGAGATAGTACAGGCCATCATGTCTTCTTCCATAGTAAACACATGTCCCTTTAGTGTAGTGCAGGAGACCGGGTTTGCCAATACCAGTTTACCGCCTAGTGTAGGACTGCGAACTCCCTCTCCCCCCCTCCAATGACTCGTACATCAAGAACACACATACACCATTCGACGGCCACCCGTTTGGGGGACCACGTGTGTCGGACGGTAGAGCCCCAAACACTAATCAAACCCCTACTTGAGAGGATAAGACGCTAGATCAATTTGCACTCGTCCACCGCACCATCTGTGTTGGCGGAGGGCGTGTTTGGTTGGCTCTGGGTCGGATGTGTCTGCTCAAGAGACTTGCCTACCAAAGTCATTGGGATGCCTCTGAGGGAACCCGCTCTTCAACCACCACACAGTTTGTGTTGCTGGTTGAGGAATAAGGTTGTACTCAGCGCTGTTCCAGTGAGCCTAGATGGCAGAACACTTTTAGATGGGGAACGCATGTCGCCGCTGCTATCTCAAGAGGTACTGTACTAGCACCTGATGTTCTTCACCAAGAGAGGAGGGAAGGACATTGAGAGGAAGACTTCCTCTAACTACCAGTCTACCTGGAGCTGCACCCAGTCTGACGAGGCACTTTGCCTGGAGGCACCATGGAAATGAGCTCAAGCCGCCTGCAAGTCGGTGGGGCTTAACCTCCCGACTCCCTCCCCATCTTTGTTTCTGCCCCTCTGGAAGGTTCCTGGGCCTCACATCCAGTGGTAGTAGTGATCGCATGCAGAGAAAAGGTACCATTTGGACTAGCGCACCCTTAGTTATCATTATGCCGCTACCCCAGCACACAGAGTACATTTTCCAGCCCGCGGAGCAGCAGGAGTTCCAGCCGCAGCAGCAGTTATGCCAGCAGCCGCAGCAGCAGTTACGCCAGCAGCCGTAGCGCAAGCAGACCAATTGTTTTAGCACGCAAACCACTGGCCCCTAAGCCAGTAACCCGCCCCATTGCCAAGTAGTCCACAGAGTTCGTACCCTGTCGCCTGCCGACATGGCCCACATTATACCAGGACAGGCTCATGTTCACAAGTAAAGACAATCCAAACTGCCCATAGTATGTTCTTGTGGCCTGCACTATCAAAGTCACTGCTCTTGACGTTGAGTATAATTGCCCGGACCCAGATAGGCTTATGTGTCAAATATTTTGTGGAAACTAAGAATAGTGTGTATTTGCACAACCATAATAAATATGAATATTATATTTATTACTGTAGCATAGTGTTAATTATTGGTGAAAGTTAATTTGGTTAGTGGTGGTTTGCAGAATGTGGACCTCGCAGTTGCAATCCCAGCAGCAGCAACAGCAGCAACAATTACAGCAGCAGCAGCAGCAACAACAGAACAACTCCAAGACACTAGGTATGACCTCGGCTATAAGCCTGGCAGGACCAAAGCCTATTGATTACCAGCTGACCAATGAACTACAGGAGACGCTTAAGCCATACAATGTGTTTGAAGCAGATGAAGAAATGAATCATAGGTGAGTGCGAGGAATTAATCTTTAAAGAAAGTTAAAGTGGTAGGGCCTAGTTTACCCATAGTACCTACTAAAATTTACACTTAATCGTCTTTGTAACTTGAAATTACAGACTGTTAGTAAATTTGAATTGGTAAAAATAAATTTTTCTATAAAATTTGATGCGAATGGTATCCGGTAGGTCTGCATTAGCCACCTTAATTTTCCTATAATTAGACCAACCCATATATGTGTTAGGGGTGATAATGATTTTCACATTCCTGACTTTGAAGTAAGCCCTTCCAAAGATAGAGAATGATATGGTCTAATATGTGTTGTATATGTTTAGTAATGTAAGTTGAAGGTAGTATTAAAGCTTGGTGGTAGCAGTTCTGTAATTATGAGTGTGAACGTAGTATGATTTAATTTCACGATAGGCTATAATGTCCTTCAAATATAACACCTACACCTAGATATTTACCAATAATGAACACAAGTCTTTTTTGAAACGAGATAACACATGCATAATATTAAATATTACGTACAATCTCTAGAGGGTAGAACCTATTGAAAAATGCCAGACAACAAAACAATTTTCTAAGAATAGTACACTTAGGACAAGTCTCACACGCCATAAAATAAATAATTCTAGTGAATGAGTGTTTAAATAAAAAAAATTTATTTATATAAAATTTAACAAATATTATTTCATGCAATTTGACATGGAAACTATGTACATTCAATGTAATCCTTATCATTTAGATTCTTTATTCTAATGCTGTTCAGATTTATTCAAGTGTCATATTTGTAAATAAATTAACTGTTAGAAAACCTTTTAAACCCAATCTTATATTTATAATTGAACAAAAAATATAAAAATAATTATAGGAGTAGTTACAGAATTTGTAGAACTTGTAAGACTTGGTTGAACAGCTGTATTTAACTTAACTACAAATTAATATTTTGTATAAATTTATATTTGGTATATAAAAGCTTGGGGCGAATAGTTAAGAGCCTTACACAAGATAGCTTCCTACGCTTATGCAAATGAGGTATGCATTTTATATTGCATCAACCTTTTATATATTAAATATAAATTGATACAAACGATAGTAACGTTTATTACGGCTGTTTGACCTCAAGATCTACAAATTCTGTAATTACTCTTATAATTATTGTTATCTTTTTGGTTCATTTATAAATAAAAGTTTGGTTTTAAAAGTGTTTTACAGTTAATTTATTTTTCACCTTTTAATCTCCCCTATATTTTGTTTTATTATTTAGGTAGTCTATATTTATACTGATGCGTGACACCTTGGGGATGGTCAAGGTTGTTTCACCGTACAAAGAGGAATTTCTGGTGGGTGCTAGGTCAGGTGCACCCGGCGGCAGGTGGGTACCTGGGCGACATGTAGCCTGCGGAGGCTGTTTAACCTATGTCAATTCTGGCTGGCGTAGTTATGAAGTAGGCTGTTTAACAAGCAGTGGATCAGAGGTTGTATCAGTTGATAAGTTTCCGCAAATCCCCCGAAGTAGGCGTTAGCGAGTCCAACGGATCGGTCCTGTCTGTTGATAAACGCTGCAAGCAGGGGATGTGTTTCCTCGCTGAGATGAACTGGGTGGTGGAAGAGGTCCTTAGGAAGCTCTAATGTGACAGGAATCTGTAGGTGGCGCAGTGCCTGGGCTAGATTCCTTGGTGAAAGTGTCGCGAGTGAAGTCGGGAGGAAGGGAGTAAACTCCTGCAAACGCCCAGAGGCTATAATCACCTATCTTATCTTCTCTCTGATACCACTCCGATGGGAATAATGTATCTAAATTGGACCACAGTCTCGCATCTGTGAAGAGGCTGTAGGTGACATGTTATCCTACCCTGGTGTAGAGCCACATGTAGCGTCTTCCGACCATAGGCGGAATCCCTATCCCAGCACTCGGCGTCAGAACACGGTGAGCACTGAGAGTCAGGTCTCGCTGGTTGACAGTCCCCCCTCGAGGGTTAGTGTCTCGGAAGGAATCATTCTCCCCCAACTTGGAGAACACTAACTCTGGCACCTACTGGCACAGTGGAGAGAGTATGCGCTGAGCGGGCAAGCTGTCCTACTGTCGGGGCTCTGTCGTTCTGCCCACTGTGGTGCACAGAAAGTAGCCAACCAGCGTGAGTGTGGGTACTCTGATTGGTGTATTTGTGTAGGAGTAAAATTCCCTGTTCACCTGCAATCCTTTGAGCGGCGTGAGGTCCACTGGGAGATGAATTACAACTATGGTAAAGAATACCCTTGAGTCTGTAATTCGTCTATTCCGTTTTACAGGAACTAAACAGAGTGGTGTCACACTACCTCCTGATGTTGGTAAGAGCTTACGGAAGCCTAACCTACGTTGGACCAGGTTCTTAGCTAACAATGGCTGGGTAGACGAGCTCTATGAAAATATAATGGTACTACGGTTCCTTCTGCACGAATTTGGTGAAGGCCTGAAATAGACTGGCGTTTAAGAGCGGCAGCCTGCTATTTATACTCTGGCTATTCCTTCCTCTTCTGTCAGCTGGATAGGAGTGACGATGGAGAGGGAGTAGCTGTAGCATAGTTTAAAGGCATGACATCACCGACCAGCTTGGAGATTGAGATGTGGCAAATCTTACTGGTAGAGCCATCTGGCGGCATGCTGCATTACTCGGTGCCTTGAATGCATAGCCTCAGTGGCCGGTGAATAATATAATCTTCGGCCGGAACACCCATTCTTGCCATGATAGACAGTAAAATCTGGCGTCTTGTTGCGTGGTCAACAATAAAAACTCAGTTGGAATCAGGCCGCAAGGTTTGCTGACTGATAAGGTGAAGTCGTTTATTTCATTGTTGAAAACATGTCATGCGTCAATTCGCCCCCTCTCCGCTGCGACGAAAGGTCATCATTAAAGAAGGGAGGTGAAAAACAAATTCTTTTGAAGCTGTGTCAAACTGTCCTCTCAAGAACACTTTGTTTACCTCTCGTTTGTGGTAAAGGCTCTATTTAAGAGGGGTTTGTGAAAGAAATTCTTTTGAGAGAATGTCCTACTATCATCTGAAGCAAGTGTTTGGTGTCCCTGTTTGCTTCTGTAGTTGCCTCTGCTCTGAATGTTGCTCTCTGTTCTGTGCTCTTGACCTTGAGTGGCGTGTAGAAATCGGCTGGTTTGCTGGGATGACTAGTGGCCGCAGGTGGTGCGCGATTCTTTTATTTGTGTTTATTCGAGTGCCGGACTGGCTAGACATCTCTGTATCTCTCAGGTACATGGTACTTACGTACCAAAAAGTTAAGGGAATTAGTCAAGCTAAACATTTTTAGACCTGGCTGACTGCTAAGTTTGGCAAAACGAATGTTGTGGCCGTGAAGTTAAACTATCAAACAATGCGTACGACACCACAATACAAGTAAAAGCAGATGGCACATAATATCCTTTTAAATACCATATAAGTGACTGGTAATACATATATACACAACATATAAGTCTCATCACAACCTTTTTGTTTGCTTTTAGTGTCTCTATTATGTTATGATTTCTTGATGTGACTCAACACAATTCTACATGTGGTACTTAGCAAAAATTTTTGATTATATTTACATAATCAGTAAGGTTTGAGATTTCTTCAAGTGAATCTACACAAAGCAAGAGGTAGTGGTTAAAATGCAAGATTATTTTCATTATTAAAATTGACTTTAAAGTTTTCTTTGAAATATAGACAAGATGCAAATTGCTTCTACACAATGCAAAGAAAAGATTTAAGTTTTCTTGAGGTGATTCTGTATAAAGCAAAGTACATATGTTGAAGTAGGTCTCTCAACAATTGTTTTCAATGTACTCTGAAATTATTACGTTTCTTTCCTTTTTCTTTCAACAAGAATTGGCGTCTTCAAATGTTTTTACACACACTCTTCATATCACTCATACCTAGACACACCTGTTTTCTGTGAATGTTTTCTTGATTTTGTCAGTTTTTATTAGATGATTTCAGTATTTGTTCATCACTTTTTTTTTTTTTTCGTCAAGAGATTTCTTTGATTTTAAAAAAGAGCTCTAGTATTTATAAAAAATTTGTACATGGATAATTGGTCACCCCTTTTGACGGTGAAAAAATGGAAAGTTTCGTCCTTTTTTATACTTGATAGCTGTACATTTTTCAAAATTTTTGTAAGTGATTTCCCATGTTTAATTTATAAAAAAAAAAACCTGCACGTTTAAAATTTGTTTATACAATTTTGTGGGAAACACTGGTATTCAAAAGACTGAAAACAACATATCACTTCATATAGGTATTTGTAGTTATTAGACCAATAATAAGCATCCTAATTGTTGTGCTTGAAAATTTGCATGCAACTACACTGTACACTGTTCAGTTGTAAGTGAATATAATCATTCAAGTATTTTTGAACAAATATCTATTAGGCTAATTCAGCTTTAAGGAAATGCCAGTGTAGTAATCAATTTCATATTTTCTGCTGTGTTGTCATTCAATTTTTATAATGAGGTATCAAAAAAATATTCTCAGCATTATTTTTCATACTGTATTTAAGTGAATGTGGAGTGGACACTAACAGTATATGTTTACTTCAATTTTTTTTAAATTTTATAACCTAATATTTATTTAAAATAAAAACTTAGGCTTGTGACAAAATTGTAGCATGTGTCTGCAATTAATTCCTTTCCTTCAGCAGGCTTTAATCATTTTTTCAGACAAAAATATTTGCTAAAAGAAATTGCATTCCAGGACTGAAATTAATCATGTTAAAGAGTGAACAATTGTACTTTTTTTTTTTCAGTCGCTATTGAATTAGTTAGGTCAATAAAATGAAATAAGTCAGATAAGGCAGTTGGGAATATTGTAGGCCTAGACCCAGCATAGGTTGGTTACAAGGCAGCTTTTTACATGAAAACAATTTTGGAGGTTAGGTAATACAAAAATTATCAGTGGGTCAGGATTTATTCCAAGTAAGGGTTTAAACAAAATTTTTTTTAAATACCTACAATGTCCTTATTCATCTACTCCTGTAACTTCAGGTGATCAACTTTTTCCAGTGGATTGTTAGCTTCCATGAAAGCACTGGTTGACAGAAAAAATTCTTGTTTTTCAATTTTCGCATTTTAAAGCCAGGAAACAAGATGAGTAAGCAAAATGAGTAAGCAAAATTTGACATTTTACACCAGACGTCGATGCACCGTGAACTTGTTTCGCTTCAATCTCTAAAGTTTTGTTTTTGTTATGAGTAGTACTGCCCTGTATGTGCTTTGGACAAGTGTCCTTTCTAGCTCACTCTATTTGTACATTACAAAATGTGCACATAGGTATTTTATTGACTTTGTCAAATACATAAAACCCATTGTGAGAAAATTCTTTTTTGTGATCAGATACTGACACAACCATTATAACTACACGTATCTGGCATCTTTGTTTAGCATCGCGTGGTTTTCTGTTTATCGGCAGCAATATTACGATATATATCGAATGTGTCACGATTAGAGATGGGCCCTTCTATGCCTCGATACTCCTAAATTCTGAGCAGTATCGAAAGTATCGAGTATCGTGACATGCATATTGATACTTTTATCGACACGTGTATATGGCCTGGATGCTTGGTCCGCCATTTCGCCTATTGTCACGAAGTGGCACCGTTTTTGTTTTAGGCAGTTTACTAGTTTCAGAAAGCCCGTAAAGTGTCATATTTATTTAAATATTCAACTAATTATTTTATATCAATGGCAGAGGAACGTGTAGTAAGGCTAGCAGTAGAACAACCTGTATTGAGGAGTTGCAAATAGGAATTACAGACAGTAAGTTAGTAAATAACGTATTTTGAAACAATTATAATGTTTTAATGTTCCGAATGTGTTTAATATTTGAATTACTGTACAAACTACATATTTATAACATTTTCTTTTGGTGTGGTTAAAACTTGACAGGTTATATAATTGAATGTTTCTTTCATACGAACAAATTTTCTACTCGTCCACTAAAACAGTATCTAATTAAAGATTATACAGACCGTGTCTGAATTGACAGATTTCATTGTTTAAGTTAGTTATTTTGTAAATTCGTGATTTGGTAGGTATCAATTCGCATTTCGGACGTTGACAGTCACATTAATAAATAATAACGGCTGTAAAAAGACTTTCATTTGCGGTATATACGAAGCACATGGCTTACGCACTTTTTAAAACATTGCTAGTGTATTTTATGTACAGTAATTTGTTTTAAAAGTCATTTTATTTACCCATTTGCGCACATGTTAAATAAAACATTGTGCTGATGTTGTCATGTTGAATTTTTGCTAACCTCTGCTAGATACAAAAAAAAAATCCTAATTACTGAATACTTCATCATTTTTGTATACAAAATCGGGTCACGTGATCATTTTGTGAACAAAATCTGTATATTCGGACATGACCGCTGTCTCATGAAAGACGTAAAACTAAAGTGTCTCCCAATCCCATCCAATCCACTGCAATAGAATTAATGTAGGCCTAGCAGTATGACTTGGCCATAACTAAAACAAAGTAGGTTGGAATGGTAATCTACATTGATCTTAGCATTTTTTATACTCATTGTTTTATTCATAGACAGAGCAGCTGTGGCGCAAGGATACATTGTGGCAGTTCTACTTTCTAGAACTGTCAAAATTTATGTTCAATACAGTATTCTGAATGCAATACTACATTCTTTTTTTCTACTTGCCATTTGTGTTTACCACTGGTATTTCATATTTATTGTACATTTTTTGTGTGTACACAATCTGTGAAAACAACCAATGCAAAACAACAAACAGAATAATAACTTAAATTTATCTTTCTTCCGGTAGCGGAAGAATTGCTATTGTTTTTTTATCTGGCGATAAACAATTCCCACATTTCCTCTATCTGACTTGTTTTTCTAAATACAAATTACTAAGTTTGCTTAGTTCAAAAATTGATATGCCTGATTTGCTGCTTTTTTAGTATCATATAAATATTTATAATTTTTTAAACACTTGACAGGCCTTCTGCTAAGTTATATAAATTTCAAATTTGTTTCCATTATCTGTAGTATTATCTTGCGTGATTTTTCTTTGATTTTAAACTATCATATATTTGGCTGAGAACAATGAAAATGTAGTTTACAAATATTTGATTGCATTATTGATTATTTTTTACTCAGAGTATCGAGTATCGAAAACATGGTATTGTCCCACCTCTAGTCACTATATATATATATAGAATACTTGCAATATATATCTTAGATTTGAAATATACCTCTAAAACTACTATATATATCGCAATTATCACGATAATTATTTCACAAATGTTTAGTAATTGATTCGATTAACATATTGATTATATGGAGAAATAAATTATTTTCGTAACTATTTCTCGGATTTACGGAAATTAGTCAATTTGGCGGAGATAAATGGATTTCGCGAAAATTTCATGATTTCGCACGCCGTGAAAATCAGGTGTGTATCCATACCATGTGCCACTGTCGCTAATGTGTCCTGTTCACGTAATAACTCTACATATGGCAATCAGTGAGCCATTAATATTGTTAACGATTTTTGACTGAGTTTGGCTGCATGCCATTGTGCAATATAGTGACGCGCATAGTAAACGAAGGGAAAAAAAACATTTGGAGGAGGTGAAAAACAACCTCACGCACATAAATTTAACCCAACAAAGAAACTAAGAAAAATAGAAATGTTTGCAAATAACTGGAAGCCCTGTTACATAACTTAACATATTCACTAGCACGTTACCTAATTAGGCAAGTAAGAACCGCTTATACGCCTGCAAAACGGCTGGTTACGTTAAGAAAATCTTTCTTAATGCGAGCATTGTGCTTAAGTTAAGCATCTATAAAAATGTTTAAAATTATGTAACTGCATTGTTCATTAACATGTATGTATGTGATACAAGTTATTTAGTTTGAAAGATGATAGCGTTAATGGCTGCTATCAATTTTAGGTTTATGGTGTGTGTTGCAATCACACTCACTGTTTTGGCGTTCTCTTCATCTTCGGTGGTCACCCATGCTTTTGTGGCAGTGCATACGCCGGGTTCAGCCAGGTGAAGCATACATGTGGCCTCCAGGGATCTTCTCGGTACCGGCCTAGCACTAGCTAGCCTGGTAGGCACTTGACGTGGAAGTTCGGCCGTCGTGGAGTGGCCGTCCTCTGCAGTGGTTGAGGGCTGACCTCTTAGTGCTGGGGGACAGGTGGCTGCTGCATCGTCGTGCTCCTTGATGGTCTTGTGTTGCCGACAGGGGTAGTCTGGAGGCTGCGTGGCCTACTCCCTCGGTTCTGCTGTTCCTGGTGTTGGGTGGCACAGTCGCCGTCAGGATAGTCTGTAGGCTACATGGCCTCTCCCTCCAGTCTCTTAGTCAGAAACTGGAGTTGGCTGTATTGAGGGTGGAGGTGTTGGTTCTGTTGGTGCTACCATCCCCTTGGATGCAGTTGCCGGAGCTGAGGTCAGGGACTGGACTTCCGGCTTGATGGCAGGTTTGCTGTGGATCCTCATCCCAAGTCCGTTGACCGTCTGGGACAGACTTGTCTGATCCTTTTGCGCTGCCCCTCCAGGTGTAGACTCAGTGATGGCCGTGTTGTCGGGTGATGCCGAAGTCTTTTAGTCCGTCTGGGGTAGTCTTGTCAACTGACCATCATGTGCAACTTCTCTGGCTGTAGACTCGTTGATGGTCGTGAGAATGGTCGCAGTTGCCTCTCTGGGCGGCGGGGGCCGTGAAAACTATTGTGCCATTAGGTGAGGCGGAAACCTCAGAGATGACCTTCCTTCGTCTGGGAAGAGTGGCCATGAGAATGGCCATGGCGTCAGGCGACGTCGCGACCACATCAGTCGTATGGAGCAGTTGAGGGACACCTCTTCGTCTGCTCTGACTGGAGATGCCTGAATCAGAGGTCGCATAGTGACTTCAGTCTCGACAGCACCTATCTGTTGTCTTCCTTCGCGTTCATGGAGTAGGGCTTGCGGTTGGCCACGGCACAAGTGGTGCTGGGACCTCGTAGCTGGTGGCTTCTACATTAAGAGACAAACTGGCTGCCAGAGTGGGTGTGCATTCTAGGGAGATTTGCACAGATGGTACCAACTGACCGATGGCCTTGAGAAAGGCCCCGTGTGGGCTAACACTTCTAGCAGGTGCCCTGCTCGCAGGAGGCGATGTCTCGGCAGCGGCTGTATCGACGTCCGGCGTTGCAGTCCTCTTGCTGCATGGGCTCATTGGAGCTGGTGGCGTTAAAGTTGCTTGTCGAGGAGATGGCTTCTGGAGTGCTGTCAGCTCGACAGAATTTGAGTTCGGAATCTTCTTGGTGATGGAGTTAGGGATTGAGGCCGTGCGAAACTTGGATCTCTATCCAATGAACTTGCCAAGGTAATTTGCTCGTTCTCTGAGTCCAATTTATGGGTTGTTTGGAGAAGTTCCTCTTGAATTTTGTAGGAGTTGAAGGAAGCATCCATCCTAAATCTTTAGCTTGCGGTTTAGGTAATTCCACCCGTGTAGGCGTGGAGTAGATGGTTACCTGACTGTTTTTCTTCTCATCAGCTTGCTCCCTAGGTTGCGGTGTCCATTCTTCCTCTGGAGTGGCGTAGATAGTAGGCTCTTCCACTTTGTCTGGAGTTTCAGAGATAATGGAGGCGACGGTGTGTACTTCAGATGCCAGGGCTTCTTTTGAGTAGGGCCTCATCTGTCCTCTTGTGGCCTTAAGAATTTGCCAGCGCAATCTTCAGTCCAGTACATCTGATAACCTTGTAGGAGCCTTACCGCTTCCCAGCGAGTCCCTCACTGAACTGATGGTTACCTGTGCTGAGGTTGGCTGCGGAGTAAGACTGCTTCGCCCATTTCAATGGTTCGTAGGCCACTGTGTGGCTGGGGGTATTTCTTTTTGATATATGCCTCTTGGGTGTCCCTTGCTTTATCCATCCGGGCCAGGGTGGCTAAACGAATGTCTTTGGGACAAGGCATTACGGTCAGTTCATGCTCCCATTGCCAATCCCCTGGCTGCCAGATTGTGTGGTGGAGTTGGCTGGAGCTGGAGTTAATCACCTTGTTCGTGCACCGTTTCAAAGCGGAGAGAATCTTCGGAATGTGGCGATCCCAGTGTTTCCAATCATTCCCCACACAGAGTCTGAGGCTTTTCTTGAGCTCCTAGTTCCTCTGCTCAGTGGGTTTAGCTTGAGGGTGATGTGGAGTTGTCCAGGTCTCAGCTCCCCATTCTTGGCAGGTCTAGCAGCCACTTCTTGCTAGTGAATTTGGTCCCGTTGTCAGTAAAAATGCTCTGAGAGTAGCCCAGCTTGGGAAAATTTCATTGTTGAATTTTCTGGTGGTGTGGTGGCTATCTTGATTTGGCAGAGGAAAGGCTTGTCCAGTGCTGATGAGAAGGCAAGGCTCTGGAGTGTGTATAGGCCCAGTGTGGGCTGCAAGGTTGCCACCATCGTCTCTAGCCCATGTTACCAGTGCTAAAACTATACATACAAACGTACAATATCATGATATGGTATGTCTCTATTATTTTTGTTAACAGTAACCTTAAAATTCGCCATTAAGGCATCCGTCTACCTTGTGTGTGAAATGTTTTGTAAAGTGTTTGAAGTGCAAATTTTTAAAGCAAACTATTTATTGTACATATTCACAATCTGTTCCTGTACTAAAATAAATCACATTACCAAAACTAATTTGAAAACTTTCAACATGGTCAAAATAACACATTTTCAAACTGTTTAAGCTTAAAAATTTTTACTTAATACCTGCGAAACAACTATAGTGATCTGAAAACAATTTTGATAGCACAAATTTAGGGCTAAAACAGTTAAGATCAGGAATTCATAACTATAAAATGTTCTGAAAGGAAATACTCTTAACGCTTACCTCAAACACAGATGATGTTGTTTCAGTTTTGGGAAGCTGCACCAGTTCCTATTCGGAAGAGGAAAATTCATCATCAGATGAGTCACTAGAGCTACTGGATTCATGATCTAGGCATATCACAAAACTGTCTATTGCTTCTTCCACAAGACAATACTTTTGCCAGTAGTCTGCTCCTATATTTTGGACATGCGAACAGTATCCTTGCCTGTCTTCTTCAGTGACGGCAGATGCTGCTTCCGTCGTGATTTCCATTAGCTTTGTTGATGACACGCTAGCAGTAATGTTCTTTTCCTGCACTAATCTCTTTGCTTTAGACCACGCTAGTTCAATGGGATTAAGTTCGCACATATAAGGAGGAAGTCTAAGAACGTTGTGGCCGTGCAGCTTTAAAAGTTGGTCAATGTGTCTTTTTCAATCTTCCTGTTCTGCGCAATTAAGTGAAAAGCTTTGTTTTTCACATTTCATGAGAAAAGGGAATATTGGTATTTGTCAACCATGACTCCATTTCCTTTTTCACTACATACTTTGATAGGGCTTTATCTTCTTGCACTGAGTGGTAAGGCGCATTGTCCATAATAACTACAGACTTTTCCGGTAGGTTTGCAATAAGTGTTTATGCATCCACTATTTGAAATTTGCAGAATTCTTCTGCCATGGTAGTCCCCCGTAGTTTTGCCTGCTATAAAAATTAGCAGTGCATTTTCTATGAATCCAGTTTTAGCACCTGCGTGAACAACAAATGGTTCGAAGAACTGCTGTTGGTTTACACACCAGGTTAAGTATCACTTTGCCAAAATTTGTTAAATGTGATGTTGCTATCAACCCAGGTTTCATCAAAGAACATTTAAACCCTATTTCTTTCAGTATCCTCTTGAGCGTATGAACACCCCTTGGAAAATCAATTTTTTCTCTCAAAGCAATGAGAAGCTTAGGACATGTTGGTACTTCTTTCTTTACTAAATAAAAATCATGAATGTTGTCTCTGATAACTCTATCAAATGAGTCGCAGTGCATGCTTCTTTCTTGTGTACATTTTTCTTTGTTTGCTTGGTATTGACAGCGAACTGTTACAAGCATCGGCACCTTTGCGAACTCTGGAAACACTTCTCGTAGAAATTCCAGTGTATTTTGATGCATGTAGATCAGATTGAGACAACAAATGCTTGAATTGACTGTCACTAGCTTCTCCGTCACATTTATTTATCTCATCCTTTGCTTCAATGTGTATAGTTTTTCCTTTCTTTTTAGATTGCACCATAATATACTGTCCTAATGCGCATACAACGGAAACTAACTTATGACTGATTTGCCAGAGAGCTGTTTATTTTGGGATGACTAGTAGCGAGGGTGTCCCATTACTGCGATGGTGCGCGATAACCGAAAGGGCGGTTTGCGATCCTGACCACCATCCCACCTCGTCGACTCCCTGCCACCTGGAGAATAGGTCTGTCATGACTTACCTGTTTCCCTTGGTGCTGCGGGGATAGGGTTCCATCAAATCAGTGGCTGTGTGCATCCATGGAGTATGTGGTCTGCGAGGTTTGGCTGTCAATTGTCTCATGGGATTAGTTTTGTTTTACAGCAAGTGCACCCGTATACATATTGGCAGACATCCCTGTTTATGCCGTCTCAGATGTAGCGTGTTCTGATATCAGCTAAGGTTTCAGTGTGCCTGGGTGGCCTGCTTCGGGCTGGTCATGATGATGCTGGTAGATGTCAGCGCACAACTCCTTCGGTATCCAGATTCTCCATTTGGCTCCTGGCTGATTGTTGCGTGACAAGCCGATGTCGTCTTGTGGCATGAACCGTAGCAGGTTCTTTCGTAAGAGGTCTTTCACATTAGGGTCCTGTTGCTGGCAATGTTCAATCTAGCTTTGGCTAATCTGGAGCTGTAGAAGCCTGGTTTGTTCTTCTTCTGGGCTGCTGTCCAGGCATGGAGGCGACCTGATGCGGTCCACATCTTCTTCTTACTTGGCCTTGTCTTCCAGGTCTGGTTGACGTGACAGGGCATTGGGAAGGCCGTTGTCGTTACCTGACAGTGTTGGACTTCGAAGTCAAACTCGGAGAGAAAGAGGTCCCATCTTCCAAGCTTGGCCTTGTTGTTCCTTGATTCCAGAAACCACTTGAAGGCTTTACTGTCGGTTCTCAGAATGAAATGAGTTCCCTCTAGGTAGTTGCAATATTTCGAGATAGTCCAATTGTCCGCAAGGCATTCTTGCTCATTTATATGGTTTTTCTGTTCTTTGGCATTGAGCCTGGTACTGGTGTACGCGATAACTATAGGTTTGCCGTCGGGTCCATTTGATACAAGACGGTGCCAAGATCCAGGTATTCCATTGAACAGTGCCTCTTCGGGAGCTCCACCGTCATACCGTGGCGTTCCAGGTGTTCCAATACCGTCTGTAGGTGGGTGAGGTAAGTGAAACAAAATCGTCCAATGTAGCCCATTAGGACTTCAGCTGGCACTAACTGTTGATCTGTAGCAAGAGCGTTCTTGAGTCCGAAGGGCATGACTAAACTGGAGGGTCTCTCCTGGTGGCGTGAACGCAGTGTATTTCCGGCTGTCGGGGTGCACCGCAATTTGCCAATAACCTGACTGCATGTCCACGGTGTTGAAGACTTTATCCTCTCCTGTCACACAAGGAATGCAGCAGGTCGAGGGCTGGTGGACGAATTGGAAGTGTGATGTCATTCAGAGCTTTGTAGTTCACGCAGAACCTCGGCTGTCTGTCCTTTGGTACTAATACAGCGTGGGAGTTTTATGGAGAGACTGACAACTTGATGATCCCTTGGCGTTTCATCTTTTTTAGCTGTTCCATGATTAGGCGCTGTCGCCTGATAGAAACCTTGAATGGTCTGTTGTAGATGGGTGCAGTCGTGTTCAGCAGTATTTCGTGCTGGATGGTTCTCGTCTGATGAAGCGTTCCCCAGATTCGAAAGTGCAAACATGCTCATCGAGGATTTCCTTCTATTGTTGGAACTGCGTTTCTGAGAGTTTATGGTTGATTTCCACGTGGATAGACAGAGGTTTGGCGGTGTTGGAACGGTGTTCCTATTTTACGGTTACATGGGGATTGTTACCCAGGTATACGGAATGAGTATAAAAGAATACCCCAACTTTGAATGTCTATAATACCAATTTTCCTGCAAGTAGCCACTGAAAATTGACCATCGCCACACAGTATTAAAAAAGTATGATAAAGTGACGTCAAGAACTTGTGTATGGGGTATCATTTTATTCAGAAGATGGCCGAGTATTCAATTAAATTCATATTCACAAAAGTCAAATTGATTTTACGCCAGAGATGATTGAACGTGGACTTTACAATGCTAAGTAAAACCTTGCACCGCTAGATGTTTTTAACAATTAGGAAGATTGGTAAGCTAAATATGGCTTTATTTTATTTATTTACATTTTCAGATGACATGTGCTTATTAACGTTATTTTATATTTAATTAAAAATGTCATTTTCGTGCTAGACATATTTTAACTTAATTGCAATTAATTGGAAATTTTAACTTGCTGGGGTTTGGGTTGGGTCAAAATCAGTCAAAAATTTCCCAAAATATCGATAGCCATCATTTTAGTCAGTTTTAGTAATGTTCTTGTGTATTTGAATTTTCAGATTTGGTGCTGCCATTAAAGAAATGCTATCACACTTGTACAGTGTTTTCCATTATATTTTTTCTGTCAATTCATCTGACACGTGCATGATTATAATGTTCTGTGGTGTCATGATAAAAATATTGGAGGAATTGAATTTTTCACCAGTAATTTAGAAATTGATTTTGTTCTCTAGTTAATTTCAGAAAGAATCAATTTAATTTTATGCTTTTGTTTGTGTAATGTAGAAACTGTTTTTTTTTTTTTTTGTCATAAGCTGTAAATAGTTTCGAGTACCATTTTATTATTTCTGATGTGTCAGTGTGCTGGGTTTTGTGACGTTGCATTTTTATTTAAAATTTGTGACGCACATGTTTATTTGCTCATATTTTTTCAGGATGGAAATTTTAAGTAAATTGAATACTTTGGTAAAGGAGTGGATTTGTGATGCGTCTATAAATCGTAACATGCCTCTGAATGTAGCGGAGCAAGTTGGAGGGAAAATTTACACGTTTGGCTCGTATCGATTGGGGGTGCATCACAAGGGAGGTGATATTGATGTCTTGTGTGTTGCACCGCGCCACATTGATCGCTCAGATTACTTCACTTCTTGCTTCCAGTTACTTAAGCAGCATTCAGAAGTAACCGACCTCAGAGTAAGCATCTTGCCCATTATTACGTGCTGTATGTTTGTCATTCATGTGCGCCGGAAGTAACTATGAATTTGTTTGTTGTAGGCTGTGTTTTTGAAGTCTGGCAAAGTGTATGTTCACAGTGTGTAGTTTGTACCAGTTTCAATTACTGGTTGATATTTAGATTGTTCTGTACCATTTGAGTTAGTTGTTTGGAGATGTCTTGTGTGTTATATGTTTAATGTATGTGTTGTATGTAATGAATTTAACTATGTAAGTATTTTATTATAGTAATAAATAGTAGACTGATGGAAAATAATGCCATCAAAAATGGGTTGATCAGATGTGTTGTGTCCAGTAAGATAAAGTCATAAAAATACAGAGAACTCTTGTTTCTAAGATCCCTGTAATAGAGACCCCTTTCGAAACTACCCTTTTTTTTTTTTTTTTTTTGGAACCCTGAAAAAACTTTAAATGAAAAGATTTTCCAATGATTGCCACTTTGAAATAACAACCCTTTTCCTGGGAACTATGGAATGTCTTAGAATCAAGAATTTATTGTATAGTACTTTTCATAAAACTGAGTAATTAATAAAGTTTTCTTCAAATGTAAACTTTCCCGACCACTTCACAGATGTTTTCCTTATTCTGTCTGTATGTAAATGAATATTTATAACAGAAATATAAAAAATAACGTGTATGTATAGGCTGTGTTCTTCGCAGTTCGCACTACCTACAAAGAAGGAAAATTAAAGTTGACGTGTAAAGCTATCTGATTCAGGTCAATGTGTTGCTACATCTTGAAATAGTGACTTTGTTAGTGCAGGCCGGGAGCACTACGGGGAGCGACTGTGGCTGTTTTACTTGGGTACTGGTGTACAGCCTGTGCTCAGTGTGGGCCATGTCAACTGTCGGCTGGGCGAAAGTTTGGCGATTTGCCGGGCTGATGGCTTTGGGGCCGGTTGCTTACTTACTCCAGTGCTAGGCCGGCTGGTTGGAGCTGTGGGCATACTGGCCTTGGTGCGGCTGCTGGTGGAACTCAGCTGTCCCCATGGGCTGCTGCGGCTGGAACTGCTGCTGCTGGCTGTGGTTCTCAGCGGGCTGGGGTAGCGGAGGATGTGGAACCATGGGCAGGCCAACCCGATGGACACCTCTCCTCGTCTGATGGCTGCTACGACGAGGTGTGGAGTTCCTGGAACCTTCAGAGGAGCTGAAAACTGAGATGAGGAGGGCGCTGGGGTGGTGAAGTCTCATCAACTAGCGGGCGGCCTGAGCTTGTTCCTGGGATGTTTCTTGGCTAAGTACCATTTTGGTCTGGGTGCAGTAACATGTAGCTTGGTAGGTAGAGGTAGCCTTTCTTTCAGGTCCTTCTCACCACACTTGGTAAAGGGCATCAGGTTCTAAACCTGGGAGTAGGACCAGGCGACTTGTAATTTCCTATCTGGTAGTCTTCTGTTGTCTCTACTAACTAGGACGGGCGGAGCCTAACAGTTTCTCCAGCCAGCAACACAAACTGTGCGGTGGTTGAAGAGCGGGTTTATCGGAGGTGTCCTAATAGCTTTGATTGTTGATGACCGAGAGGGGATAGGCCCAAACCAGAGCCAACCAAGTATTCCCTCCGGTAACTCAGGTGGTGTGGTGGATGGAGTACAAGCTGGTCTAGTGGTCTCTCCTCTCTAGGGGTGTATGACTAGTGGTTGTGGCTCTACCATTAGGTACACGGGATGCACCGAATGGGTGGCCGTTAAATGGTGTTTGCTTATTGACGTTCAAGTCCCTGAGGGGGAGCTCGCAGTCTTATGCTAGACTGTAAAATTGTATTGTTCAAACCCCAGTCTCCTGCTCCACTCTGACAGGACTGGCATCTGCTATGGATTCTGGGTGTACTCAAGGAAATGAGAGGACAAGATAGGTTTGGAACGTGTTTGTTCTAAGAGGAATAAAACACGGTGGCCCGTAAAATCTCCTGATTACCTAGAGCTTACCAGAAGTAGTAAACTACACTATCCAGGTGAAGGAGATCTGGTTTTAGGTTAATCTGTGGCAGTTTCAAGTAGGTAGCTAATTAAATTTTCCCTGTCTACACTGTCTCACATGTCCTGAAGGACTTAAGGGACCCATTTTGTGAAGGGAGCGTGGGGTACCCGTTGCCATGGAAAGCTACTAAGGGTGGAAGATGACTTCTGGAAGGTTTGCAGGGTAGGGCTTTTGGAAGTTCTGGTGGTAGGTGAAGGCAATGCTGAAGAGTTCTAGGTGATGTAGGCGGTGTTTGGATAGAGAGAGACCTCTAGCGCTCAAGACCAAGGCTGATGTGGCTTTAAAAGAGCCGGCGAGCAATGTGCATTTTCAACCAGTGCATGGAAATATGTTCTCGTATCCGAGGGCTTGCCGGTCCTGGAGTGGGGGTGCGCTGCACACTTGTCTTTAGACGAAGCTAGTGCAGCCATTGTTGGCTGGTGGTGCTATCTCTCGGCACGCCCTTCAACTCACTCGGGATTGCGGCGATGACTCGACCACTGGCTATCGATTGTTGGTATCTTCTTGAGGAAAGGCTGGGCTAGGCTTGCTTACTGACTAGCTGATGATGAAACATACACCTCTGTTGCATAGGCCTTTGGGTAAAATTATACTGTTCTGAACCCCATTCAATATACTTTAGAGTGAGGCGCGTAGATGAAGCAAAGTCGTGTATCTTCTTAGCCAGTAGGAGTCATGCGTTAAAGTAAAGCATAATACGTATGATTATGTAATGTGAATGAGATACTATTAAATAATGTTTTCTTCTGCTACCCCAAACAAAATTATCTAGAACACATTCAGGCTTTTTCATAGTGAATGTGCAGCCCATTTAGGTGATTTGCTGTGGTGTTTCTAGATAGGCAATCCAAGACCAAAAAATAGCACTCCACCATGCTTGTGATGGGTGGTGTACATAAGAACTGAAACAGAACACTTAACGTCTGGTAGAGCTGAAGCCGCTTTGTATCTTTCTACAGTAGACTTAGGAAACTTTTCTGATGTGACTAATATCCACATCTACTTCTTAATTCATACCTCTTCTTTCAGAGTTGAAAAACAAAGTAAATCGGCCTTGTATGCTTCAGCACCTAGAACTGCATAATTGAACTCATATTACAGCAGCTTTTCTATCCGTCCAAATCGTTGCAGATGAAATGTTGGAAACCAGGAAGAAATATAATTGAGAATGTAGTCCATATATGGAAGATACACTGCAGTAGTATTCTACAACCGACTTCAAATTAAAGTTGGATCTGGTTTTTTTTTTTTGTACAGCATGTATGATCTTGTGTTACTGATTTGTGTCCCAATTTCTGTTCTCAATTCTTTGTACATATTGAATAATTGTTAGAATGATTTAATGCTTTGTCTTGTTGCTTGCTGAGATTTGCTACTGTTGTTCCCACAAGATGCATTGACTTGTGTACGTGTGTACAGTAGAACCCTGTTATAACGTTCCCGCATATAACATTTTCCTGCATATAACACCATTAATTCATGGTACCACCATTGTTCCATAAGCCTTAATGGTTTAATCTCCTGCATACAACAATGTTAATATTTTCATATCCTGCTTATAACAACAGTATTACTTGCTGTATCTCAATTTAACAATGCAGTAACCTGCAAATAGATAAAGAAATCTGTTTATACCAGAAATATTAAGGATTTTAGAGGAGTTTGTCCTGAAAATTACTAATGTAACCAAGTGTAGATGAGTAAGCAAGCGTCCAGAAAGCATGTCACTCTTATTGACAATGTTGGTCCATGGAATTCAGATCACTGATATTTTTGCATCAAATGATTCAGATGAAGTTGAAGAACTTGACTAGCTACTTGCATACAAAAATTACTTTAGAATTTTGTTTTGCATGATGTGTTCCTGTAGGTGTAAATCTGCGGTTTCCTGCTGATAACATTTTCCTGCATGTAACATTTTATTTTACTGGCCCCCTGAAAATGTTATAACAGGGCTGTACTGTATATGCTGTAACTTCCAAGCCAAGGGCAGAGTAAGACTTTACATGTCAGCTTAAATAGCCACCCTGATGAGGAACTCTTTTTGTAAAGTGAAGAAATAAAAATGCAGGCTTCCTCTTCCTTAACATGACTAGGGAAAAAAAAGTGGTTTCCAAGATGACAGGCATGGGAGAATGATCAAAATTGACTTAACCTATGGTAATATAGTTAGCACCCATTACAGCACAGTCTGCAATGAATTTGCAAAAACTGTTTCTGAAAAATCTTTCATGCGTATTGATGTAGAATACAAATCTGCAATAAAACATAGGGATTCCCCCCGTTTGATATTTTAATGTAACCCCCCCCCCCTCTGGCTCCACCAACAATAATGCGTAGTGGACTATGGGCAACACAACATATACTTGCAGGGTAAACATGGTTGTAATTTAGGCCCGTCATAGGCGCAATATGTCATTGCTGTGATGCTTCATGTGAAAAAGCGAGCATGGATCAAATTTAAGTGCTTCGTTGGGCATCATAACTATGGCGCGGCTGTCATTCCTGTGGCACCATATATTACCCATCATGTCTGCAGCACACTGTGCAACATATAATATGGCTGACGCCCGAGTAATAATCTTAAATTGTATGTGTCAGTTCACGAAAGAATTACAGGTTCTATAAAACGTATTTATGTACAAATTGAAACGTAATGTAAGCATAAGTAATGGGAAATGTTTCGATTTGCCTCCACGGTCATAATGAAACAATAAACATAACTTAAAAATACGTTGTAACTGTGGACTTGTGCTATTAATATACTATTCTAGATGGTCCGTCTTCCAAGTTGCATGTGTAGCTCAGTGGGTTAGAGCGTGGGTTCACGCCCCTTTCATTTTAGTTAGAGTTCAAATCTCAGTGTGAAGACATTTTTTTTAGTTATTTTATGTGATACAGTATTTCTGTATGTAGTTTATGCTATTGACAGAAAACGCTTTTTTCGAAAATATTTTTGTCTAAAAGCAATAATACAAACCAAAACTAAATAAAAAAAAAACCCACAGGCAGCCGGTTACACTTGCAGTTACCTGCGTATTATTGCTTTTATACAAAGAAATTCTAGAAATAAACATTTCATGACAATAATTAATTATAAACAACAATAATGTTACCACATAAAGTAACTACAATTAGGACAATGCTAATTCTTACTCTACTTTTAATAAAACGTGAATAAATAGATCAGAGTGGCAAATTAAATATTGTATTTATTGAATGTAGCCATTTAATTACATGAAATACATATTTACGGTAGTTTCCTATTTATACTGTACAATTTACCATAATTTAAAAAATAAAAAAGAAGCTTTGCGAAGGAGCAGGATTGAACTCGTATACCCTTAGACTCTAGGCCGTTACCTTACCACCTGCGCTACTAAGCCAAGTTGAAATAAGAGAAGGAAAATATACAAATTATTTCACTGTAAAATCTTGAAGATTAAAGTGTATGCCCTTACTTTTAGTTTTTGGTTTAATGGGTATCGTTAGGATTGTTAAAATGGAGAGTTTATGAGTGCACTCTCTTCACCACATTATAAACATCTTAAACATTTAAACAGAGAACTGTGATGATTACATGAAAACGAAATGAAAGACTATCAAACAGAATGAAAGTCTGAATGTTCATACCTTTTAAAATGGCGTTTTGAAATAGTAGACATATTTTACAAAGTATTTTGTATTGATTTTATTAGTTTATTTGTTGTCTCTTTACTTGATATACGTTTACGGGCAGTCATTTTATTTTGAAAATCATGAGAGACGGAGCAAGTTGCTAGAGACGCAGACTGAAGTGACTGTTGTATCAATCAGATACTTTTGACTAATTGAAACAGTGAAATTCTCACTGATTCAGATTTACAGTGTAAATACAATAAATACTTGCACTGTGGATATTGCTTCAAATCTTTTGCGCTGGAGGAAAAATCTAAACTACAACACAACAATGTTATCGATTTCATTTGCTTATTTTTGGCTGCCGTTTTCTATTGGCTGACAATTGCCGACAGGTTATCCTTCAAAAAACAACACGTCTCTTGTGTAGTTTCAATACCAACATCTGTATATTTACACTTCCGAGCTGTCATAATCACGACACCTTAGTTAACGACACGAGAGTTATGAAAAGATGATCAGTGCTCACATTTTCATGCAGCCGTCACCATGTTGCTGTCCTCCATGTGACACGTCATAACTGTGACTGTGTCATGTAAAAGAACCATGCTCCTGCTACTGGGCGACAAACACAGCATGACCATCAACTGGAAAGACAGACCGGACGTCATCGTTCCGTCAGCCTTCAAGGCAGAAGAAATCAACCATCAGCTCCCCGAAGTGCTGTTTCAGGAATTGGAGTCCTCAACGAATATGCCGGTGCTATCGGTCATGTAACGATTCTGCGCCAAACCAGATCAATTCAGCACGAGATATGGCTGTATACCAACACACCAATCTACAACTGACCCTACAGTATGCCCGCTAGAAGACACCATCTAATAATGGAACAATGTGAGGAGATGAAGCAGCACTGAGTGGTGGAGCTCTCAGATTCCCCATACAACGCGCATGTAGTATTGATCTCCAAGAAGAACAGCATACTGCGATTTTGTGTAAACTACAAAGCGCTCAATGATGTTACTCATTTCATTGCCCCTCCAGCCATTAACCTCTCACATACCTTGCACGATATTGGGGAAGCAAATATCTTTAGTACCCTCAATATGTAGTCGGGGTACAGTACACCCAGACAGCAGAAAATACACAGCCTACACCGCGGAGAGAGAAACCCTCCAGTTACGAGTTATGTCTTTTGGCCTTAAAAATGCTCCCGCAACATTCTAGCGGCTTATGTCAGCAGAGGTACTAACATGATATATAGGCCAATTCTGTTTTGCCTACCTTAATGATGTCATCATATATTCAAAATCACAGGAAGAGCACCTTGGTCTTATCCAACAGGCCCTAGAACATCTAGAGTTACATGGGATGACAGCGAAACTCTCGAAGAGCCAATTCGGAAAGTCTTTAATTGACTGCCTGGGCCATGTAGTCACCCCCCAAAGAAATTAACCACATGCAAACTCATAAGGGCTATTCAGGAAGCAGAAGAGCCGGCCACCAAGAAGCAACTACGCCACTTCTTTGGCCTATACAACTGGCTCAAGAGATTTTATGCTGAACATAGCCATTAACATGGCACCATTGCAGCCCCTGCTGGAGAAGGAAGCATGGTGGGGATAGGGACCAGAACACCTTGCTGCCTTGAAAGCCACCTTTTAAGACATCAAGCAAATCCTTCGACCCCAAGGGGAGGGACTGCTGATCCTGCAAACCAATGCTTGCCCGAACAGCCTAGGAGCCGCACTCTACCAAGAGGGTGTCGTGGGCCAATCCTAGGTGATAGCATATACCAGCACTAGGCTAAATGTCACCAAGCAACGCTATCACATAAACGAACAAAAGTGCCTAGCCATTATCTGGGCAGATCACAAATATACGTGCTATCTGGAAGGCAAACATTTAATTTTACGGACCAACAGTAAAGCACTCCAATGGCTACGCGAGTCCTGTAATGCCAAAGCCAAAGTCAGACGGTGGGACATGTTCTTGACAGAATTTGACTTTGAATTACATCACTGCCCGGGCAAGACGAATGATCTTCCACATGCCCTAACTCGCCAACCGATCCCAAAGGAATAAACCAATGCCTAGGAAGAGTGGGAAAGGATGACATCACTCCAACATCCAGATTGCTGCCCTGAACAACACATCAAACTGCTACAACTGCATCTCAGCCAAAGCCAAATAGCACTTCGCCAGCAGCAAAACCCGGACATCCAAAACCTCCTCCAAAACAACCCCAGCGGTTCAAATTGAGGGACGACATTGTATCGTTCCAAGTGGCCAACCTGGGGCTAAGTGGAGACTTTGGATACCCAGGAATTTACGGGCTGACATCTGCAGACACCATCACGACCACCCTAGGCAGAGCATTTAGGAACCCGATAAATCCCAGCCGACATCAAAATGCACTACATATGGGGCGGGATGAGCAAATATGTCCAGCAGTATGTCTACAGATGTGAGGCATGCTGCAGGGGCAAGGCATACCCTTTACCGCAGCCCTCCTCCAAACTCTGTCGACCGCACACACCCTGCACTCACATCGCAGCAGATCTGATGGGGCCATACCTTTGAAGTACCAAGGGAAACCGCTACCGGTTAGTAGTGACCGATCAGTTTTCAATGTGGGTAGAGGCGTTCCCCTTGCCAAACCAAGAAGCCTACTGCATCACTCGAAAATTTGAAACGGAAATCTTTCCACGCTGGGGCTACCCGCAATCCATCCCTATGGACAATGAAACGCAGTTATCCAGCAGGAAATGTCTGACAGCCTGCAATGAGTGGGGAGCAGAAACATGGACGACCTCTCCTTACCACTCACAATCCAACCCCATTGAGTGGAGGAACCAGGAGCTGAAGAAGGACCTCCGCCTCAGTATAGGGGAATACCACAAACAGTGGGACAAACACATCCAGTAGATCCTCTTCACCTTACGGAGACGTACAAATGATACTATAAATACTACCCCAAGCCAACTCATCCTGGGCCAAACTCTCAGCCGCCCAGGGGATTGGCAATGGGACAACCCACCCACAGAGATGCCTCGTCCCGAAGATGTCCGTCTAGCTGCCTTAGTCTGAACAGACAATGCAAGAGAATAGCAAGAGGTCTACATAAAGAAAAAGTACCTGCCACATTGCCACGTCAGTTTATTGCGGGCTTGACTGAGAAATGGAAGGGCCTGTATAAAATTGTTGGACTCCAGGAGAATGTATACTATGCCGAGGACCACTGAAGGCGTATTCAAAAAGCTACCAGAGAACAAATACGGCCCTTCTCATTAGACACCCTCGACACAAAGGTAAACATCGCAGCTTCTGAGACCTCAGAACCATAGCCCAACGTAGACAACCCAGCTCCAACTGCCGCTCCAGAAGCCTGGCCGTCTCCCCCGAGATGGCCGTAAGTTGAAACCAGCACCAGCAGGGGGCCAGATATTCCATCCTACTCCAGTGGAATTCCACAAACCAAGAGTGATAGAATCTGTCCAGACTCTCCCCTCAACTCCAAAAGTGTTTAACTGTAAGATTGCCCCCCGACAAGAAAGGTTGACACCAAACTCAAGTGAAATCTCTTGGTAAAGCCCGTTGGACCATGAGCCACATCATAGGGGGCCACCGCTGGGCCCAGTAACGGATAGTGTGAAGAACCCTGCGCCACTGAGACCACGGGATGACTGCTATCTCAATCAGCCATTCCAGCAACCCTGGCTGTGTAGAGCCAGACCAACGAGGAACTGCAGCGCCGGATGACGTCACAGTTGCTGCCGAGAAGCTGCCTTCTGAGAGGGAAGCACCCGCTATAACTACCAGCCGAGACAATTCCATCCTATAACTACCAGCCGAGACAATTCCATCCTGGAGGTTCAGCTGGTACCATCAGCAGCGTCTTACCTGGACAGCGCTGCAACCCAGCCAGTCTTGGTGCCACCCAGTACCGAGGCTGCCACCATCAAGATCCCGATTGTCCCATGATGCTGAGGCACTCTTCAGTCTAACAGGCCCCGCTTCTTGGTTGAGAGGAGGAGCTGTTCATCGGCACTGTAGAGACTGAGGTCCCCAGCAGGCCTCTGACTCAAGCGCCATTAGCCGAGCGGGTAACCGACCCAGCTCTACCACTACCTCTGACAGTCACCGAGGTCCCTACATTGCTTGACGCAGTGGTCGACTTCCAAGCCTGCTTCTTGGATGAGAGAAGGAGCCGTCCATTAGCACTGTCAAGACAGAGGTCTCCAGCAGGCCTCTGACTCAGGCATTAACTGTATGGCCCTTCAATTCGTTTAGGCAAGATAGATTTATTAATACTTAAATTTCTGTGTTCATTAAAAAAAAAAAAGTAATTTTTCTGTTAAAATGGTTAACTAGCCAAAACATTATATTTTTAATTTTTGGACTATAGCATTAAAACTTAATTGGGTGTTTTAATAGTTTATCATGCAGAATCAGTGACAATAGAATCTTAATCACTTCCTGAGGATGACTAATGTTAAACTACCAGTAATTGTCTTACAACTACAATCATTTTTGGGAATTAATGAAGTTGTATTTTGTCCATAATAATTAGTTTTTCATATACTGTCTGAAATAAAAGTTTGGGTATGGATTCCTCCTTTGCTCACTAATAGGTGTGGGTATAAAATAAGGGGGGATTGTAAGGTTTTTTTCTTTCAAACCTTGACACCCCCCCCCCCCCACTGAAAAAATATGTTTTGTATACCATTAGATGGTACAATTTGCTTATTACTGGTACGCCATGCTGTCTGTGTGTATCAGAGATGCGACATCGCAGTGTGTGTACTGTATATCTCCTGGGATGGCAGCAGGGTCTGCAGTACGTTAGTATTCTCACTACTTGCCTCTCACCAAGGTTAACCAGCATAGTTGATACTAACCTGGAATGTAAGGGAAATGCAAGTATAGCCAGAGAAGTTAGGGTATAATTAGGGCCTAAAATTTTTTGCTAACAACGAAATAATGCTAAATACTGAGAAATTATGTTCATCTGTGAAATTCTGTAATGATTCCCATATTCGCGAAACTTCAATGGAATTGCTTGTTTAAGTGTATCTGAAACCACAGTGGGAGCTTCTGTTAACTTACAGCGTGGCATAGGAACCCGATCAGTGTAGAGGACTGGCCATGTGGCTTTCCGGTTGGGTATGAAGTCAGGGACGGCTAGCACAATCTTTTGTTTTGGAGGGACCACTCTCACTGGGATACCTAGGCGATGGGTGACCTCTGTGAAGGCTACTGGACCTGCTGTGGTTCGGACTGAGGTGTGCTAGGTTTGGCCCCAGAACCTGGTGCACAGCATAGGCAGTCATTGGTGCTGGTTGTCATCTGGGTAGAATCTGTGAGCAGGATCCACCAAAATCATGGGTTGGCTATACCAAATGAGGTTTCTTGACCAGGGTACGCTAGTGGTATGGGGTACCTCCTTCGTGTGATTAGCGGTGTGAAGAGATCTGGTACGGGTGCTGGTGAAGTTGGTGTGTCTAGTCTATTGATGGCTCGAGCTTTCTCCCGGGGACTGAAGGTTCTTGGGGGCAGCACGTTGGTATTTAGAGATAATAGCAGCCCTTTTAACCCTCTTATGTATACCACTCCGACGGGAGAAGGGCATGAGGTGAGGTGGAGCGGGTAACGTTTGGTCCCTACTCAGGTGTACTTCCACGTTCCACAATTGCCAGGACAAGGCTGCCCTCTCCCCCAGCCTCCGGCACCAGGAGTGTGGTGGACAGTGAGAGTCAGGATACACTCTGGCTGGCGATCCCAATACGTGGGCGAGTTTCCCTGAAGGGTCAGTCACCTCAGACCCAAGGAAATACTCCTTACGGCAAATGCCAAACTACAGTCAAAATCCCAAGAGGATGAGTACCTAGTGTCGGGGCTCTACTGTTCTATACGCCTGGGTGCATATAAAGGGTGACTGTCCAATATAGGTGGGGGTGTCTACTGTTCAGTTCTTTGGCTTGTTTAGAATAAAATTCCCAGTCACCTGCTGTCCCTCAATGGACCTGTTTTTACAGGGTAGGGTTCTACTACACTGCAATAATATCCTAAGTGGGATAAAATTATGTTTATTTCTGTACGTAAATAAACAAGGTGGTTTGTACTACCTCTTACCAACAAGAGTTCAACGGAAGTTTGCTGCGTTAGACAGGTGAAGGTGACCTGTTTCTAAGCTAACGGGGTAGATAGGAAGAGCAGCTATAAAAATAACTCAAATTTAACTGACAGTACGCTGTATGTCCCGAAGGGATCGGAAAGTGTCAGTGTTTGACGACTTAAACTGGTGGTGATCTTCGAAGGCGAAGAGGGATCTCAAGACCTGGGCTTCGCCACCAAAGATCACGGTAAAGGCCAGGCAGAGCCGATTGTTCCTTCGGCACCAGGAGTGTGGTGAAAGTACAGGTCAGACTGTCATTCCAAGGGACGTGCCGCAGTATTTATACACGTCCTGGCTCGCCCTTGCTCATGTGGAGGGGGATAGTGGTGTTAGATCCTCTGGGCATGTGATGTCACCGGCTGGCTGAAGTTCCAGCTGCCGCATTTCAGCTATTCATACTAGTGGTGCCGTCTCGGCGGGCATAGTACTAGGTGACCTTGAAGCGTAGTTCCGTTGGCTCAGCCAGTGAACAGTACAATTTATTTGGGTGTGAACGTACATCTTTTACAGTGGGTAAGCAGTACAAATTCTTGACGTAGGGTAGATTATACTGCCCAATCACTCTGCTGGGGTTTGCGGCTGAGTGGTTCTCATTGATGAGGTCAATTTAAATAAGTAAGAAGGGCTTAACATGTCAATTTGCCCCCCTCCGTTGCGACTGAGACTCATTTGCGCGGGAATGTAAAACTGTCCCCTCAAGAAGGAATTATTTCTCTCTCCATCGGCTTCTGTGACTGGCTCTGGTCTGTGCACTGGGTGTTCTAGGCTTCGGAGTAGCATGCTGGATGCATCACTGGCAGGTAGTGGCAGGCGGTAGCTCTTTCTGTCTCTTGGTGCAGACAGGCATACTTAAAGAAAATCATAAATAATTTTCTGCATTGTTTTAAATAATTTAGAGTTCTATTTATTCAACTATTTTCAATTGTATATACTCTCTCAAGAAATGGCAAACAAAACAAAAGAGACTCCTTAAACAAACCAAATAAAAGTTTGTGATAAAATTTTCAGAATATTGTTGAAAAATATTCAGGGTTCTTGCAACTATTCAGGTGTTACATGTGTTCTCCTTTTTGATGTACGTGGCCATTGGGTGCTATCTCTCAGCATGGCAGTAGGCGGCCGGGTGACAACAGATAACGGCGTCCTCTCTTTTGTGTGTGGTATAAGTGTCGCATGGAGAATCCGGTGTCGGAGTCAGGCGGCCTTTGTTTCTTATATGTGCTGTCCTGCATTTAGCAGCTGATGGATGTGGGTACTTTCAATACTTAGTTGATAGATTTTAGCCTGTAGAGGGAAATGCAAGACAAGGGGACATCACACTTTAAAAAAGGGAGACTTGGGGAAGTAAATGCAAAGCCTCACTCGTAAAGGCGTGTGTGCTTTAGCTATCTATACTGCTGTGGCCGCAGTAGGCGGAAACAAAATTACCCTACCTGTGTCGCACAGCAGGAAAAGTTACGCGTGACAGGTTGCTAGGGGATGCTAAGCTGAGCCCTTCCGTCATCTTGAGCGACTGGCTAAGCTTAGCAAAAACAAGTGCACTAGGAAACATGAATTTAACTAGACCAAAAATTGTACTAAGCCACGTAACAAACGTAAGAATGCAACAATGCAATGCAAGAAAATTATGAACATTGCACGATGCAAGACGTCACCGACATTGTAAAATGAAAATACTAACATGTACAAAAATTAATTTCCATGCTTTTTTCAAACATCATTCTTCAGTATAGATATTATTTTAAATTTTGAAATTTGTGAAGTTACTGGAGTATATTTTTTAAATGCCTGAATAATGAATTTCTAAGAAAACTTAATTTTCTCAGCAAAATGGCGGTAGTAAAATATTTTAATTCTTAATTATACACTTTATTTGTGATTTAATGCATAAATGTATGCATTAATTCATTGTAATTGAAAATCACAACCTGTACGAGTGTAAAATTATTTTGCAATTGATCATGGCTAATTTAGAAGATGTAAAACACAAGTAAAAACACAATAAGTTGACCAACCCTTGTGTTGCTTTCTTGCATCCTGCATAGTTTATAATAACATTTCTTACAAAGTATAACAAGCAGAACCATCCATTAAATCAGCATTAACGTGAAACTAAAAACCCTTGTCCCACTAATTAAAAAAGCAAACAAATATGAAATCATTTTTCCAGCACAAGTATTTTTATATACTCTAGTTGGCAACAGCAGGTTTTATGACCTTTCCCATCCTCATTGGCCGGTGTTAAAAGCTTGCCAAGTCACGCAAATAATGCAAAGTAAGTTGCAATCTCAAATACGGGTTTTTACTTCCTTAGTGCTATGCATGTTATGTGCGCCATGGTAATTGTAACTGGGGTCTAATCATATTCTGTACTTTGTAGTTAGGTTCTTGACAACCAGCAAATATGGTATTTGGAACTATTGAGCAAGGGTGGTGATTGTAGTCTGCAGCTTATGTCACAAAACTAGTTAAGAATGTAAAAAATAGTTACTTTTATATATTGAGCATAGTAGTTCGAAAGTGCAGTTTTTTTAATTTTATAAACTTACCAATGTGCTAAACTTTGATTTAACATTGAGAGGGCGGTAAAATACACGGGCTTTAAACATTACAATGCCATATACACAGTGATTTTATGATAGTGGAGGACATAAGAAATAAAATGGACAACTGCATTGGAAGCTAATTTGTGTAATTTTCATATTTCCAAGAAAACAAAAACAAATAGGTTTCCGCCGCTTCATTGTAAAAAATGTCTACTATGCAAGGAGTATTTTTATTTTGTCAATAAAATATTTACTAGTGTTTTATAGTTAGGTTGTTGATTTTTTGTTGGAGTCATAATAAACTGAACAGGATTTAATCATAATATTATCAACAAATGAACAAAAGTTGTATGTGGGCGATGTAAAAATCTTGTAAAACTAAAACGTTAGTGAATGTATTTTGGGCTGTTTTAAACGTCTTGATAAAGTAGAAGGTTTATCATACAAAAATTACTGCGATGTGACAATGTGTGTTCATGACAAGTGTGCATCTATTAAGGTTGTCCTTTCATCCTTGTCGTTAAATATGTTTTAATGTTTTCCTCTTAAATATGTTCTGATTAAAAGAATGAATAACAAATTCGATTTAGTATGAGCGAAATGGTTACAAAAACAACAGATTCATGTTATAATAATAATGTATGCATTTTGTTGCTATAAAATTAACTTGAAATGAAAATATTTTTTTCATAAAATGGTGAAATTTCGCAGAATAAATCTATGTACCGTAAAAGTGGGGCCCCAAATATAATCCATGCAGATTATTTTCTCATGTGACAAACAAAAATCCTGAAACTGGGAATGCAGTTTAGTATATATTTAATTAAATGAAGTACAAACGTTTTGGTATGGTCACATGAATTATTGAACTATTCTTATAAGTATAGGCTATTCACGGTAATGTGAGCACTTTTGAGGCCCGAGTTACCTTTTACTTTCTGCCATTTTTATACATTTCTGCCATTTTGACCATCTTTTCCCGTTCACTCTGTGTTGCAGTTTAGCACTTTGGTCAGTTTATAAAAAAGTTCACTTTATCAAACTCCGGAGCAAGATCTAAAACAGTAACTATTTTTGGCAATCTTAATCGGTTTTGAGGCGTAAGCAGCCTGCTACAATCACGAACCTCACCCAATAGTAGCAAATGCCATATTTGTCAAGAAACTAACCACAAAAAACAGAAAATGACTAAAGACGGCAATGTTTATAAATGCTGTGCACATGTTCAGTGCGTAAATTACATTTTTCTACTTTATATTTATACGTACTATTTACTTTCATCATATCAGCAACATTTTTGGTTAAAGATATTTGGTCATAAATAAAATACACTTTATGATTCTGCCCATGAACAAGCACCACCTTCATAGCGATTTGGCTATATATATAATCTGATTCATACATGAAACGTTAAACATTCGACCTTGCTACTAATTGATTTATGAATTGTGTCATGCTTGTGAACAGAATATTGATATATGATGTGGGAGTGGTAGATCAATATACATTTGAAGTTTACGTGATAGAAAATGTACGACAATGAATATTATAGCAGTAAATTTTTTTTACAAATAAATTGTAATTACCTGAAAACAGATACCAGTATTATAAGTTTAATTACATTTTATTTTATGAATTTCATCAGGTGTCGCTTATATAGAGTTAAGTATGTATCAACACCAAACCCATCCATATCAGTTTCCGTTTAATTTCAGGTAACCTGTTACTAAAAGATAAAAATAAAAAAGAAAATAGTTTTTCGGTTGCAAAAATAACATTCTTTGTTTGTGAAAACTTGTCCCGCATGATAACCAAGAGCGGTAATTTCCATGATGATTAAATCATATGGGTTGATGAAATGATTTGGTTGGACTCTGGCGGATTGTGTAACCTATACCGATTTTTGGTTTATCGGCCGGTGTATCTGTATCTGTCCAGCCTTAATTTTGTTATAATATGTCTACCAAAGGAATGGTGGTAAGGAATAAAGTTTTTTCAACTGTATTGATGGGAACTATGTACTGTAGAGGGTCTATTCCTATAATGGGGAGGAGGAAGTCATCCTTGTTACTAGTATCTTAAAATTAGGGTACTGTGAATATCTATGGATATGTTTTATATTTTCGCTAGGGGAAGTCAAGGAATTAAAATCAAGAATATCAGTGGTAACCCTGACCACGTTTGATTCCCGGTGGAGTTGTCCAGATTTTCGCATGTGGGAAATGTGGCAGACGCAAACAAATTTTCTTGGGGCTCACCGGTTTTCCCTGCCCTTGTATTCCACTGCTTCTGCATCTTCCTCATTTCACCCTCACCGGTGCTCAAGACTCAACATTTAAGCACCGATCAAAACCCCTCAGTTTGGCTCAACTGGGATCGCAGCAACTCTTGGCAGTACCACGTCTTACACAGGGGTGTTGTCTACCATATGAGAAATCATTCCAACTGTCAACATGTGCCTTTTATGTACTGGCTCCAGCCATTCTATACAACTTTTACTTTCCTCAGGCCCATCAGTAAAGTTCTTCCTGATACAAGGGAATTGCCAAAATTTACTTATCCTGTTCACTAACTGCTGGGAGTTAGGTGTGTAAATCAGTTTCTCTTACAGGAAGACTCCCAACTGCCTCCACTAGCCCTTGTGTTTTGTCAAACATCCTTCAAAGCAGAGCAGCAGTAGTTTTAGATAAAAACCTATTTTCACAGGACATTAATGCCTTTGGGTACAATTATAATTCAATCTTCTGCTTATCTGGAGCCAATTTACATTGTGGAGACAATAAGCAGGGTGCAAGTTTCCATGGTACAAAGTAGTGGTCATGTGCTTTCAGAATATTATGAACTCTCCTGTGCCCAGCTAGCAATTGCTCACGTAATTGGGCTCCTGATAAGCATGGTGCCTCAGCAGCAGGTCAACATTGCTCTGGCTCGTAGTGACTAGTGAAACTTAGTCTCCTTAATTAGGTGTTCACCTTATTAGTTAGGTCTTATGGGCAGAGCTGAAATCTCGAATCCTCCTTACGGCAAGGGGCAGTGCAGGGCGAAATGCCATTGTGGTATAAGTCTTTGTGGGAACGTAGTTTACGGCTTCTGGAAGAACTGGCCAACAGGCAGCTGGGCATGAGGAACCCTAGTCTAGTCATCACAGTGCAGGTATGTTGGTGGATCTGGATACACTTTCACTCACATTTCGGTGGCATTACTGGTAAGGGTGACAAGCACTTCAGAACTGGATACCATGTATTTTTTGAGTTGTGTTGCAGAATGCACATAGTTCCAAGCCGAGGCAGAAGTACATATGGCACTCCTTCAAAAAATTTCTGCACGGGAGGTATCAGACTATGGCTCACCAGAGCATGTAGTTTGGGCACTGTGGATTTTGTTAGCCTTTTTCTGGCCCCCCGAGTGATGGGGTATGTGAATAACTATGGGTACACAGCTATGCAAAATTAGAGTTGTTAATATTTGTAGGAGATAAAAGTAAACAGAGAGTTAAGAATTACTATTTTAAGAGATGTGGTGTATGTCCTGTAGGCACAGGCATGATCATAGGTACCAGTACAGTAACATAGAAATGTTCTGGCATGTTCCGTCCAGGAAGGAACCGACTCTTTCTGGGGCCAGTACTTTAAGGAAAACCCTTGCCAGAGTCCTATCAATTGATTGGCTTCTCTAGCGATGTTATTAGCTGGAAGATACACTTCACGACTGACAGTGCTAGGGGTCTACAGCAGCTCGTGGAGAGGGTCTCCTGATTCTGCTCGGGATGAGTTGAGTTAGCATCGCTACCACTACTGCTCTCAACTCAACTTCCTATGTCTCACTGCATTCAACACACAATGCCTCTATGGCTCTCACAAAGCAGCATGGCCAGTTTGGAATCTTGAGAGTCTAGCAAATCTCGGGGAGCTTCAGAGAAAGTTTCTCCCTCTCTTTACGAAAGTGGTACTAGAAGGGGACATTACCAGCCAGCACTAGACACCAAACATTGATACGAGTTGGGAGCAACCTTCAGAGGGGACGTGGTGATGGTAGTGCATGCAACTGGAAGTATTCAGGTTTGTGCTCACACAGATGGCAACGCGGGTAAGGTAGACATGAAACGAAAGAGAATTGACCAGACCACAAAAAGGCAACTGGCAGAGATACATTTAGTTTCGTTTTTGGAGTTTTCAGAACATGTATCTCCAACCTGTGCCTACTAACGTCTGATGGGCGAGGGAGCACATTTGTCAAGCTGAATACCGCAGGATTATAGTGATGTTTGAAGCAGAGTCTCGGGGTGAGAGACACCTCAGAAAACACTGCGTCCTGCGTGGACAAGGCACTCAGACACTCTGTACTTTTACTAGAAGGCTTCGTGACAAGAGTTTCTACCGTGCATTGAAAAACACTAGTTGAATATGCTGGCAGAGCAAAAGTAAATGGAGCAGTATATAACAACTACTGAAGGCAAGCTTTCACAAGAGAGTTGCTAGTGAGAAATAAAACTGTAGTCTGACCTCTAGTCCTCTACTCTCCCTCAGAAAGGCATGCGAGGAAATATATACTGCTTGAGAGCTATGGGGAGTTATGGGTGGCTGTAGCTGACTGAATGGAGGGGGAAACCTCCTCTGATGTGCAGCCAGGATGCATGTCGTTGGCTGTCTGCCAGGGCAAGCCTAGCAAGGGGGTGGGTCCACCCATTCGGAATAGGCGTGGTGTCTTGCAGATTGCCTATCTCTAGAGGCAAGAGGTTTCCTTGGCTTATAGGTTATAGATAGAATAGACCAGTATAGAGGTGAAACGAGTGACGGTGCTCGGCAATTCGGTGTTTAGAGAGGAGCACTGGAGACTGAGACTATGTATGTAAGACAGGCAGAAAAGTGAATTAGAATTGTATCCCAGAACACACCCAAGGTACAGTGGTAGATGCTGCGTGCACCCTCTGCACAGCATACACATGCTGAGTTGGGCAGCTATATGAAGCTGGCTAAGTTGTACCTTGAGGGAGCAAAATGCCTGGAAAGGTGCAACCACTCAGTATATAAGGTGTGGTTTCCAATACAGCACATATAAACTTCCTGTAGGCTAAGCCCATTACTTAACATTGTGCCCATAACATCCTCATAAAAGCAGTAGGTGGAAATACCTTTTTGTTTTTCCCATGTTGCATGTGTTTCTCTTTAGTGTCCCATCCTTGTAAAGTCAACTGTCATTGTCCGTAACACTGGTACAGTACAGCATAGTAAAATTGGTACTATGGTTACATTTATAAAGATTGTTTCTTGCAATGTTGCATTTCATTTTGTGGCTCTCTCATAATGGCACATTTACTGCATTTGTAGATGTTTTTCTTGGTATATTAGTGCATTTCATGACACATTGTGTGAGCCTACAAACTTAGTGAGAGATAATCATTATAGTTTTTTGTTTGTCCTGATGTCAGGTTCATGGCTTTCTGTGTTTGGCAAAAAAGCACTGGCATAGTATCTTTAGTTTCCTAATTGGGAAGTTAATGTTACATTGTCATGGTTGAATTTATCTAAGTTCTAGTTTTAATGTTATTTATTTCAGCTTTTGACTTTGAAAGTGCCGCAGCTTATTTTGCAGTCGTTTCTTATGGTAGTTTTTTGGTGGAAGGGTTTTTTACTATTTGTAATTTGTTTACAGGGAAAACATCTAACTATTTGTTATTTCAGGCCGTTGAAGATGCGTATGTGCCAGTAATAAAGATGAAGTTCGATGGCATTGAAATTGATATGCTGTTCGCGAGGTTAGCACTCAAAGAAATTCCTGACTCAATGGTGAGTTACTCTGTCTAACGTTACTCTTTTTCCACTAAGATTTTTGTATTTACTTGTATAAAAATAAATTTAAAAAAATGTAATTTGGTATTTACTTACAAAATGTGCTTTTAGTTTGTGAAGAGGAATAGTTATTCTAATTATTTTTAGGTTTCACCAAATTTTTTCTAGCAGGGCTCGGTTAGCTAGCTGTGTGGTGTGTTTTGTAGCAAGAAAGTAATGAACATATAAAAGAGATGGCTTCATGTATGGCAGAATAGGATGATGTTACATCCAGATTAAAACATTATAGTTGTAGTTAAATAAATTTAGGTGTAGCTAGAGTAATTTAAGGGTTATTGTGTTTTTTAACTTTGTACTGTTTTGAGACCCAAAACTCGTGTATGAAATGTTGTACACATTTTCATGGACTTTAGTAATTTTAACAGTTTTTAAATTTGTATTGCTGCATAAATATTTAAAAATAATAACCAGATTCACTATTTTCTGTGTTTTTCAATTTTTTTTATATTTTTTTTTTTTTAGGACCTGCGAGATGATTGTCTGCTGAGAAACCTTGACCAGAAGTGTGTAAGGAGTCTGAATGGATGTCGCGTAACAGATGAAATTCTTCGCCTTGTACCAAACATTGAAGGCTTCCGTCTTGCACTCAGAACCATCAAGCTCTGGGCTAAAAGTACTACTCACAGTATTTGGTCTATTATTTTTTGTAAGACAAATCGTAATATCACTTTTCAAATTTTAATAAATTTTAATTGGTTAAAAATTGTGTTGTTACTTCGGGGAAAAAATTACAGTGGAACCTCGTATCATTCTTCAAGAGTGTTTCAGTAAAAAATATTAGGTAGGTGAGAACTGGCGAATATGGAATGTAGCATACACTTCTATGGCAAAATGTAAGGTGAAAATACCTTTAGGTGAAATTGCATTTAAGGTTTAGTTTTTGAGGAAAGACATGACGTGTCTGGAATGAGTAGGAGCAAGTGTGTGTTAATGGGATAAGTGTGGTGGCTTGGGAACACTGAACGTAGGTGATATGGAGTTCACACACGAGAAGTATTGGGACATGGCAATGGGTGCAGTAGGCAGTCAAGCTCGACGTGCGGTACAATTGTATGCAGAACACTACCCTGGCAGAAAGCACCAGAGTGTGAACGTGTTTCACTGGTTGGGGTTATGGTGCCGGGAGATGGGGCAAATGAGACCTTCAAAAGCACGGTGTGCGGATGCAAGATTGGCCTTTGACGTATGCTGACAGCCGACATTGTGGATGCTCTACTGACAGTTGTCCACATGAGTGGTACACGAGGCACTGCGTGATGAGGGCTACCACTCATACCATTATGCCACAACGCAGTATCTCGTGCCACTTGATCTTCCTCGCCAAGTACAATGGATTGTGCGCCAACATGCAAGTGAACGGGATTTCGTAAGACGCAGACTGGACCGTTGAAGCCAACTTCACTTGAGGTGGGATGGTGGACAACCACAACCACCACTTGTGGACAGATGCTAACCTGTTCACTGAGCATGTTTGTGGCTATCAACACAGGTTTAGCATCAATATGTTGGCTTGCATTGTTGGGAAGACCCTTGTCTGCCTGTATTTACTACCACACTGGCTCACTTCCCAGTACTACGGTTACTCCGTTGCCATAATCTTACCTTAACTACTTGAGGACATCCTGTTAGCTGTGCTCTATGACTTGTGGTTCCAGTGTGATTGGGCCTTGGCTCACTCTGCAACAGTTATTATTCGCCACCAGCTAGATGAGACGTAGCCCTGCAAAGAATTGGCCACGGGGACCTATGGAATGGCCACTGCAGTGGTCGCCAGACCTTTCTCCCCTGGATTTGTTTTTTGTGGCCTCACCTGAAGTCTTGATGTATCAGCCATACAACTCGCCCCAGTTGCCTGAGAACATCATCCTGCGGCTACATGGTGCTGCCACCATGATTGGCGTCTCCATGCTGGGCCATGTGCAGGGTGCATGTATTACATGTCGAAAAATGCAAAGCAATGTGTAGAGCCAACTTGAACACATATTGTGAATGTTTGTAAGGGTTTGTAAAGTGAGTGTGTGTGTTTGTAATAGCATTTAATCTATTTCATTACATTTCACATTGTTCATCTCAGAAACTATGCCTCTAATGCAATTTCACCTGTAGCTATTTTTGCCAAACATTTTGCCATAGAATTGTATGCCACATTCTGTATTTGAAAGTTTCCACCCAACCTGTATATACTGTTTCTGAAAAGTACAGTATAGGCAGTTCACAGTATACAGAACTTTTATTGAAATTTCAAAAACATCAATGTCTACCAGCGTACATTGCTTGCAGTAAAGTTTGAAAATATGGCGGGAAAGTAATTCTATGTTTTTATAAAGTTGAATTAGAAGTGTATGGTAAATATTTCTGAATACTGCTATTGTTTTCTTTTGCTTATTTTTTTAAAGCTTAGAAACAATACTTAGTAATATAGTAGAACCTCTCTATTTCAATTCCATTTAAAGTCACCATCGTTTTATAAGAACTGGTTTTTGAGGAACCGGATGTTGAAAGATAAATTTATTTGCACTTTTTTTGTTTGATTTGCACTGCGTTTCTCCTGAGCGCTGTATAGGTCAGTCCAGCAATTGTTTAAAAGTAGATAACCTCCCCCCCTGCCCCCCCCCCCCCCAGTCAGCCAGTTCTAGCGAATACCGATTTGAGAGGTGTTTGTAGCTGCGCATTCAAGGTCAAGAAATGAGGGAGCGATACGAGTGACACCAACACACACCACTTATGCCTCATCGTTCCTATGTGCAAGGTGTGCAGTGTTTGCGTCGTGTTGCTGTATTATGCAAATTAGATCTCTTAAAGTGGGACATCATTTCACATGATGAAAGCCCACAGATTAAACTATGCCCTTGTAGTTGTACTTTTCTTTTATCACGTAAGAAACTGCATAGGCAAGCTTTGAAAATGTGATACTAAACGAATTTCACAAATGAATGCATTTAACATGGTAAATGTAAAAAAAAAAAAAAGTATTGATAATTGGTTTTTTGCCTTTTAGAGGCAATGTCGTATTTTCCAGGACATTTATTTACAGAGATGCGTGTATTCACACAAATAACGATTTCACAGAAAATGTTTTAGTACATACCTCTTAATTCCGCCCACCCTCCACACCTCTGGTAGTTGAATGTTTGTGTGCGCTGTGAGACTATCTTCCGTATTTGTCCTGCCATTGTACTTTCACTGGCTTGCCTACTCACTCTGTTTAGGTTGTTAAGGCTTGGATTTCTTTTGGATTATAAGTACTATTTGTTGATAACTTATTAGGGAAGGGTCAATTGGATTCTTTGATTCCTTGATGCCACCGATTATTCCTTTAAAATGTGTATTGAGAACAGAGTACCAATAAAGTTGATTCTGTGAGCACATGACTGCCTTAAACAATGCACTGTACGTTAAACTATACCACAACACCTTCCTTGAATATTTAGTATAGGGAAATACTCTAAACAACAGAATGTAAGTAAACTTGGTCTCAGCCAAACGCATAATAAAACTTTTTTTTTTCCCCCCCACTATTTACCAAAATGAATTACATTGGTAACTGTGAAATTCTCATTATGACAAATGGCAATGGTGTTAAGATATTGTCGCGAATACACTCCTCGTGGTTGGGGGAAATGTACATTTTTACACCTAACAACACGCATAAGCCATATCAAAGACGTAAGTTGGACCTGAGGCACAAGCCCAATATTTACTTTGCATGGAGAAACACATAAGCTGGCTAGGCGGGGAGTCTGCCGCATTGGGTCAAGGGTTTCTTGTTAAGGGTCTTGCTAGAGTCCGCTCTGAGAATCGAACCCATGACCTTTAATGTCAAGTTAAACTTAAGGCTCGAGGTGAGTTTGTGAGAGCTTCATGTTTTAACCACGGAGGATGACTTTGACTAACACGATGCCAGTACCTCGAAGGACATTTAAGATGTCAAAATTTAAAGGAGTCAGTTTAGTTATATGTAGGAGCTTTTCCGTTGTACATTGTTGGTTGGGTGGGTTTCCACATGGGGACGAAGTCTGGAGTGGTTAAAATTATAGGGCGACGAGGTCTTACCTTAGTGACACAGGACCGTGTTGCTCCTGTCCTTGTAGGCTGGTTGGCGGCAGCATGTTGCGGCCATGCAGCAGCCAGTATTGGGGGGGTTGAACTGTGCAGAAGTAGTCTTTGAAGTTATAGGATGGTAGTGTAAGAGAACAGGGTCTATCCCTACTAGCATTTATTTGTGTGTATTGATGACTATATGTATTGTGTGTTCTGTCCTTTTGGTAACTGGGTTGGTGGTTTGAATAATTCTATAGGTTTCTCTAATTGAATAGCCACTGATTCAATGAGCTTGTTGAGGAGGTTCTGTGCATCAATTCTACGTTTATGCTTAACACCTCCTTTCTTATGGTATGGCATGCGTGCCATAAATGCAGTTACCTGGAATAAATTGGTGGTGTACGTGGCCCTAGTGTGTATAGCTGAGCATGTAGGTTTTACTGAAATATGCAGGGTGAATGCATCGCCGTGGTTTTATTCAACGATGCTCAGAGGAACCTCCACAGTGGGTCAAGTGGTCAAAGCACTCCTCTCTCTGTCTCACCCGGCCTCTTACAACGGAGACGGAGTAGGGAGGTACTTTGTTCGCTTGATTATGCTGGTGGATTATGTTAGCCTGCCTTTGTGGCGTGAATGCATGTCTAACCAATTTATTCTTTAAGTCAGCGTTTTCATAAGGCCTGAAGGGTTTAACGTTACCACAAGGTGCAAGTCTACAAATGAGAAAGCAAAGAAGTTACTTTACAAATAAATACATTATTTATTGAAAGGTATGTTGAATACATGGGGTCGCACTCTCCTAGTGATTTTAATTAATAGCATAATTAATTAATAATAAAAGGTTGACGTTAAGGTCAGGGGAAGGCAACCTGATAGCAAAGTGAATCTAATTTTGTAATGCGTAAATTAAATTGACTAAGTTTAATTTAATTAAAAGGCCCTATTTAGAAGTTGTTCTGAAGGAACCGAGTCCTTTCATGACTGAAACAGACTTATGAAAATCAATCTTTGAAAAAACACCCTAGCCATTGGCTGCATGCATAGCTAGTAAAAAAAGTGGCGGGTACGGGTACGGTACCCGCACCCGCTGTAGCTATTGGGGTTCAACACCAGAAGGGGGCTGAAGAAATGAATGTGGCTAGCAGCTAGAGGTGTAACATCGTTGTTGTGACCGGAAGGTTACCTTGAAGAAGGAAGATCGATGAGAGCGGCGTTGGCAGGACCTCTGGTGGCGTCTGCGTCCGAAGGCCTCTGGTGCTGGATGTTGCCGAAGAGGTGGAGACCCTCTGGTTGTCGGCGAAGCACTGGCGCTGCTGGTGATTGTTGACCATAGAGGACCCTCTGGAGAACGCTGGCGTACTGATGCGGACAAAGGGTTCTAGTGCATAGCTTTAACAATGTTCAGATATCCTCTGGCCATTACAGTCGGGGACAAGTTGGGCTAGCACTTAACCCTTAGCTGACACCCTCAGGCCTTGCAGTTGAGAAGGTGCAGCAGACTGCCCTGAGGCTCTGTCTGCAAGCCCTATTTATACTGAAAATCTGAGCTTGTAGGTCCTCAGAATGGTGAAGAAGGAAGCTGGCCACACTTCAAGGGGGTTTGAAGTTCTGACATCACGCATGGGTGCCTGGATGCCTTATCTGCTTGGTGCATAGGCGGCGACACATCTTTGCCTTCTCACGCGCTCATAGAGATTGTAATGATCCACTGAGCCGTGTTACCCTCCAGCGGCACGGTGGTGATATACCACAATCGTACTGAGAGGTGCCGGCGATCTCGTAGATAGCCATCTTCGGAGGGGACTGGTGACGTGACGGCTTGTGGGCACATGGTAAGAGACAGTAAAATATAGGATCATGTATCTGTAGTATCAGTTGGGTCTTTTGAATGTACCCTGTAGGCGTGTCTCCTGCCTCGGTTATTCTTTTGATAATGACGTGACTGGCCCGTAAGGATAAAGGTTCTCCAAGATGAGGCGCAGTCATAGTGTAGAGTGCACTTGCTAACAATGCAGTAATGAGTCACACGCCAATGTAAATTATGTATGATTGTAGCTGACAAATCAAATTTAATTGTATTTATTTTTAATTAGAATTGCGGTGTTTCTATTTATGTTAAATGTTAACAAACTTTTTTTTTTGTGCGCATCGAAGATGTGTGGGCATGCAACACTTATGTCTGATCATTTCTCCACTACACTAGTGCTGCAGACATGTTACGGTGCCCCAATAGTATTAGCTACATCATTGGTGTGCGTATGCAGTCCACATCTATGACTTGTTTATCTTCCCCCCTCCCCTCACATTTATCAATGGTTTTTTTCGTGATGTGTTCCATTGATGTATTTTACGTAGGGTGTGCGGGAATGGAATTTTTTTTATTTGGGAAGTTTTCAGGAAGGAAAAATCTTTTCCGTTGGGAAATGGGCCGGGATTGGGAAAAATATCACGTGTTAAAATAACTATTTTGACAATTCATAAAAAATAAAATAACAGCAAATTACGTTTGAGAAATGTACCAGTATACAACCATTGGTGCTATTTATTTTATAACTAGTAGTACTTTATTAATATTTCTTTCCTGTTTTGATGAAGAATTATTAGTTCTTCAAAATGGTCTGTTGTGTCTCTTTCTCTGTGTTCTGTGACAATGTTGCCTGCAGAAGAGAAAACCCTCTCACTAGAGGCTTCAGTAGCAGGATGTTGGTTCAAGTGTTTCTGCAGCCCAGACGTGCTCCCATGCTCACATTTTAACAACTTTCTGGAAGATGCACACCTAGTCAATGATTGGCTCTCTGGCAGACGTTTGTAGTCTTTCCATACGTCTAATTTTTTACTGTACGGACTTATCTGAGTTTTCCATTTGCAACCGAACTACTGCAATAACAACGTAAAGAAAGTAAGTTTAAGTAAACAATATGTGAAGAAAACATAAATAAAGTTCTTGCCGTAGATAATTTAAACAAGTACGCTTTGCTTGGAGATGAGTGAGACAAGTTTTCTCCTCAAAGAGTAAGGTTTTCTTGATTTGTTCTATGGTTTTTCTGTATCACCATGGTTGAAAATGTATGTCACGGGTTGCATCACTCAGTATGTCTTGGACTAATCAAAATGTAAATATTGCTTTAATAACATTTATTTGAAGGTTGTATTAGAATTTGACAAGAGCAAAACTAACTTATCTAGCATTGTATTTAATAAATGTGTATGTAATTGATTAGATTAAGTGGAGAATTCCTTTGTTTTTTAATCACTTATCATATGATAATTCATTGATGTTAAATTACCAATCATTATACTGACTTTCGGTTAGTGCGATCTCACATAGTATGCATGTGAACAACAAAGTTATGTAAAGTTTATAAAAATATATCAACCAAAAGACAATTTACAATGAAGATTTTTCAGAAAAAATGTAATTCTGCAATTTGATAAATAATGAGTTTATAAGATAGTATTCCAATGGAAAACACTAATTAAAGAGTCTGAGAATACATACAAGAATTTGTTTAATCTTGAGAGGTAGAGAATTATTGTTTTTTCTATTCATAGGAAACATCCTTATTACGAATTTGCATTAAACACCATTTCCCATAAAATTTCGGGAGTCAGATAATTCTTCCCCGACATTTTGAGAAAGCCATTTCCCCGATTTTTTCCCAGAAGGTTCGGGATCCCACACATCCCTATTTACATAGTTGACGCATGACGGCCTATGGTGAGAGGTAGGTACGCTACCACGTCCAGTGATTTTGGTGGGTGCGAGGACAGACACATCTGGGTTTGGTTTAGATTCTTGTCCTTGCATGATACTGGAGCATGTCCAGTATACAGTATGAGACCTGGTAGATTTGTGGCAGGGCACAAAATCAGGTACTGCGAGTACCACTTTGCGCCGGGATATCTGGATGACTTGCAAAATGTAAAGGCTGCCTGACCTGCGGTGTTTCTGACTTATGTGAGTTAGGAGGTATGTTGGTGAACAGGTGCTCGTTAGTGTAAATGGTCGCTGGAGTGGACTCTGAGATCTGTATCCCCCCAAAAGCATTGATTGGTGATCCGTAAGGATTTTTCTTGCCCACTGAGTTATGGTGCAAACACAGGATGTCTCTCCTTGCTGACTTGGGCGGGTGCAGTGAAGAGGTCCGTGGGTATCTCCTGTGGGGTAGGTCTCTCCAAGTGTCGGATCGCTTGAGCCCTTTTCCTTGGTGGAAGGTGTGAGGCGAGAAAGAAGTTAAGTTCCTGCTGATGCCCAGAGGTAGTGTTTGCCTGTTTAACCTTCTCTTGGACACCACTTCAACGGGAGTAGGGCATGGAAGAGGAATCGCTACTATCCAGCCCGTGGAAGTAGAGCAGGTGAAGTGTAGTGCTGTATGGGTGTACAACCACGTACCATGTCTGCCAACTGAGTACTGTCTCCCTATCCTGGCGGAAGAAGCACTTAGTGTGTGGCGGTTTTGAGCAAATCTCTCAGGTCGCGTGCTTTCCCTCTTGACAGGCCTGATGTGTACAGCGTGAGGTACTATTTTATGGGAAAGATACCCCTGAGTGAGTTAAACACTGTGTATTCCAGTGAAGGAAATAAACAGCATTGTCTCTCACTACCTCCTAATGTCAGCAGGAGCTTACGGATGCTGTCCTACACTGAGACAGGTGAAGGCGACCTGTTTCTAGACTAGCAGGGATAGGTAGACGAAGCTTTATGAAAATAACTTGAAACTTGACTACGCTATGTGCTTGCCATGAGGAGCCCGGTAGTATCTAGTGTTAGACGTTGTTGATGATGACAGGAATCTTCAGCAAAGAATGCGGTGAAGACAAGGTAGTTTGGAAATGATCTTTGGCACAAGGAGTAAAGTGAAGACCAGGGAGCTGATGGTTCCTATGGCAGGAGCGTGCGGTGATGGAATAGGACAGACTGGCATTCCAAGATTAGTGGCCCACTATTTATACTTTGGCCACCACACCCTGGCTGGAGTTGGAGGGGGGTAACCAAGGCATAGATCCTCTGGGTGTGCGACGTCGCCGGCTGGCGCTGGATCCAGAACTGCATGTGCTGATTGTACTAGTGGTGCGATCTGGTGGTGCGCTTTAGTACTTGGATGATCTCGATGCATAGCTTCGTTGCATGTGCTGATTGTACTAGTGGTGCGATCTGGTGGTGCGCTTTAGTACTTGGATGATCTCGATGCATAGCTTCGTTGGCTTGGCCGGTGAACAATATAATCTTGAGGCAAAGGCGTGTGTCTTTTACCGTAGCAAACAATACAATTCTTGAGGTCAGCTGTTGTAATACCAATTAATCTCCATTGAGCGTGTGGCTGAATGAAGCACACCGAGCAGTAGAAGTAGATTTGATTATAAGTAGAAAGATATCACGCGTCATAGTTTTACAGTTTCTGTAGGTAGTTGGCTTTCTACATGCTTGTGAAATAAGCAACTGAAAATGGTGTGGCAAGTTAAAAATAAACAATATTTTAGTAATTTTACAAATAAAGCAACAACCTTTCAACATGTCCCAGTTGTTTAAAATCTGGTGCAGATTAAAAATATGTGTCATTTAAATAATAAAAAATTTCTTAGATCTGACAAAAAAAGAGATAAAAAGTTGAAGAAAACTTGAAAATGTTCAACCAACCAAATACATGCTTCAAACGTAACCTAGAATTCTTGGAAAAGAACTCTGCAACAAATTTTTGTTCAGAGGTAAATTTTATATAGTGTACTTAATTTTATAAAAATTAACCAATACATTTTGTGCTAATGCCGCGATAAATTAAAAGGATTTTCATTTGGATGTGACTTTAGCATAAACACATTAAAAAGTAAGTTCCCTTCGATCTCATCACAAAGAGGTTTTCCTTTGTATTTTTATTTCCAACACTTGAAAAACACAATGTTATTGTGTGATAGTTTTCTTCACAAGTATTACATTGCAAATGATGATTTTAATAACCGAAATACTCTGAATCGAGAATTGAAAGTGAGGAATCGAACTTTGAATCAGAATTGAGGAAAATTGCATACTCGATTCATCCCTATTTATTATGCTTAGTTTTATGGACATGCCATCAACCAAGTGGAAGCCTACAAATGATTCACAAATACAACTCTAGGAGTGTAGAACCACAGCGATTCTTCCTCCCACCTCTGCACCAGTCCATCACACTTGAGAGCCAGATATATTCTTAATTCCTCACTTCCAGCCTTCTCCTCCCCTCTGTCTATCATTTTAATGGGTCTTTCCTTAGGCTTCATCAGACATTAAAGGTGTCACCTTCAGAGTATTTATACAGTCAGGTCAAACCTGGGTTTTGGAAAGTAGTATTTGTGTGCAGTATAAACAACAAAGCTTCGGTATTGTTTCTCAGTGTGGTACAAAAAAGTGTACAGCCTCCAATGTTACTGTTTTTGTAAATCATTGGTGACAAAGGATGTTCAGATACCCTTCTGTGGTATAATTTTATCTTGACCATTGAATTAAATTAATATCCCATGCAAAAATTATTTTCATCTTACGACAGACATGGACATAACAATACTCTGTAAAATACTGCACCGCTCAATGATTTTAACATTTTGAATAGCAAGGAGAGGCTAAGTGCAAGCCTATTGACTATAATTTAATAGAAAAAGTTGGGGATAAAGTTATGTCGGGAATGTTACAGAAACAAATGTTTTTACCTTTTTGCAAACAACTTAAGGAAATAACAACATTGGGTGTAAAAATGATTTGCATCCATTTTTTCCCCCCTTCAAATTCGTGAAGTTTTTTGTACTGGTATTGGATATTGTTTCTATTGACAGGGAAATATGTTCATATCAGTATCTATAAAAATTTGTATTGGCTCAGTGATAAAATATGTGAGAACAAAAAGAAGGTACTTTTATGAAATAAGTATATGTATTATAACCTATCTACAAGTAAATTATTCATAAAATTTGTTTGTGTAGTTTATTAAACAAGCTTTGTTTACCACACAATCAGTTGCATAGTGCTGTCGTTTGTAGAGTCTTGTGCATAAAGTATTCTTTAAAATGCGTTATGGTGAAATGACAATGGTTTTATGTAATCTTTGGTGACTGCAGCATAAACACGGAACAGTCTATAATGTAGAGAAGACTGTGATTGCAAAATTGATGAAAACATCATTATTAGTATCATTAATGAATAGGAATTTCATCAGGGTCTTAGAAATATGTATATGATAAATACAAGCATTGTATGAGAGTTTGATCGATAGAGGTTCCAGTGTATATTGGTTTTTGTATTTTCAGCTGTAGCATGTTGCTGTGACCTCTCCTGAGGGAGATGGCCACCCATTAACTAAGGGGATCAAGGTAACTCGAGGATAAAGCACTCTGCTACAAAATACTACGTTTATTAAATGCCAAAAGAATTACAAGCTAGCCTCAAGTACTTCACAATCAGATAGCAATTTACTAGAGATGGGTTGAACGTTCAAATTTTGAACTGAAGCCGAACTTTAAGGTCATGTTCGGGTTTGGTTCGAAATTTATTGCCATGTCAAAGATCAGTTCTAGTTCGGTACCAAAAATTTGCAGGAGTTCGTGTTTGGTTCAAAAATGTGCTAGAAAGGAACATCATTAAGGAACTTTCAAACAACCTTAAGTATTTACTGGAGTACAGCTCGCCCCTTTTTTCCCCAAAATAAAGGAAAACATTTCTGAGGAATGGTAGAGTAGTAGAGAGGATTGCTATCTGGGTGAAAAAAGGTAGTGTCTCACATTCCACCACTGCAAAAAAAAAAAAAAAAAAAAAGACCATCACAGCAAAAAAAGAAAGGAAGCCAAGCTGCCCACCTCAGTTCTTGACACTCTTTTAACGACCATAAGGTTACCTTGATCTTATAGAATGCCACAATTTGGCTTTTAGCCCCATGAGTTTTTTAATTAAAATATTTTCCAAATATATTGTAATCGCCACAAATTAATTTAAAATAAAAGAACAATTTGTTACACACAAACAAGGCCCCACAAATTGTGGGTGCAATTTTAGTATTAAAAAAATATATATATATCCCGGAACTTGTTGCAAAAGTCATGGTGTGCACTATCACGAGTAGGGTGTTTCACTTCAAAGAAGATGAAAAGTAACAATGCAACCTAACAAAAATTACCCAACAAGTCATATTTGATTATTGGTTTCGTAGCAGTGGTGACAGCATTATATCATGAACTCTATAGTGTGTAAAACCAGGTGTTATTCTTTAGATTGTATACAAAGTATATGATTTGCTTGAGTTTTTGAAAAATGACATTTTCGATTAACATTTTTGTGTTGCTAATTTCTGGTTTTCACATACTGCGTCTAAAACAACTAGAACGATATATTTCTCAGTGTTATGATAAATTATCATATCAATCAAATCTATAAAAACTTAAAGTTAATAAGAAGTTAATTTTGTATCATTTTTCCACTTTAGAAAAATTTGGTCATTACATTTTGGAACTATTAGTGGTAGAACTGTGCAGGTTTTGTGTGTGTATATCTGTATTATGTGTGTGATATATGTGTTTACTGTTTATTTTAGGCCAACATGTTTAAATTGGACATGAAATCGTGAATGTGGTTGTATTAGTTTGTGTTTTATACTTGAACAAATAGGGGCTGAACTATGAAGGTTGTATACAGTGTGTTTATATATATCTGTGTGAGTGTGAGTGTGAGTGAGTGTGAGTGAGTGTGAGTGAGTGTGAGTGAGTGTGAGTGAGTGAGTGTGAGTGAGTGTGAGTGAGTGTGAGTGAGTGTGAGTGAGTGTGAGTGAGTGTGAGTGAGTGTGAGTGAGTGTGAGTGAGTGTGAGTGAGTGTGAGTGTGTGAGTGTGTGAGTGAGTGTGTGAGTGAGTGAGTGAGTGAGTGAGTGAGTGAGTGAGTGAGTGTGTGTGAGTGAGTGTGTGTGGTGTGAGTGAGTGTGTGTGAGTGTGTGTGTGTGAGTGAGTGAGTGAGTGTGAGTGAGTGAGTGAGTGTGTGTGAGTGTGTGTGAGTGAGTGTGAGTAAAGGGATGGGTCGGTTCGGTTTTCTTCGGTTCCAATTTACACCGGTTCTTGAGGTTTGACTCTGAACCAGTTTTAGTTTGACAACTACTCTGTTCTCATTTCTATACAGCAATAAATTTTGTAATATTTTCAGATTATATACTTAGTACAAAACATTATGAATTAATCTAGTTATGGAAAACTATGTCATTACAAAAATAACTGTAACGAGAAACTTATCAAAACAAACAAAAATTGCAGTTACCACCAAAACAATATAGGTTAATTCACCTGTAACAAACATTTTTTCTTAGCAGCAATATTTCTGTACAGCAAATTACTATTGCCCTTGAATGCATATAAATATTAATTTATTTTTTATCAATGATCACAAAAGTTGTTTTCAATGACAGGCGTTTAATCAAATGCAGTATTTGGTTTATATTGTCAGTTAAACGAGACAAAGCGTAAACAGTCTCGTGGTAGCAATGTCATAGATAAATATATACAGAGAATATACTACACTAAGTATCGAGTGAAACAAAATGGCTGATGTTTATGTACAGATTTTTAGATTTGAATCATTCTAATTGTTACATGTTTACATCTTCTAAATACATCAGTCTAGGGTATTATACGAGAGAAAAAATTACGTAAACAGAGTAGAGTATGTGCATGTATTTTGGGAGAGCTTTTGGACGTGATACTTGAATAATGTTTGCCGCTTTTTAAAGTAATTTAAGTCTGAAGTTATTAAAATGTCATCCGAATACTAGAACCAAATACTGGAACAGATATTTAATGCAGAATCGGAACCGGAACAGAACTTTAATGCAGAATCGGAACCGGAACAGAACTTTTTGTTATTCGACCCATCCCGAATAACAAAACTCTCATTACTTCAGTGGGCAACACTGCTAAAATGATCCACAGGATCACTGTAATCAATGTTAAGTACTTATTTGCAGATATGTGTGTGTGCACACACTGAATCCTGTTTAGTATTCATAATCCACTGTATTTTTAAGGTGGTTCTGCATATTTGTTTTGTGTGTGTGTACACACACACACACACACGCACACACACATACAAGTTTAGAGCTGAACTATGAAGGCATGTGTGGGAATAAGATATTTTTTAAAGTTCGGTTCAAGTTCTACGAACTATAGAATAGTTCGGTTTGAGTTTGGTTCATGTACAAATTTAAAGGTTCGGTTCCATTAAAATATGCTGGGTGAAGTTCTAGTTTGATTGAGTTCCAAAATCTGGTTTCATCCCATCTCTAAAATTTATACAAGCAATCAGTTGTATATGGCAGCTACAGTTCAACAGTATGCTGATGCCATTAATTAAGCTTGGAATAGCTTTGAATAAGTGCGTCTAAATAGTGCTTGTATGGAGCTTACACCGTTGTGAGTCCCGCGCCCTACAGTGCATTATGTCTCCCTACCGGGGATTTAATATTTACCCAAGGTCTTGTCGCAGTAGCACAGCTCTCTGGACGACGGGCTTTTGTCTGGCGTCGAAGGCGGACTACGGGCTGCGATCCCCTTGTCTGTGCGTCTCATGTGCAGCGCCTCCGGCAGCAGCAAGCAAGATGGCGCCCAGAACCTCTAGCGCCCCCTGAGCATATATATATATAACCCCTCTGACCTCATGCTCGATTGCCTGGAATTTGTTGTTTAAATCAAAAGCTCAGCTTGTCCCTGCAATGTGTCCGACCACCACCGTCACCACCACCAATGAACACACTGGATTTTATGTACTTTATTTAGTACTTAGTATCTATCATATATTTTTTGTGTTACAATTTTGCCTCTGTGTTTATAAGCTGTTATAAATTTTACGCATGTTGGTCTTATGAATCAGCTATGTCTCGTGTTATCATCCCTTATCTCAGCCGCAGGGTGGAAGTAGAATGGCAGGGTGTCTAGCAACCAGGAAAAATTGGAAAATTGGGAATTATACAGACGTTGTAGTGCACGGAAATAATCTGGGAATTGTACTAGGAATTTCTTCACATGTCCGGGATTAATGCCAAAACAGAAAGGGCTTCTTGTAGCTACATGAGATATTGGTTTAAATGCTATTGCTCATTGGTTTTCATTTTTAAAGTTTGGGAAATATTCATTGTTGAAGTCACTATTCGGGCACGAAATAAATACTGAGGGACTGTGTTGCCAATACATATTCATGGAAATCACTCAGTACACTGCAAAGTTGGCCAGGTTCATATATTACCAATAGAGAAACATTTATTTCTGCTGCTAGTGGGAGTTTAAAAAGTTGCCAACTCCCTGTTTAATCACTAAAAATGTCACAATATTACATAGTTAAAATTAATTAAAATATTGTTACTTCTACCGGCAGAGTCGCTAAATTGGCAGCACTCCAAATGAGAGCTTGTAAATATTGGAACGAAAAGGATAATTGTTTAATTTTGCTTGTGTTCTATTCCAGTCCAGTCTTCAGATAGCTATCTTTGGCGAGATTTATTTCTCGTGTGTTTTTTTTTTTATTTTCTTCTTGTTTGTGCTTTTATAGTTCATCAGTACGGTTATGACAAGCAAAGTGGATTGGCTAAACGGTGCCATTAGTGTGTTTGTCTTAATGCTGCAGAAATTGTTGGTATCATTCTTTGCCCGTTCTAATAAAAATAAATATTTTCAATTATACAGAGACCTTTTTTAAATAGCAAATTAGTTTCGTTCCAGTTTTGGCAATTGTCACTTTAAAACATTCCCGAAAGTTATGTTGTAAAGTATACAAACAAGAATATATCACACTGTTAATAAGTGTGTTTCACTATCAACAAATAAACCTAACCAATACAAATTATATGGGATGTTTACGGTTTGTCCAATCCGATAACATAACCTAATTCCAACACTCGGTTGCACTCACATTCAGTCCTAATCGAGCCAGATGTCTGTGCCAACATCTTAATACATTTGTTCAAGCACACACTATTTTACAGTACACTTTTTAATGTGCCGTTGCCGTACATTTATTATTAGTATTTGATCATTGTCTCTGGTGTGATGCTGTAATCGGTTAGTCGTAATCCACAAATCAATGTAGGTTATGAACAAACTAGGTTATGGTTGAAGTTGGTGGGTTAACAAGATGTTTTTGGAGTACAGGATGTGGTTGAAATAATATTAAGTCACCCATCTCATTTTTTTAAGTATGCTTAAAATAGGTTGACAAATGTGTTTCATTCTTTTCGAGCTGTGACCATGACTACGAGCAATTATTTTATTGATATATTGACCTATCTACATTGAATAAAACTATTTAGGTAAACATGGCAATGGATGATAGTGTCCACAAACTACGAATCAATAAATTAAAGAAAATAATGTGGAAGCAGAAATTGGCTCAAATATGTTCTGTCATATTATTTAGATATTTAAAAATCAATATCAAGATATGCTTATATGAACATTGTTTACAATTATGACTGATTACATGTTCTCAGTGTTTTAGGTTACCTGCACAACTGTGTAGAACATTATATTTGGGAATAATATATTTTAAATGAAGAAGAATGGCGTCGACTTTGATGTAGTGAGTAAAATATCAGATTTTGATTGCAGATTATATTTCTGGTGGAGATTAAAGAATCTTTTTGGGAAAACTTTGTTACAGTACTTTTTTGCTTATTATTGGGTGGTTTCCTAAACATTATTATTATGCTAAGCAAATAGAAAATGGAAACTGAGAAAAGAGTTTCTTACTAAAATAGACCCAAAATATTAAAAATTCATTAACGTATTTACCCGAAAGGAAGACGATCCCTTCATAAAGAAAATAATTTTGAGGGGAAAATATTTAAACCTGAATTCAAGACTACCCCAGTGAAGTGTTGAAAAAAATATTTAGGGTGAAGTATTTTTGCATTATGACAAACCCTTCAAGAAGAAATGCTATTACAGTAGGCCTACATGAATAATATATATTTGATTTACTTTTAAAGAAAAGCTAATCACAATGAAATAGGTGTGTGTAACTTGGCTGTATGGTAGCAGCATTTTTTTTAAACTGTAAAACTTTTGTGGGTGTAATATATTCGTGACTTGAGCAATTTTGCTTCCCAGCAAAGCACTTCCTCTTTATGGCCAGGTGACATCAGATAAGTGAACCCTTGTCCAAGTTGACAGGTAAGGTATCAGCACTACAAAAATGCGTACAACCATAGGACACACAGTATTTAAGCATGAAAAGCCTTTGTGAAAATTGCCTAGGTTTTGAATTGAAGACGAAATTGTATAGGACCCCTCGTTTTTTCTATTCCTTTTTTGTCAAAAAAACCTCTTCCTGTCGGGTGAATAGGGTAATTATGAGCGTCTTCAATGTGACATGTTCCGATCAGGAGTTTCAGTATTTGTCAGGACTCAAATATTAAAAAAAAACTTGAAACTCGAATTTTGTGTACTCGCAGGTGCCTATTTGTAAATGAAGTAATATATTGACCTAAATATGTGTCCTAACAGTTAATGCTTTGGTTTATTGATTTACATTTTTAGTTCCAAAGCTAAAAGTTAGAAAAATACTGCTAATTTGTATTCCATTTAGAAATTTTTGTAGGTGTAGAAATCAAACAGTGTCAATGTATGAAATGTTTCACTGCAATACTTCTTACTAGGGCTGATTGGTTAACTGAATTTTCGGTTCGGTCATTTTTACGAAAACCAAAACCGACCCGAATTCTCAGGAAAAAAAAGACCAACCGCGTGTTTCTTGCACCGAAGTTAAAACTATAAAATTATTAACAATTTACCAAATAATGGCACTTCCATTTATATTACGGTATGTAGCGTATCTGTGGCATTATATTTGCAATATTACTACTTACATGTTGTAGCATTAAAATCATCCTAAACAGTTCCCCAGGATAAAGAGGTTATAGTTTCCCAATAAATCACGCATTGCCAATACAGAATTACTGTTTTATCGTGTGTGATTTTATTTTATTCTGTAAAATTATATATATTCAAATTGTGTATACAGATATTGGTAACGTAAATTACTTTAATGATAATTTCATATTAACGAAGCATGTAACAAATTCCCTCAAATATTTAGCAAATAAATGATACTACGGAGCCAGTGCTACCACACTTGCTCATGCAGTTTTCCTTTTCCAGTGAACGGGTACTGACTCAAGTTTTGTTCATTGTACGGACACAATACTGTATAGGATCATTTTCCCTTAAGTTTCTCTGCTTGCGGACTGCTATGTCATTTTCTTCGGCAACACCAATCAATTTAGGTTAACCATTACTTTGTTAACAGCCTGATTATAAACCAGCCATGACCTCACTATTGCGTGAGGCCGTGTTTTATTGCCTGCAAGTATGTAGTTAAAAGAATAATAAAGAACATTTCTATTGTTTTTGCTTCATGCTGGCTTTTTTTTAGTGAGGTCTTATGGTGGGTTTACGATTGACTTAACAGAATAAGTACGCCATGTGCTTTAAGATATGATACAGTGTATTCAAGGGTATTAGTTTATGACTGTCGTGCGTGGGTCTTGAATGGTCGTGTGCAATCTTGGCGTGACTTAAGAGATTGTTTTATTAAGTACAAGTCAAGACGAAGTAGCCAATCTGAGCACAGCTACAATTGTTGTTGGCGGGAAACTGTATTTGTACTTATATTTAGGTTATGTAGTATTTGAAATCGTATGAAAGTAAATATTTTATCAAGCGGTAGTATCCTCTTAATTTAAAGAATAGTTCATGGTAGTGCTTTCTTTCATCGAAGAGGTTATTGAATTCGCTTTAATTAACTTTTTCAGATTTATTGATGTAAATATCTAATGTTGGCATCAGTTTTCCCTTCTATAAGATTTTACGAATTTGTTAAAACTATTACACTAGCAGTAACCACAAATAATTAAATATATTTAAAGTTTCCATTTTTAAGGTTATTTCCGTTGCTTATGTCTCCTACGATATTGATTGGCTAGACTTAACAGTTGCTAATTCAATCATAAACTGAAAATTTTCTTATTGTTCATTTTCAGTGTGCTTATCGAGTCATTAAGTCCAATTCTTAGTTCTTCAGTTTTTAATTGTAAACCTACCTTTATACCGCTTTCATTTCCGCTAAATTTGGTGGAATTTAAAAACATTTAGCAGAGAAATGTTCATTTTAGTGGTCAGCGAAATATATAATGTGGTTTCATAAATCACATGTTTACATGTTGAAAACAAAATGTGTAGCCATGACCCACCCAAACCAAGAACAGACATTTTAAACCAAAAACGGAACCGAACAGAATTAAAAATGTGAGAACCGATCAGCCCCACTCATTATACATTAAATGTAAATTTTCATCGATATAACAGTATTTTTCAATCAATAATTATTTTGTCTAAAAATGTGAGAACTTTTTTGTCTACCTGGACCTGCTCTTGTATTTCAAATGTGTAACATTCTAATGAATTTGGCTCTCATACATAATAGTTCATCCACAAATTGTTTAAAATTGTAGCAGTCACCAGATCTGTTGTACATAAAAGCTATGAAAAGAGGTTATGTTTTGACAAAAATGTGTGTACTAATTTTATTTAATTTTTTTGATTTGCTAGTCTTTTTTTTTTTTTTTTTTTTTGTGTTTCAATTTTTTGTAAACATTGTTAAAGAAATATTATAGTGTATTCAAATATTTAGCTAATGTGGCACCATGAATAGAAGTACAATACTTCAGCTAAAAAAGAGTTTAATAGTTTTTGCAGTTTTAGTAGACTGATGTTTGTGAATTCTGAAATGTTTGTATGTTACTTAAATTGTTACACATGTGTACGAGAATTGTACATGAATTTTGTCGAGCTACAATGCTAGACACCCTGAATGGGTGCTGCCCTCTCTCGGCCCACCGTCTAAACTTTGTGGCCTTGGTTGGAGGGAGCGGTTGCTCAGTCAGGCAGTACAATCTTACGTTTGGAGGTATAGACGTGTTGTTTCTTGGAGATCTTGGCGAACCGTACAAGCCGAACTGGCGTGTTTGTGATTGCATCCAGCAATGTGCCAGTGTATGCTGTTGTGTTGGTATGTGTCCAGCCTCTTCAGTACTGTTCAGAATAACTTGCCCAAAGGCTTGAACATTGCATCCAAGATGGGACGAAGTAGAGTATAGTGTGTGCATCAAATTTGCGTATAGATTCATGCATCAGTTCAGTGTTGATCAATCGAAGTCTAAACAGCTGTTTGGGGCATTTACAAAAGTTAATAAATGAACAAAAAAATAAATTTCATCAAAATGCATGTTAATACAGTACATCAGGGCTGTCCAACTGGCGGCCCTCATGCTGTTTTGTACGGCCCTCGATGGCTTTACAAACTTAATAAACATATAAATTTTGCTTGATGTATTACTTATTTTATTTGGTACGCAAATATTTACCCACTTTAATTTCTTAATAATTAAACAATTAAACATTTTTGATAATAATATTCAATAAAAATATGTTTTTTTTTACTGTAGCCTTGTGGTCTAGCCTAATTTAATACCTTGTTATCGTTGTACAATATAAGAAATTTGCCAAAACTATGGTACGGCCCGCAACTTTGCTAGAATTTGAGTTGTGGCCCATGAGCCCTTTCCAAGTTGGGCAGCCCTGCAGTACACAATATCAAAATTTAAATTGTCAATAAAATTAAATTGGCAAAAACATACTATGTATTTTATCACTAAAACTTAAATTATTTCTTCTAACAAATTATATTCTGAATATTTTTGTGAGGTACTGCTCAGATGGTATTCACATTGTCTGGAAGTACTTTAACATTTGTATCAGAAAATATTTAAATACCAAATTTTTTTTTACATCACATATCTTTGTTAATTTATTTTTAGGGATAGGCCGGCACCACACTTTGCCGATACCAACAATACAGATTCTCAGCTGCTGATGCCACCGATTACAGCTATGCGATACCAGTTTTGATGAGCATAATCATATTTCCCAGTATTTGTAAATACTTTTTATTACTTAAATTTAAGTATTCAGTTTTGTGAACACTTTAAGTACTTTGTATTAGGTGTCTAAATCAGTGTGGTCCAACTGGCGGCCCATGGGCCAAATGCGGCCCGCTGGGCCATTTTATCTGGCCCGCTATAGTATTAGCTATTTTAATTTGCTAAATACCTTTAAAGAAATTCTCACGCATTTTCTGTCAACTCCCCATTATATTATTTTTTACTAAATTCTGATATAGAAGACAGAGTAATGTACAATTTAAAATGGTTTGTTGGTGTTGAAATTTTGATGCGAGTTAATATTTTTAAAAGCGTAGAAATGAGATATTTGTAGGTACAATTCTAATAATACTAATATGGTTAACTCTTGAACTGTTATGCTGGCCCACGGTGTATCTTAAGAATAAATTTTTGGACTGCGACTGAAAAATAGTTGAATGACACTGCTCAACAACATAGAAATGAAATACGACACTCGACAAACTCGAGGAAAAACTGTTGCCAGATAATACAGCATTCATTACAAACCGAGTACATTAAAGTCAACTTTCAAAACTTCAGGCAATATGATGTGGACTTTGTAGATCTGAGAAATACTATACATAACCTCAACATGCATGTTTGTTTAAACATCCAATAGATGTGATTAAAAATAACTAATAAATCAATTTAATATTAAATATTCGCTTGAAATGGAGTGAAATTTGTTTAATTTTTATTAATATTTTAGCCTATTATTCCTTCGTCGGCTGAGCCTTACTCAATCCCTTGGTTAAAATGACAACTGATATATTTGCTACAATTTTTGCCAATTATTACTTCGAGTCTTATTCAGACCTTTGACACTAACCAAAACTGCAGCCGACAGTTTCCAATAAGAACTACGCCTGTCAAAATCGATTTTCAATAACAACATTGTCATAGAATGTGTGATAAGTTTTCATTGCCGCCAACCTATGAGTGCAGTAAACACATAAGAATAATAAGAATTCAGGTTGCTTTCTCATTGTCGCCAACTTAAGACTGCAGTAAAAATGTAAGAAAATAAAACAAAAAATCTCATGCGGGATATAAACAATACTAATGATAGCACTAGTTGTTGATTAACTGCATTGTTTTGCATTCACCGTAGTGCCCAAACATTAATGATTCACACAATCGTAGGCAAATGTACCAACAGGAAATAGGGTTAAATGTAAACAGGAACAAATCATCGAAAGACAGGTGTTCTGAATATGTATTGGGTTTTGGACAGAATATCTGATTGATGGATGTGGTAAATTAATGCTTTATGAGATGTAGCATACCGGGTTATTTAACATTGTGTTAAAAAATTATTACTACTAATCGGTGAATAATAATCGACAAATAATATTTCGATGCCAATGGTCATGGTATCGGCTGGTTAATCGTTATCTGTATCTGCCCATCCCTATTTATTTTAAAGTACTACTGTCTTTTGATTACACAGCTCTTTGAATACTACGCACAATATTACAATCTTTACATAAACATAAATTAGATACGTATTTTTATTTAACTGTATAAATAGTGCTTATAAGAATGGAAAATTGTAACACAGAAATCCTAAGTTCTTTAAAACCAAATTGAGCTAAAAACGAAACCATAAAATCCAGGTTCTATCTACTTGTCTCAACATATTGAGATTAACAGGTTTTGTTTTTCTAAAAATATTTTGGGTTGGTAGACAATCGCTTAACTTGCCAATCTTATGGCGTGGCACCTCCCTGTGGGTCTGCAGTGATAGGTCTTTCTAGGGGAGTTGGTTTTTCTGCATTCACCTGTGTTTACCTCACCCATGTACTTCCTGACCCCGTGTGACCTGAACGTTAGTGGGGCAGTGAGGGACTAGGTTGCTGGTTGTGAGTGGATTGGTGTCATTGTTATGAGGAGTGTATGAGAACCATTTTTCCAAGGATGGGTTGAATAACAAAAAACTTTGGTTCTGGTACCGATTCTACATTTAAATATCCGTTCCAGTATTTGGTTCTAGTATTCGGATGACATTTTAATAATTTCAGATTTAAATAACTTAAAAAAAGCCAAACATTATTCATGTATCACGTCCAAAAGCTCTCACAAAATACATGCACATTCTATACTCCATTTGTTTACGTAGTTTTTCTCTTGTAGGATACCCTAGAGTGCCGTATTTGGAAGACGTAAACATGTAACAATTAGAACGATTTAAAGCTAAAAATCTGTACTAAACGTTGGATATTCTGTTTCACTCGATGCTAAGTGTATCTTCTTGGTATATATTTATGTATGACATTGCCACCATGAGACTGTTTACATTTTGTCTTGTTTAACTGACAGAATATAAACCAAATATTGTATTTGATTAAACGCCTGTCCTTAAAAACTACTTTTGCAATCATTGGTACCAAGTAAATTAATATTTATTTGCTTTCAACTGCGATAGTAATTCACTGTAAGGAAATATTGCTGCAAAGAAAAAAATGCTTGTTACAGGTGAATTAACCTATATTGTTTTGGCAGTAACTGCAATTTTTGTTTGTTTTGATAAGTTTCTCGTTACAGTTATTTTTGTAATGACATAGTTTTCCATAACTAGATTAATTCATAATGTTTCATACTTAGTATATTGTCTGAAAATATTATTAAATTTATTTGTAGAAATGAGAACCGAGTAGTCGTCATTAACTTAAAACCGGTTCCGAGTCAAACCTCAAGAACCTGTATAAATTGGAACCGAACCGACCCATCCCTAATTTTTACATAATTGTGTTTGATTTTCTGAAGATTGATACCCGAGCTCTGTAAGAAATTCTTTATCACGGCCATTGTAAAACTTGAAATTCATATTTTCTTTGGCTTCGATAGTTTTGCCAGAAGCTGTTGCAGAATCTGGAATGATTCTAAGGGTGAAGATAAATTTGTTTTAAACTACGATAGTGAGAATGAATATGTACCAGAGCTGATTTCACTTGTTTGCAAAATCAGTAAACCAAATTAATTTTTGAGATGTTACCTTCTCTTCAGAAGTGTTATTGTTTTCGAACATTTCAACATTTCATAAATTTTTAGAAAACCATTTTCTTCAACATAGTGAAACTGGAAATTCACCCCTAGTGAGCTATCTACCATTTAATAAAATTAAGTACCCTACCTACACCCACTGGACTTCACTTAAGTTAATTCAACTGCTATAAAGGTTGCACAATGATGGCATTTAGCTGTAAAAAATCTGAACTGAAGTGTGTAATGATCTACTAGTTTTGTGGTACAGTGTCTTGCATTTGCCTTTGTACTTACAACAAAGTCCAAAAAAATTTTTGATGATTTTATTATTTGATAGTACACCAAATGTTGTTCATTCCAAATTAAAATTTGTTATAATGCTACTTCTGTAACCTGAATAGGTGCTTTCAAGCAAGATAAGTATGTAAACTGTCATTAAAAAATATTTGCCATAGTTTTGATGTTATGAAAATATGTGCAGCAAAATTGTGAAATTAAATATTCTAGTAGCATGTAAATTGTAATTTGTAGATGCTATAGTCCTAGTAAATGCATGATACAGTGAAACCCTATTAAGAAGTTTTCCACTTAAAAAGGTAGTAATACATTTTATCCTTTGTCTAAATCCATGTGCATAATTTAAACCTTTTAATGTTTTTTTTGCTTAATAAACATGATTTTTTTAGTCCCTTCACAAATGTCTTAACAGGGTTTTACTGTAATTAAGAAAAACTAATTTTAGGTAACATTTTTTAAAATTGCAGCCATATTGAACATGGTGCAGGAGAGTAAATTATGTTTCACCATCCCATATTATCTTTGATCTTTTGCTGATTGGACTAGTGTGAACTGGAGGAGAGCAGGTAAGGTCTGTTGCAGTTTGTGAAAAAGTACACGCGGGATTGAAAAAAGTGTAAATTTTAATGTGCAATATTGTTAGTCAATAAGTAGTTGTTGTTTTATAAAAAATGTGTCATAAGGTACACTGGTGATGTTAATTAGAAGTCTCAAGGGTCATATTTTCCTGGGGGCCAAGTATTCCTTCAGTTGCCAAGTATTTAACGTATGTTTATTATATTACATGGGCACCTGAGGGGCGTATCTGAGTTCGTGAGGGATGGAAGTCTTATTAAAAATAAAAGAACTAATTTTGATTTTAATTTATTCACACAGCTATCATTTACAGCATTACTCTATCTATTAATCTTGTTATTTCTCAGTGAGCACAGTATTTAATGTCTATTTTAACTCTAACATCATTTGTAATGTGTTGGGTTATAGTCAGTTAACTCATACCCATCGTTTACACACTTTCAGTCTGTCGCCATCATTGTAATGTTTTTCACTCACGCATCCAGTCTACTAGTCCAGTCTGCCAGTCGCACTACTCTGGTCACTTCTCTGGCTGCTCGTTTCTCTTCTCGCTCGTCCTCTCAGCTCCAGCCACTAATTTATTCATCAACTCACTCCACTCATAAGCTCTCAGATTGGGGATGTGATGCGCTTTTATATCACTTTCCCTGCCCATCTGGAAGGTTCAATGCACCCCTAGTCACGCTGAGAGAACCGAAGTCAGTAATTCAGAGCATTCTTCAGATAAATGCAGTAATTTTATCCGTCGAAAGGATGTCGCAGCAGAAATGCCTTCATGACTCAAAATGCTGGTAGAATTATTGCTCCCCTGTCATTAAACATTCCTTAGTGACTCACCACACCGCTATCGTACTCTGTCCTCTTCCGTTCACTGGTGCGGGGCAGACCGAGTTCAGTGGCGCAAACCGACATGCAACACTGTCCCCTCCTCAAGTCTGTTCATCCCGATCAGACTCTGCAATGTCAGGAACTTCGTAGAGTGCCAGTTAGTCTATGTGGGCACCCTTCAGCTCCACCCGAGAACCTTGATTACAAATCCGGAAAACCACATAATTGATCTTCAGAATCCTGTTTGGGTTTTCCCAGCATTTTTGTAGATAGAGTACCATTTTTGTCTGCGGGTTGTACAGCCACACCAGTTGTCCTTGAAGTACCTCACCTGATATTGTCCTCTCATACTGGGTCTTCATCCTGTTACTATATGGTCGTTTGTGCCTTACATGACTAAGCCTTTCATTACTGGTTTGAAAAGATGAACCAACTGCAGAATTTCTCCTTTCCAGTTCCTTTAGACCATGTCTATCAATCTGAAAATGATGGCACTTGCGGTGGAAGCTGCAGGTGAAATTGGAGGGGGGGAGGGGCTTTTTAAAAGAGATTTAGATGTAGTTTAATTTATTAATTAGAATTTTTTCCCCCTTGATAACTTACCGTTTGTCATAATCTTTTCATTATAGTTCTTATAAGTCATAGTTTTTTGACCAAACTATTAAGTGTCCCCAGTATGTGTACCTATGAAAAGACATCATACCCCAGACAAGGAAGGAATGGTACCTTGAAGTTTACAGACATGCTGTAAATATTATTGTGAAGCCCTCTAAGGCAGTTAAAAACTGCTTTTTCAGACTGCTATATCTTAAAACATACTAGCCAGACACGAGCCAAAGTACAATAAGGAGCCTGTATAGAACCTTGCTACAGACTTTGAATCAATAAAAATTATAGGGTCACTGCTGAAAGTCTCGCAGACATACGCCGCTCTACAAGAACACTGCATGCCAATGAAACCCTTATAGCTCCTGCACTTTCAGCCAAAAAGGAGAAAAACAATTCAGGCAGGCACCTTAATATTTGGTTATTGGTGAGCTCTGTGTGTGTGAAAAGGGTGGGGGGGGGGGGGGGAGAGAGAGAACATTCACATGCACCTGAAAGAGGGATGGTTGGTGAGTTTTGTGCATGTGCACCTGGTATTGAGAGGATGGGGTGGTTCCTTGCATCATATTGTCTGGAAGTGGCTGTACACCAGTTGAAGTAGTCCTCCACTTGTCATAAAGATCTCGACAATTTTTTTAGGCATGCCAGTGTAGCTTTCAAATGTCACTATCTGGATTTCACATAATATCAGCAAAAACGGACGTGTGGTTTTCGTATGAACATTCACAGTAAGTGCATTCAAGAAGCATACCCACTCTTTTGCAATTGGTACACAACCTTAGTTGTCTTCAGAATCACCAACACTGTTGTTGTTTGGCAGGATTATGAAATCTCACATGCAGGAATGTAATCACATTCTACTGTATGCATATTTAGAAAAATACATTTAAAAAAATTTAATAGTACATAAAATACACAATTTAAACTGAAACTTCAAACATTAAAAATGATAGTAAAAAAAGAGTGAAATTGTTCCTAACCCTATTATTTCCCCATTGCATCTTGTGAAGGTGTATCTTTTGAAATATGTACAATTACATTTTATATTGTTTACCAAATAAAATTGTTCAGCTGTGACAAATTATAGAAAAATAACAAAGTTTTACTTGTGTGTGTTGAAACTGTTAACTGGCAGCTGCATGTTGTGTGCATAGGACATGGCATATACAGCAATGCGCTGGGGTACCTGGGCGGAGTGTCGTGGGCGATGCTGGTGGCTCGCACCTGCCAGCTGTACCCCAATGCCGTAGCTGCGACGCTCGTCCACAAGTTCTTCCTCGTCTTTTCGCAGTGGAAGTGGCCACAGCCCGTGCTGCTCAAGCAGCCTGAAAATCCTAGTCTTGGCTTCCCAGTGTGGGACCCTAGGGTATGTTGCTGTTGTTGGACATCCTATGCATTCCTTAAGTAGAGAAACAGATTCTGCAGTGTGTTCATGTGAACCTAGCCTGTTGCAGTTCAAGTGTAAACCTTTCCTTTTCCTTATTAGCCATATTACACAGAATTAAATAAAAGCATTATTACTTACTTGAGCGGAATACAATATTTACCATTCACACTTGCCCCATGTACTGTTCATGACTGATTGGAATGTACCTAAAAGGAATTTGCTAAACTCTACAGCGCCAATCTTGAAACCCGGAACTGATATTTGCACGTCATCACACACCTCTGGCTACGAGTAGATAACTTCATACCATCCTGGGTTTTCCTGAAACTGGCCTGTCTTGCTACAACAGGACCCGAAATACACTTGTATGGGCACAACATGCGATAAACGTTATAAGCTGGTTGTATTCACATTGTTTAAATAGGAATTTCGCCAGGACCACAAAAAAATTGTTGGTGGGTGCGACTTATCAGCACATACGATAATGATACATCAAGATTCAACTGTAGTACTACGTAACCTTGTAATGCAGTCTCGGTGGCTCGGCCAACAGCTCATTCATGCTTCGGGGTTGTGAGCGTGTGTCTTTACCTTCGCATGAACGTTACACAATTTCTGGGTGTCTGTAATAGCACCCACGACTAGGGACTTGTCCTGTTGACACACTGGTAGATTGTACTGTATTTCTAACTCCATGGGGTGTGACACGGATATTCACGCTGATGAAGCGAAGTCGTCATAGTGGGTTAATAAAGACATCACGCATCAAACTTTAAAAAAAACATATGTATACTGCTTACCTTCTGGGCCTGCCGCATACTTGCAGGCCATCCAGAAAGCCAATCTGCCACTCCACCTACTATGATAAACATCTACTACAATTCTATAAACCTAATGTGATTAAGTCATCTCTGCTGTAGCCATGTGCTCTGCTGGACAGACAAGCAGAGGTCAAATGTTACTATTTTTCTATTTTATATTTTCCTTAAAAACTTAAACATTAACCATATTGAATGTGTGTAACATGCACCTCTACTTTTAAAATTTGTTTCCTAGTAATGTACCTTCGGTATGTGGGTAAATATTATTTGTAGGAGCTGTAAAACATAATAAGGTGTGTGGAACTATTCTCACTGTAAAACAAATTTTAAGTAATATTTTGTCATATTTGTGTTACTATTTCAGGTGAACGTGGCGGATCGGTATCATCTAATGCCAATAATCACTCCGGCGTATCCGCAGCAGAATTCCACATTCAACGTTACAGTGTCGACGTTAACGATCATGCAGGAAGCGTTCAAGCAGGGACTGGCAATAACTCAGAAGATCATGGAAGGCAAAGCGACGTGGGACAAGTTGTTTGAGCCCCCAAACTTTTTTGGGAAATACAAGTATTTACCACATTTGCATAGTTACAGAAATATATTTATCCAAACTCTGATGACAGCCTTCTTACTTAACTGCAGTTACTCTTGCTGGTGAAATTTACATCTGTCATGGTGTATGGTATGTTTTGTGAATTGGACATTACTAGTAATAGTTGTGGGTTAGAATGTACAGTAGAACTATACTGAAAGACACCTCGTGGTTTCCAGTGACGCCTGACGGGCTTGGTTAATACTCACGACAGTCGAGGATTATGTCGTCTAGACCAAAAGCGGGATGATTGAGTTAGCTAGAATACGAGAGGTGAGGAGTGTCGGCTAGTACTCACTTACTCCTACTTCTTGGGTGCCGTGTTGGTGGTGTACTTGGTCCAGTAGTAATGAAAGATTCTTTTGTCCAGAATTGGATGTTATCCCAACCAAACCGAACCTTCGTACCGGTCAACAATCCTCATACCACAGAATGGCACAACGGGTGAATACGTATGCATGGAGAAATAAATAATACCACAACCAGAGCAGTCAATACTGACTCGTGCCTGAGTTGGGTGGCGCGGTTCCGTTCCGCCTGCCTTCCCGGTGTGGGCTGAGGAAGTGCACTCAACTGTCTGGTGGCAAGAAGCGCTGCGTGTCGCTCCCTACGCCTGTGGCCGTGCCTTTGGCTGAAAGGCATTAAGTCCCCACTCACAGGTTACTGGGTACACCTTGACTCAAATACTGAACACAAGTTATAGTGTAAGTTCGGTTTTGGTTTGTTGACAGGATCTGTAAAGTCTCCACTGATCCCGCATTGGATGTGTGTCCACACAGGAATGGATGGCAGGTCTCAAGCCACGGTATATCCAGGCATTGGAAGCAGTGCTGTGAGACTGTCGCTCTTTCCTGGGTGGCGGTGTTACTAGTGGTTGTGGCTCCTCTGTTCCTTTCCACCGGCACTCAAAGTTTGGGAAGCAAAAGATGCCCATCTAATGGGTGTGTGAAAATATGACGGGACTTCTGAAGGGTGGCTGTGGCTGAAATTTATTCGGTAGTTATAAATTCACGGTCCTTGTCAAAAGTGTACGTAGCAACCTGTATCTAGTGGGTAAACAAACAGATACTCTAATAAAGAAAAGCTGAGAAGTAGGAAACAACGGTATGTGTATTGAAGTGTCAATAAACGTGCGACGCATGCTACCTCCTACCAGGCAATTTAGTGCTGAAGGTTACTACGCTGGCCTGGTGTAGGCGACCTGGTTCTAATGGAGAATGGGAATGAAAGAGCTTAACGAGAAAATATATAAAACTACTTAACTGTCTAAAGATGTCTTCAGGAGCCAAGTGAATTTAACGTGTTGGTAAGCATGTTCGCTGGTTGTCGGGTTGACTGGTCATCGATGGTGAAGTAGCCACAGGGGGCATACTCAATGCTTTGAAGATCTCAGGCGGTCCCAGCACTGGCAGCAGTGCTGTGAGATAACGCAAGAGATGGAACAAGAATGACTGCCCATGCCCGGCAGCATCCGGACTTATATAGTGGAAGCTTGTAGGCTGCCAGTGCTGGATCCGGGGGAGGCGTTACGTCCTGCTGCCCTGGTTGGCGTGAGAGTACTCTGGTCAGCAATTCTGCTTCGTGCTTGGTCGTTGGCGCTCGGGCTTGCCCGAGATCTGGGCAGCTTGTAAGCTTCGCGGTGTGGAAGGGGGGTGGGGGTGTGCCTGCCGGGTTGCGTACTCCACCAGGTGAGAAGGAATTGCTCATAGTTCCTGCTGCCTGTAAGTAGGCAATGTGTTACTCATGTCTGTAGTGGTGGAAGAGGTACTCTTAGGCAATGAGTCACAATCGTATTAGATTAGTTGTATAATAAGCGGCACATGTCAAATTGCCCCCCCCCCCCCCCCCCCCCCCTCCAAATTCTGTTCTGATGAAGACTTCATTGTGGAAAAGATGGTGAGGCAGGTAGAACGAAAAAATAAATTTCATAGACAGGTAGCTGCGACCTTTAATGTTAGGGTGCTTGACCGCTGTAGCGGTGCATATTCTGGGCGCTTCTGGGCGGTATACCAGTGAAGCGAAACGTGTAAGATGTTTAGTGGTGTCGGCCAGCTGGCGACCTTCATTCTCTCTTGCAGGCGGGTGTCCTCCTCTTCCCCTCGCCCTGGTTGTCGGGCTTTGCAGATGCGGATAGAGTATGTCTACCCCCTGTGGTGCAAAGATTACTGTATTAGGAAGCCATGTATGTAGGGTGTCCCACCAGCCTACATTTTATATGCATGCCATTGACAAAAACCAGCATAGGGCTGGTGGATATTACAAAGGAATCTTACATAAAACCTAAAAAAAAACTTATTTAAAATAATGGCATGGCAAAACGAGGGGATTAAAGTAAGAAAAATTATAATATTTACCAGCCTTACTTGCGGAAGGCGGGGAAACGCCACCATCCTGGAGCTTGCTGCTGTGAGTTAAGAAAGAAAAATGAAAGTCTTTCCAGGTAAACTTTGTGCCTGTCAGCAAGCTAAATAGTTATGTGTGACAGATTGCGAAGTGGCCAACCACAAGCCCTTCAACACCTGGGTTGACTGGCTAAACGAATACAAAGTGAGTACACTACATGCATGACTATCGCAGCAAATTGTGGGCACGTTGGTCTGAATACAATACACATAAACATTCAAATTTTTAAGTTAAATATATCGTGCACCAGATTTGGGGAGCTTCAACTTGGAGTGTCTTTGGTTGATACTGAGATATTTGGAGGAAAAAAAAAACCATATTAGCATACACATAAACATTTCTTCGTGTAAGCAATCTTCACATAAACACTTTCAAAGCGTATTGTGACATTTATAGGTTTACCTACAAATAAGTCGGATTTATAGATGATCATTATTAAAATGCAAAGAGCTAACTTGTTATTGTAATGTCGAAGTGTTTGTTGGTAACTTAATCACCGACACTGTGGTGAGCATCTTTACATGATTCACATATGGTAGCCATTACTGTCACTGTGGTTAGCATCCATTCATAATGCTACCTACTTAAGTTGGCTGTCTGCCACTGAAACACTTGAACCGTGAGGTGTAAAAGTCTGTCAAAAGGTACTGACATACATCTTTTTACGGCTGTATTAAAAAAAGTTAACTACAGCATAGTCAAGTAACTAATTACTAGTGCATTTACCACGTTGGTTCTTTCTACTGGAACTGTACTGGATTCTATTGAATTTTAATTTAACCTAAATGTGATTGTTCTGCTTACGTAACTGTCTTTGATTTGCATCTAAAGTAAATGTGGTGCAAGTGACCCGTCTATAACAATTCCTTTTGCCACATGCACGTAGTAGCAGTTTATGGCTATTACACTACTTTTAAACGTCGCACACTCTCTGGCGATCCTCGGTTTCACCTTCAACGGGCCTCCCTTTGGACGGACAGCATGCAGAGTATGGCCACATATACCGGGTTGTGGGTCAACGTTCGCGATGAAAGCGGGCTCTCGCGTAGCAAGATGGCGGGGCGGAGCACTTCCAAAGTGACAGCTTGACATCCGTGTTGGTGGGTATTCCTTCGTCGCAGGACCTAGGGACGGAGCACATCTGTTGTAGCTCGACGACCTGGGTAGCAAAGTTTCCTGTGTAACCGGAGGCTGGGACGGAGCATTCTTGTCTGATCTCAATGCCCAAGCTGGCGGGAGTTCATGTGTGGCAGGATCTTGAGGCGGATCTCTTCTGGCATGGCAGCTCGGTGCCTTAGTAGGCGGGTTGTCCTGCGGGGCAGGTTCTTGAGGCGGAGCACTTCCAGATAGGTGGCTGTTCCTGCGTGGCGTTCTTCCTCGTCAGAGCCAGAGGTCGACTTTGTTGAAGCAGGTACGGCCTTGACTTCTGGCTTAAGAGTTGTACTAGTTGGTAACGTAGGCCCTGGTACAATTCCTGACCCTCTTTCTGAAGGAGCCTCTAATTGTTCGCTAATTCGGCTTGATCGGCCGAATGTCTGACAGGGTTCTCTGTCGTATGGACTCCGCCATGACACTTCATAGTAGCCAGAAGGTGCTGTACTGCATTTGGCTGTGATTTTGTCAGCACAGCTGCCTGGCATCAAGGGCATTAATCTGACAGAAAATGCACCTTGGAGTCGTTCTTCCTCGGGCTTCCATGGGGCGATGTAACTGGCAGCTCTAACAATGAGCAGCGGGCATGGGTCCTAGTTCGGTATCAACATTTTTGGGCCAGGGAACTTCTTTCGACGTCTTCGTTCCCAAGTGTCGGCAGTCGGCAAGTTCTCTCTGTAAGGTTGTATTTGGCCTCGGGTAGCTTTTTGTATTTGTCCTCTTATATTTTCAGTCCAGTAGACGTTTTGTTTGCCTTCTATACGGTACAGTCCCTCCCACTTGTCAGCAAGACCAGCGCTGAATTGGTTGCTGGCTTTGCTCAAAGGTTGATTTTGCAGGATGTGTTCCCCTAGGTTAAATTTTCTTACCCCAGTCTTAGGTTATGGGTATTTCTTAAGAATGTATGCAGTTTGGGCTCGCTGGGCATGTTTGGTGCAGGTCAAGACTGTTAGCAGAATGTCCTCAGGCGGAGGCATGTTTGTTGGCTCGCTTTCCCACTGCGTTGCCTAGTCGGCGTAATGTTTGCCCAAGGAGTAGGACACTCGGACTGGTATCGACAGCTTCATTAGTGCGGCATCGAAGGGCAAACAGTATGTGGTGGGGATATGTTTATCCCAATGTTTGTGATCGTTACCTACTGATACGGAGGCACTTCTTTATCTCCTGGTTCCTCCGTTCAGTGGGGTTGGCTTGGTTTTGCTGGTGGGGGAGGGGTAATCCATGTTTCTACCCCCCCCCCCCCCCCCCAACTCGAGACGGGCGTTTTGCCATTGATGGCTCGTAAACTGTTTGCCATTGTCTGTCAGTTTCGCTTTTGGATATCCCCATCGTGAGAAAATCTCAGTCTCCATTGTCCACATGATTAGGTTGGTTTCTTGGCTTGGTAGAGGAAATGCCTTTACCCTTTTTGGGAATTGATCGTGTTCCATGAACAGGTAGCGGTTCCCTTAAGTGCCCCATGGATACGGGCACATCAGATCGGCTGCAATGTAGGTCCAGGCTGTCTTTGGTTTCCGTGGTTTTGCTGTGGGAGGGGTAACCGGATAGGCTTTGCAGCAGCAGCAGCAGCACGTGACACAGTTGCTAACGTACTGCCGGACATTGCGGCTTTTCCCGTCCCAATAATTTGTTTTAATGTCCAGCTGTTTTTCCCTAGTACCCAGGTGACCAACTTGGGGATTGTCGTGGTGGTGCTGGCATATATCGGCGCATAGGTATAGTGGAACCCAGATTTTCCAAAGCGTATATGGTTGTCTGCTACTTATCCACATAACATAATCCTGTAGTTCGAATCACTGGGGCTGTTACCGTATTAGGTGTCAGATGTCGGGGTCCTCCTGCTGGCTTAAGGTTTTTTTTTTTTTTTTTTTTGGCGGGTTATTTACAGTTGAAGATGTATTTGTTCCTCCGGACTTCTTTTGTCCTAAGGAGGGGAGACATTTTCTCCTCCTCTTTCTCCTTCAGCTGTTGAGAAATGTGACAGAGCGTCTGGCAGGTCGTTCTCCTTTCCTAGGCAATGCTGTACCTCAAAGTCGAACTCGGTAAGGAACATGTACCACCAGCCAAGCTTGGCCTTCGAATTTCATGACTCCTGTAGCCATTGGAGGACTTTGGAATCGGTCCATATAATGAAGTGTGGACCTTCGAGATAATACATGCATAGTACATTCCACATTGGAAGCAACTTTCTCGGAGCCCTGCTAAATATCTACTTGCTGGTCCGTTTCGTATCCTTCCGCCAAATGTAAATAAACATTGTCATGTGACTCCCATGTAGCATCTGTCAAATTCGATGTTGACATACCACTGTGTGTGTACATATGTTCGTATACTTTTGATACGCCTAAAAATAAACATTGAAATGTGACTTCCATTTTTATACCTGTCAAATGTGTTTACTGTTTACAGCTTTTCAACGAATTCGGTCATATTCCAAAAACCATTCCATACGAATATTCACACTTAGGCCTCTAACATTATTTAGGTCAGCTTTATGGCGTTTTAAAACTGCTTGAATTAACAGTTCTTACGGTTAATTTACGTTAGCATATTTGCTTTCCACAACATAGCTCAATACATGTAATGCATGTTAGTATTTTGCCGCGACTGTGTTTAACACTGTTACAACTGCGAGGTAAAGGGCTGTAATAATTATCCTTTTGTTATTGATATGTGTTGGGTCATTTCTTTAAAAGGAAGGCCTCAGTTAGAATAAATATTAAAATGAAGGAACAACCAGTCAAACGAAAAAGACCCATTGAAATCAAGCATGCAACTCGTGTTTCTCATTTTTGTCGTACAAACTTTAAAAGATAGCTGTGAACATGCACACAAATAAGCCTACGATAACTTTTACCCCACTCATATTTCTATGTATTGCTACTTATTGTTTGTTAGGTTTATTGAAATTTATCGGGTTGAACTTGATATTTTTCTTCTGGGATTGTGGCAAATTACGTAACACGACTGTGTTTCGTACCCCTTAGGGCAAAGGTACAATGTTGTGATAAATAAACAGAAGTGGATATAAATAATTAACTTCGTCATAAAAACAGTTCACAGTTAAAACGTATAAATAGTGCTAATCAAATATTTTAAAATCACGCGCACACAGGGCCAGCATATCAACCACAATGCACAAAGGCACGCCATTTCATAGACGCAATAATTAACGAAACACACGTAACAGTATATTTATTACTGCTGTGAAAAAACCTATTTATCTCAACATTGTAAATTGCCTAGGTAGGTTTGAAAAACACTACGTCTACAAAAGTGATGTAATTTGAAGTATTTTTCAGAGTAAGAATAATTTACGTTTAGTTTTGCAAAAAGAAACACGCTATGTCATGGCTCGCCACGTTGCCAACTTCACTTGGTAATGGCCCCGCCATCATATCTAAATATATTAAATTAATTATTCAAACATTAAATTTTCTCTTTTCAGTTGTAAATTACAAATTCAAAAATCATTATTTTGCTGCAATAGGTATGAAATATGCTACAATTGAAAATATTTATAATATTGTTGCTTATTAGCGAAGTGAAATTTCCTGAGTTTGAAAGAGATGAAGAAAGAGAGAGGAAGCAACAAGCAACAAGCCTCGCCCAGCAGACAGTTTTTCAGAGATGCTTTCTCGCTCGATAAACCAACACCTTACCATTACGGTCTACTCACAATATTTTCCGCTGTTATTTTAATCTGTAAAAATGATATATGTTGGCACCAGAGCTACCAAAATAGGCACCTGTTAATTTACAAGTAGTATTCTAAAAAACTAGGATAAAATAATATTTTTACTGTGAACTATTTCTCACCAGTCGTTGCCAACACCTCGCTGCTCTTGCTGCTGATAATTCATATTTAAAGGAAATAAAAATTACATATCATAGAAGATATTAAGGTAAAGTTTCATTTGTTCAATAACACAGTACTCTAAAGTTGACCAGTGTTGTTATATATTTGTGGAATACAGATTATTGAAAAAACAAGTTGGCATGTTATGCCTAGAGTGTTTTTTCAAAGGTTGATTTTCATAAGTTGCTTCCAATCGGGAATGGACTATATTTCGTCACGGCCCAGTTAACGGCCGAACATTCGTGCTCATTAATGGGGTAGTGCTGCTAGGTTTCATTTAAGCTGGTTGATGCATACGCTATCACATGTAGTTGTCGTCCTTCGTCTTGCTGGTATAATACTTTGCCCAGGCCGTTTCGACACGTGTCCGTTTGCAGTATAAGGGTTTGTCTCTTTGCGGCCGATGGAATATTCTTGAAGCTGTTCAAGTCGGAAAACGATAGTTGTTTTGGGCCCCATCGCCAACGGGTGTCCTTCTCGAGTAGTGGGTGTAGTGGTGTCATGGATTCTGCAATGTTTGGAACTAAGTCTCTTAGCCAATGTACCATCTTAGGTGCAGCTTGTTTGAAGGTTCTTCCGCCTCTTCAATTGCTCGTATTGAACTGTGTTGTGGGAAGTTCCCCTCTAGCAATATGACGTGTGCCAGATAATCATTTGATGTCTTGCAGAAAAAGCTTTTTGATAGCTTACATGTCATGCCATGTAATTCAAGCCTTTCCAATACTCATTGCAGATGGCCTCGATGTTCCTACCAGCTATTAGAATATATTTTTACATTGTCAATATAAGCGATGCAGAACTCGCCGATGTTACCTTTTAGTACTTCCAACGACATTAATTGTTGGAATGTTGCAGGGGCATTTTTCAAGCCAAAAGATATGACTCAAAATGTAGGGTTTCGCCCTCGGGTGTTGTAAAGGTTCTATACTTTAGACTGTCCAGGTGGACTGCAACCTGCCAGTATCCAGACTCCATGTCAAGAGTTCTGAATATTTTAGTCTTGCCAATATTTCGTAGTGTGCGCGACAAGTCTATAGCTGGGGGAGCAATTGGGTGGGTGACTTCATTTAGCGATTTGTAATTTACGCAAAATCGCAATCTTCCATCCTCCTTAGGTGCAACTACCACGTGCGAGTTATATTGAGAATTCAATGATTCCACAATCCAGTGGTCCTTCATGTCATTGACCTGCTCCATGATGTTACTGTGGCGGGCTGACGTGCTGTACGGATGGTATTATACTGGTATGTCATTTGTAGGCCATATTTCATGTTGTATGGGCTGTGTTTTGAATTAATAGCCTTCCTTGTCCGATGGCGCGGGGCGTGTTCATCTACTATGGCTTTTAACTGGCAGAACTCTTTTTCTTTGAGTTCATGATCAATGCTCATTGGATCGATGGGCATTGGTGAGATGTCGTCTGGGTTTTGATCCCAGTTTACAGTAATACGGTTGGTTTCCCCCAAGTAGACTCTACGTTGTCTCTGATCGAGAATGCATTGATGGCGGATATATGCCATGGGCATCGTAGTGTTACGTATTCGCACATGGTTGGTGAAACAATAAATTCTATTGGGGTATCAATATATTGAATTTTTATATTCAAGGGAATTCGGCTGTTACTTCCAGAGTGGCCTTGGGTTGTGCCATTCTTACCACTTTGTTTTGTGGTGGTAGTTCGGCGAGTTGGTTTGATGTTAACAAATTTCTTCTAATGAAATTCCCAGTGGCAGCAGAGTCTAGTAAGGCTAGTACCCTGCCGTTGTTCACCTCCACTTCTGTGTGTGGGGCTACGGGAACCCGTGCTTCCTCACTTAATCCCTGGAGGATGGGCACTTGTAAACCAGGGGTGGTGGCCTGCTTTGTACCCCGGCATTGGCGTTTCCCAGCTTAGTTTTGGTAGTTGGTTTTCCAGCTGGTCGATATGGGTTATTTGCCAGCTTGATGCCAACACGGTTTGGTGGAATGGCAGCTCCTTCTGGTTTCTGCGGACTGTCCTTGTTTCAGTGATTCCCCTGAAAGAACCAACATTTGGGTACAAAGGTGGTGCAAGGGGTTGTGGTTGGTACACCTTTGTGAGGCACAGCAGGTGGCGTTTGCACCTTGGGGGAGACTGGTTTTTTGAGGCTCGCCTGGGCGGCAAAGTTTTGCTCAGATTCTCGACCTCGATCGACTAGTTCATCCAAGGTCATGGGTCTTGCTGTCAAGAATACGTTCCGGAGATTTGGCAGTAACATTTGGCCAATTGAGCGAACTGCAGTAGCTTCATTGATTCCTGGGAATACCTGTCAAAACATTTGTTCTTTTCTATGTATGACGATTTTTGCTTCTTTGTTGGGTACTTGGGTCTGGCTATAGAATTGTATTGTTTACCTAGGCAACACCTCCTCGCCCGTGAATTCTGCCGCTATACGGTTACTGAACTGCTTCCAGTCCGTTAAAAATTCTCCATATCTTTTCCGCTATGAGGGCGAGGCCCTTTAAATGTAGTTGATCCCGATCAACCCATTTTTTTGGTGGCAGGTTTGTTTCTTTAAATTCTTTGGTGCATTCCTGCATGAATGTGCCGGGGTCTTTGTGTGGGCGACCTTCAAAGTCAGTTATTTGTATATAGTCGTCTCTACCCATAGCGGGATGGCCAGGTGCCGTTCCAGGTTGGATATATATCCGGGAAGGCCTGGACCTCCGGGAGTGAGAGATTTTTTTTTCGACATCTCTCTCACTGGTACGTCATCCCGGCCATAGAGACGCATTCGTCAGGCCACCTATGCATAGGTGGTGATAGGGTTCACTGCATGTTGTGCTCCTGATGCGGTTTATGCCTCACCCAGGGCACGAAAGTTCGTTTTGTAAACTTGTTGGCTGTTTACTGTATTCTGTAAATGAGTTAAGAGTTAGTGTTAAACTGCTAATAAAAGGTGTATAGAGGAGACAAAGTGAAGTTAAAAGAAATGTTCGTGTTTGTATGTCGTTGGGTTAACTGGTCTTCGACGTATGTAGTAAGTAGCCGCAGAGCGTACTTGTAAGGTAACAAACTTCTCCGAAGGTCCCGAGCACTGACGTAGTATTGTGGGAGGTTGCTAGAGATGCAAAAGAATGACTTCCGAGACCGGCATCATCCAGACAGAGGAAGCTTGTTGGCTGCCGGTGCAAGGGAGGCGTGAGAATCCTCCCATCAGCGATTCTGCTTCGTGTCTCGTCGGAGTAGCTTGGCTTTTCCCGAGGTCCGGGCAGCTTGCAAGCTTCGCGTGCAGGGAAGGGTCTGCCTGCCTGGTTGCGTATCTTTTAGGTGAGAAGGAATTGCTGGTAAGTTTCCGTTGCCTGTAGGGTGGACAATATGTTGCTCACATCTGTAGAGATGGAAATGGTGTTCTAGGCAATGAGTCGTAATCGTGTTGGATTAGATGTAGAAACGGGACGCGTAAAATTAAAAAATTTTGGTTCAGATTCCTGATTCTGAACTCAATTCAGTTATCAACCAGTGTTAAATACATTCCAACATTTTGTATACTGTTGCACAGTTCTACATTTTCCATAACTTACAGCGGAGACGACAATGAGAGTGAGAGAAAATAATTTTTGTTGTTTGAATTAGCAAATTTGTGGCATTAACTATTTCATCCAGTACTCTGTGGAAGAAATTTATTGTTTTGTCATGTAGAAATGGCCCTGCTAGGTAAACGAATGTGTCAACATAGCGTGATTTCAAGAATACTGCACATTTCCCAAAACGATGTAATTTCATGGATGTACGGTAAACATTAAGGCAAGTCATACATGTCTATTTTCTTTTTTTTTTTTCTTTTTTTTTTTTCGTAAATTTTTCAGTGTGACTTTTTTTTAACTTTTCATTTTGTTGCGGCTAGTTACGTTTTATAATACCTCTGAATGTTAACAAAACAAATCAATTCTGTGCATTGTAGGTTAAATACGTATATTTGCACAGACGAAATGTCCAAATGATAAGCATATTACTGTCTTTTACATTGGCTGTAGCATATTTAATAATTTATGAGACTTGATTTTTTATGGAAACAGTCCAGTTAATGTATCAATTTAGATATTGCACTTTCGTTTCATGAAATTTTTCACGCAACTGTCAATGTAAACAAACATTCTATTCGGTACTGCATCCATAGATTACTGCACACGTTCTAGTTGCGAGTGTTCTCTTTGCACCATTGTGTTCACTTCGCACCAATGTTACTAGTGCTTGGAGGCAGTTTGTTGTCGATCTACTGTAGCTTATTTCAAAGTGCATATTTTACTGATTGTGTTACCTGTGGAATATGTATGTGTACATTTTGTTATGCAAGAAAAAATCTTACAGTAATTACATGCATGTGTTGCGTGTAGAACTATGATTTCCAAGATTTTAAAAATTGTTTCGAGATGAAATCGAGAATTTGTTCAACATAAGTATTTCTCGATATTGCCTAGAACTAGCACAACTTTAGATTTTTTATTTTTATAGTGCCGAAGTAAATTAGTGTATATAACATGGGAGAAGGGTTAATTTCTTGTGAAGAAAGCTAATATCATGAGATATCGCGCATTTGGTTTTATTTCATGTTAAGTTGCATTTTAACTTGTATTTTGTTTTATCACGATTTACTACAAAATCGTGCCTGTAATTATGCCTGATTAAAAACGAATGCGAACGCATCCAAGCTATTGGCATTGGGTTTACAAGCACCACCAGGTTTGCAGAATATACTACCCAGTAAGAGAAATTTACAGAATTGAATCAAACTTTTGAATGAGAAAAATCTGAAATTGTTGATTCTTCAATTCAGGCAAGAATTGGTGGAACTGAGGAATCAATCAAATTTTCCCATCACTAATAAAAAGTTTACCATAGCATTTAAATATGTTTACTGTAAGAAAGTGGTTCGAACATAATGTACACCACCCCATCCCCGAGGTAGCCCCCTTTTAAATGGGTTACAGGATTCGCCACTGGTGTCTTGGGTTGTGACACGAAAGACGCGCTGTGTTGGGAGGAGAGGTATCCAGGCTGGTGTATAACTAGATTGAAAGATCTCAGAGTAGAGTACCACGGGAGGTGTTTGTGTGCATGCAGGCATTTCATTGTGATCCTGGCATCATCTGCTAGCAACGAGGACCACCTAGAGTGGTGTGGGCTGCTCGAGTCGAAGCTGCGGCACCTCATCGGCAGCCTAGAGCGCAACACGCACATCACGCTGGCACACATCAACCCTGACAGCTACCCCCCACTGGAGCCCGAACCCGACCAGGTTTGCTCCATGTGGTTCATCGGCCTCATCTTCGCCAAGACAGAGCACCTGAAAGTTGATCTCACCTATGAAATTAAGGTGTTCATCGAATCAGGTGTGCACTTCACCTACAGTACGTTACTTCCCCCTTTCACATTTTAAGACGACTGTAAGAGGACACAGCGAACAGGGTCGATTTCCAGTGGTATTTGCTCCTGGTTTTTCGCACTGGTAATTGTGTGGGATGATGCTGTTGGTTGGCGGGTTTTTTTCTGGATCTCCCATTCTCCCCCCTCCCTCCACACACCACATAATTGCATTTCAGCATTTCTTCATGTTCACTACTCTTCATTCTCATTGGTTTGCAAGTCAAGATCTTGTTAACAATCGCCCATACTGCTCCACTTCATTGAGAGAGGAAGTGATTAGCGAGGTAATTTTTAGGGATGGACAGATACTGATACCAATACATTGGCAGATTATCCCAAAATTGGGATGATTACAATCTGCCACTGTCCTACCAATTCATTTCTTCAACCAAAATAATTTAATCATCATGAAAATTACAGCACTTGGTTATCTTGCAGGACATGTTTTCACAAACAATGAATTTTATTTTTACTACCAAAAAACTATTTTCTTAATTTAATTCTTATCTTTTAGTAACAAGTGATTCAAAATTAAAATTGATATTGCTGGCTTTGGTGTTGTTACATAGTCAACTCTATATAAGCCATACCTGGTCAAATTCGTAAATAAAATGTATTTAATACTGGTATCGGCTTTTCAGGTAATTAAAATTCATTTGTAAAAAAAGTTTTACCGCTATAATATTAATTGTACTGATGCGTGACAGTCCTGGCTGGTTGACTGTCCCTGTCCTGACTGACTTACTCAACGCTAGGCAAGTCGCGTCTCAATGTGGTTATTCAGTTCTGGGCACTGGGGCTCAGCACTGCAGCCTGCTCACATGGATTGAGCAACCCGAATCCGCTAGGAAGGATACGTAGCCCCTGTGGATTTTGGACATAGCTCTCGCCTTCTTGGCCTGTCTCTGAACTCCCCCTACGGGTGCAAGACATTAGGCACAAAAATCGGGACTGCAGGAGGTAGGCAGTTAACGTGTGTGTGTCCACGTGTACGGGCAAATTACTGCCATCAACAACGCCTCACTCGTGACTCCTCTACCAGGTAGAGAAGGCGAGAGCTGCGGGATGATGGTTGTGGGAACCGCACGGTGTTGTCATGCGGGGATAGGTTTCCCTGTACCAGAATGCCACCGTCTCAGAAAGGCAGTAGCTGGTGCGTGTTGTGTAAGGTCGAATGTTGATTTATGAGCTGAATCACTATGGCCGTGGGGCTCGTTCAATGGCAAAATTATAACTACATGTATTTTATTTATAAATGAACATCTCTGAGCAAAAATGTAGGTGATATGACGAAAGTAAGTTGTACATATATATATAAAACAGATTAATGTAATTTATGCACTGTACTTGTGTGTTGTATTTATAAACACTGGCTTCTTTACTCATATTCTGTGTTATGTATTTATGTTCTTGACAAATGCGGCATTTGCAACTATTGAGTAAGGTTGGTAATTGTAGCCTGCTGCTTACAGTATCAAAACTTTTTAAGAATGCCAAAAATAGTTAATGTTTCAGATTGTGCCCCAGAGTTTGATGAAGGCAAGTTTTTTTTATAAACTGACCAAATTGCTAAACTGCAATGTAAACACAAAAAGTTACATTTGGCGGTGTTGTAAAGTTACTCGGACACTACATAAAAAATTATAAAATAAATGATTTGTATCTGCACAATTGGCGGAGTAGGCCACAAAGTATTGGTATCAGTAATATAGACTAAATGGGGTTTGGACCCATCTCTAGATATTTTAATGCTCCTCTATGCAATATGTGGTGGTAAATATGCCACTAGAGACCAGCAGAAGTGTTTTGTAGGGATGCCGGGGCTCTCACTCAAAGCTAGAAAAGCTGCAGTGGACACAGCCCACAACATTCCCACAAACAGAAAGCCCTGTTGATCTGGTTCACCCAAGTGTGCACCTCGTATGGTTAATGTAAGTGGGAATTGGCCTAACCCTAGTTAAGTTCACAATATCTATTACAGCTTGCTTCACTCCAGTTACAAAAATTATTGCAGACCTGCTGGTATTAAAGTATTTAGATGAACACAAATAATCCATAATACGTAATATTTTTTTAATACCATAAAGGGCAAGGTTGTTACTAAATTTATATTAAATAAATGTAGAATTAAGTCATGTGACAATGCAAATTGTATTGTGGCTCAACTTACTTTCTCAATATAAAAATCCTCATACAACATAACCAACGATTTTTCATAAATAAATAAATAAATAAATATTAATACCATAGGATAATAGTTCCTCCACAAATACTATTACATTCATTTACTTTTCTTCTTTTTTTATGTTTTTTCGTCCTTTTTCACGTCTACTTTATGTGCTTTACTTTAGCCATAGGGATTCCGTGAAACAATATTACAAAAAAAATAACCTTTCTTTTAGGTTACTTGCAATAGCTATCTTGGCAATATGCTGGAGTATACAAATTAAAAAAAAAGTTTAATTTAATTTAACATTTCTTTTTCGACTTGTAATTTCTCTGAAAAGACCATTTTTCCAAAATAGAATAAACAAAATTCTTGAAGCAGCATCTAAAATAATATAGTTTAAATTAAAGTTACAAAATTTATAAAGTTAATTTCAAGATCGTTGGTAATTTCTCAAGAACAAGCTGAAAAAATCAAATTTGTTTTGACCTTACGCAGTATGATTCTGGGACTCGTCCCATCTTGGGATGATCATGAGGTGACTGGAATGTATCGCATCAAGGAACCCTGAGTGGAATTCTAAAAATTGATTGCCACGCCTCAACACGAAGGTTGTGTGAACAAGGATTCAAGGCCTTATCTTTAAGCCAGTCAAGCCCACTGGTAAGTAACAGTTTAATAACACAAATAAGCACGAGCTGCAACAAACATTAAATACCACAAAATTTGTTTACCAGTTGCGGCAAAAGAAACTGCCACATTATAGTGGGGAGAAAGGAGAAGCTAGAAAATGAACAGTATGTCACGCCATGTACAAAATTATGTAGGCGGAAGTGGGCGTGTTCAGAAGGCATCACTGGTAGGGGTCGATTCAGAAAACCACAAATATTCCCGTATTTTGGCGTATATAGGTCGCGTGTTTGTATAGCCTGCACCACAAGTTTTTGAGGAAAAATTAGGGATAAATAATATTTCAAATATAGGCTGCACTAAATTTTTTTATTCCTTTAAATATTGTTAAATCACAATTCCATACAAACATAGTAAATTCCGGCCTAATTACTTCCCTACAAAACATTTGTGACAGAAAATTTGTATTATTTTGCAACTTTACAAATATGCATTTTGTGATTACTATTCCACAGATAACGTGATGTGAAAAAGCAAACCTATAGCAACATGTTACAGAAAATGACTTCTACTAATATGCAATTGTGGCAAGGCAGCTGGCGTACAAACTATGTAAGATATCCTTTCTTGTGCAGCAGGGAAATTATTTTCTCATGTACGTCTTGATTATTGTGAATAATAATTTTGCATTGTCTTCTTCTGACTATCCGGGTATATTTATTAGTTACGTTCATACTGCAGTTGTGATTTTCATGAAAAAAATATTTAAGTAAATACTTTGCTAGTGTTGTTGGTAATGTCATTGTGAATCAATATCTCGAAAATATTGCACCGCTATTACTGGTGGTTATCAGTTACCAGGTTACCAGCATGGCTGCCACAGTGAACATTGCAATTGTTTACTAAATGCCTAATAAAAATCTACAGTACGTATTTCATATACATTGACGTGTGTCACACCAATATACTATAAACGACTACAGCTCATTCTACGTGCTTTTACCAACTACATGAACGACTACCAGATGTCTAGCAGGAATTGTTCTTATCAGAAACATGGAAGATACTTGGTTTCCCGTACTGTTCCTGACCCGCCCTCTCTCTCTACTAAGAGTGTTTAAACACTTGAAGGAATAAACCAAGCACAATGTGTTACGAATGCGTAGAGAGTGGGTTCAACTCAAACGCAATTTGGATACGTGGTAAATTAAAGATATTTGAAGTGGCCATCCAACACGTCAGTCTCCCCTGATGCACCTGACAGTCGCCACACCTCCGAAGGTGGCAGAGCGCCTGAGGCCATATCACGAGCGCGAGAGGGTTGTTCTCCCACCCTGCGCACTCTAAGCAGACGTCAGAGGGGCACGGCACACCACCTACTCCGGGCTTGCCACGCACTCCAGAGGAACTGTATATAAGGCAGTGCACGACTGAGGTCTGAAGTTGTCATCTCCAGTAGCTCGCCTCAACACTTCTTGTGCTGGGGCTCTACTGACTATTGTACCTCACAGTCCTCTCCAAGAACCTCCAGTTCTCCAGTGGTTGCAGCCACCACTTACCAGATGCTTACCACCTCGTGGTATTGACTTCACCAGAAGCGTCTTCAGCCAAAGACAACGAACAACGACTTAACACATTAGTTGTTGATACCTCCTGGGTCTTCAGTCGCCACTACTTGTGTAGTGGCTCCCCTGTTTAAATTTAGGGCCTCTTCTAGGCAAACCCAGTTAGTGCTAGTTGCGACCAGTAAAGTTAATCTTCCCATGCATCTAAGTAGTCTAGTAGCGGGTCACTTTGACCCATTATATGCGTAGGTTAAGTACTTCCGCAGCACAGACTTATTGGTAGCATGTACGAGTCACCTAAGTATTTATTGTCAAATAAATACTTAATCTTAAACGTATCCACGAGTCATTTGTGAGGCAAACCTAGTTAATCCAGGAGTGGACTCTCCTAGGGGACAGGTCCAAGCTGCCCTTCACGCGGCGAGACAGGCTTCTCCCATCAGTACCTATGCACTTTACTCCAACCCAGTGTGAACCGGCTACAAAGTACACTCAGTGGTCTGGGCCCTAGTCGGCAGAAGCGACACGAGGCTCGGGAGGGCCAACCCACACATCAGCAGCTGGGCCAGCACTGAGTGGAACCATCGCTGCCACGCAGACCACTATCGCAACCTGACCACCACATCAGCGGAACCAAGGACTCCACATGCTCCACTGACTACACTGCAACGCCAACAACTAAGAACACTCCGTCGAGCTCTGGCTAGTCTACCTTGCTCCAGAGGGCCGCTGTCATTGTGACACACGTTGCCAGACCTAGTGTACCTGATTACAGTAAAACCTCGTTAATTCGAAGTCGGTTAATTTGAAATCATATATAATTTGAAGTGTTTACTTGCCCCCAAATGGAAGAATAGGTTTTTATATGCTTTTAAGTTGGGTTAATTCAAAATTCGCCTTTTATGTAATTCGAAGTTGGATTTTGTCCAAAAGTGTATGTGAAGTTCAGAGTAATTAATCAAAGCTATAATAATTATGATTTACGTGTATCGCTTATGATGTAACGGGTGCACGCACGGTAAACCAGCAATGGGTGGTGGCAGGGGGGACAATCAGCTGATGCAGCCACAGCTGCCTCCTGTCATAGGGATACCATGCCCATCGATCATGCCAGAGATTTTTCACATCTGGTGTCTGGTTTTCGTCGCCTCTTCCGCCTGCTGCAGAGATGAAAAGATGTGACAGCTAGTGCAACACACTGTGTGAAGCTAGGGAGAGTAGGACAAAGAAAATTCCAGGCTGCCTGTTGTGACAGTTGTCTTTAAAGGGAGAGGGGTGTTTGGAGCAAGAGGATGAGAATGCAGATGTTAGGGAAATGTACAAAGTGGGAAGGGAGAAGAAAAACATATGGAAAGAGAGGGAGGTGGAAGAGAACTTAGAGCATGCTTGTTGGTGTTGGGGTGGGAGGGTGGAAGGAAGCTGGCTTTATGTGGTGAGGGAGTGGTTGGATGGGTGAGAGAGAGAGGAGAGTAGTGGTGTGGCTGTGGCTGGATGTTGGAAGGAGGAAGGGGCGGGAAGGCATGGGTGGCCTGAAAAAAAAAAGGGTGGCGAGGGGGGTTGAAGAAGAAGAAGAAGAAGAAGAGAGTGACCTTTTTGGCTCCAGTGCCTGCTGGCTGGCAAGGCAGCATGGTATTGAGACAATGTTCGCAGGAAGTGCATTCATAGTAGAGAGAGAGTGAAGCTACTTGCTACCAGGGCTGCATTTTTTTAAACAAACTTTACTATTTTTTTTTGTTATGTTTTGGCGTAACAATTAAAGGCAACCATTACAACACCTATATTTTACTGCATGTGAACATATAATTAATGACCAAGATAAATGCAACAAACTTAGTAGTTGTAGGCTGTAGTTGTGTTTAGTTTGTAAAGAGAAGTAGTGCATTTCTTTAATACACATAAACAAACTTTTTTTTAATTCGATAATTTGAAATTATGTAATTCGAAGTTGAAAAATTAGGACCCGAGCACGTGGAATTAACGAGGTTTTACTGTACATATCTAGTAGACAAGATACAAGGCCGACACTAGTATCCAATAAGTAAGGGAACTGAGCTTCTCTAGTAGCGAGACTGATTTAGCGTATGAAAAGGTCTCTTGTCAATCGAAGTTTAAGCAACACGCGTCAACATATGTATTGTATTTCCACTTTTTTTTTCTTTCTCTCTAAATATTAGGATTGGGCCGATACTACGACCATCGGCATAAGCGGCATCTGAACATTATTTACTGATTATTATTCACAGATTAGTAGCACTAATTTATTTAACTGAATGTTGAATAATCCAACATGCTACATCTCGCAAAGTATCAATCAGATATGTCCGAAAACCAAAATATATTTGGAATAATTGTTTTTTGATGATTTGTTCCTGTTTACATTTTACCGTATTTCCTATTGGTACATTCGCGTAAGATTGTGTGCATCATTCATTTTTCGACACTACATGAATGCAAAACAACGCAGTTAATCAACAACTGGTACTGTTGATAGTATCGAGAATTTGTTTGTACACTAGAAAATTAACAAAAATATAGGTACAAATAAAAACTTAAGATTAATGCACTACTAAAATGTGTTTTCAATATTTTAGAGGAAGTCTATTTTGCTGACATATTATCTGAAATTTTTTCATAAAAATTGCAAGTAGGCTCTTTGAATCTTTTTATATCCATATTACTTCTAATGAACTTATGTAAACAAACTGTAGAGAGAGTAAATAATACATTAAAAAACATATAAATAATATTTTGTACCAAATTGTTGTCTCTTAGTACCGCATCACAAATCACACACTGTTAAAACATTCATACAAAACTACAAATTTATTGATAAAAAAAATCTCATAATGAAAATTTAATTTTGCTACGTCATGCAATCACACGTATGAGTTATTTGATTAGCTAAATAAAAACACAATTGGTACTGCTCCTAATGACTATCATTGGGGACATTCTATGTGCAACAATTTTCTGGCCATTAACGTACCATATGAGATAAAGAGGTCATATTCTGCAACTGTTTTGCCGTGTAACCTAACAAGAAGCATGTGGCTATAAAAATGCACAATCTGTCCGATTTTTATAAGCTCACGTGAAATTGCAATTGCATTCACGCCAATTTAACTGTGATTTTGCATGTATGTGTGTGATATGCCTTTTGGCCTGCGACTGAATTATTTGGTAGCGTTTATAAGAAGTTCGCAAAATAAACAAAGTTACAAGTGTGCGAAAAGTAAAATACTGATTTCATAACCATCTCGATTCTTAAAAAATACAGGCTTAAAATTCCAAACGTTATTTTTTTAATGCTTGTGAGCAGTGTGCATCAATTCAGCTGCTGAAATGCGTGCATAGAAAGTGTTTATTCATGAACAACTGAATGCCATTATATTGATATAAACTATTTTTGTTAAAAAATATAAAGGGCCTACTTCTCGTTTCTGAATCAAGTGTTTTACTTATAAAGTAAAGGATAGCAGATGAAACACCATTCACGAAACAGGAATACAATTTATTATATGGAATGAGCAGTTATTTATGTTAGGAAGGCACACCGAAGTTTGTTTACGTACAATGGCCGGTGGCAAACATGCATTATAGTTATATGAAACCATAAATTCATAGGTACGTTGACTTTTATTATTTACTAATGCTGGCAATATTAGGACCATGAAGGCCCACTCTTATATGTGTGTTGTAGAACACAGAAATAATAGGAAAATAGCCTAAATAATTATTCCAAAAATTTATGGGAAAGTTATTTCCCGCCCGACCTTTCAGGAAAATATATTTCCCGAATTTTTCCCGAAAAGTCGGAATCCCTCTTAACTCTAATTTCAATGACAATAAGTTCTTTTTAATGACATCTTTAGGCTGTTGGTTTAAACAAACATGCATGTAGAGGTTATGTATGGTATTTCTCAGATCTAAAATTAAAGTCCACATCAGATTTCCTGAAGTTTTGAATGTTGACTTTAATGATCTAAGTTTGTAATGAATGCTGTATTGTCTGGTAAAAGTTTTACCTTTACTGTTATGTCACTTATTTAACCAGTTAAATTGTTTATTTTATTATTTATTATTAAAATTAGCTTTGTATTTCATTTCTATGCTGTAGACACCCAGTACAAAGTGATTAAAGTGTTCACAAAATTGAACATTTAAATTTATTTACAATAAGAAGTATTTTCAAATGTTAGGAATTCGGAATTATGTTTGTGCTCATCAAAACTGGTTTTGACATCGCTGTAATCTGTGGTATCTGCAATTGAGAATATGTATAGTTGGTATCGTTAAAATGTGGTATTGGCTCATCCCTACTAAATACATTATGTGTAGTCCGAGATGTCTATTGTTGTTATTTATTTATTTTGTTACAAAATATGAGTTAGAGCTACGTTTAGTAATCAACAACAGGTTATTTCGGAAGTCATCAATTACATAAACAGGACTATATGCATGGAAGCAAGACGTAAGCAAAAACATTGTGTTGAAAAATTATTCTATTTGCGATATCTCAGTATTACTTGTGTATGTGTACATAATGTACAGTGTATTGACTTTGTATGCCTTCATGAGTACAGTTAATACTTAATACTTTTTTGTTAATACATTGTTTTTTAATGGTTGGAGCAGGTAATTTTTGGCGCTGCTTTTGTTTGATTGAGGCGGTAAAAACTAAATGTCGAGTTGAAAAAAAAAACTTTTTTTTTTCCCCTCCAGTTATTTTGTCGGGACCACAGAACAGAAAATGCTCTATAGACGTGGACTTGCAGTCAGAGAGTTGGATGGTTCAAGTTTACACAGTATGTGGTTATAAATGATCACACATAATATCAATTTTGGGGGTAAAAATTCTTTTAATGCCGATATCTCTTAAATAAGCCTAACCCCACATTTTGAAGTAATTTTTTTTGTAAAAATGTGTGGCCTATACATGCCGAAATACAGTAATCAATATGTAGCATTTCACAATTAAACATTAAATAAATTTACCAAAATGATATTTTGTTTAAACTAATAGTAGATAAATAGTAGGATTAGTCAACAATTTCATTTACAACTAAACATAAAAAAATTTATCAATATCTTTTAACATTTGACGTAATAACTGGCGACAGCGCTAACAAAATAGTTTTAACATAAATGTTATTTTGATAAATATCAGACTAAATTGTTCACCAGTAATTTATGCAAGATATGCAAAATTAGCGAAAACCCTGAACATTACTAAGTTATACAAAAACATAAACTGAATCACAGTAACAATGAACAAGAATTTAACAGTGACCCAAAATGATTTACCTAGATTAACAAGAAAAGAGTACAAAACGGTTAGGTGCTGGAACAGAACACAGGGGTTTTGCCAAAAAAATACAAATTTGTGCCTTAAAAGGGAATACAATAATGAGACACTAAGAACAAAAAGCGGGATCCACAAAAGCACTACAGCTTACAAGTGGCTACTTATGGTTATAAATCGGTAGAAAGTGACAAATGGATATTTAGAGACAACATGTCTTTATGCCTTGTTAATGTTTTGCTGGCTTTAGCAGCTTCCTTATATGAATGATGACACACACAATTTGACTGGCACTTGAGGGAGGTAGTTCAGCCAGGAAAACATTTTGATCATGTATCCACTTATGAAAATGTTATCCAGCTATGTGTTTGTGTGTAGTTGTGCTCATGTCTTTGTACTTTTGTGTGTGGAGAGGAGAAACATTTGTGCGGCTCTTAGTATCTGGGTCTTTGAGAGCCAACGAGGGTGAAGCGAGGTGGGACTGGTGAAACAGAAGATCCTGTAAGAATATCCGCCGACTAGCAGCATTGTTTGGCATCTTTCCCATATGCAAAGTCCTGGGAATTAAACCTGGTTCACTTTAGTGGGAGGTAAGCATGGTACTCACCAAGCCACTGCAGCCTCTTCACTTTTAAGATAATTACACTATGCAGTGTGTATAGTTTTAATATTTCTGAAGTTTCTTGACAGTGGTGATCACAACATGTGGTTTTCGATCTGGCTACTGCACGAGCCTCCAATCAAGGTAGGCACTGGGTTCGATTCCCATTTAACTTGCGGCAAAAAAAAAAATTTGTTTGAGGGGAAAATGCACAATCAGAACTCGAAGGCTTGTAACAAATAATAGACTTGTACCTTTAAATTTTCTGTTCTCTGTTTTTTGTAGTCCATAAGCTTGCGGACCAAATAAAAATGTGGAAAGAAGGCATGAAGGTTGAAGCACGCTATGTTAGAAGGTAAGGCATGTTTATAATGTTGCTCGTTTATGTATATTTGGTTCAAAATGTAGGTTTAATTAGACTGTGTTATGTTAGTGTGTATTTAATTGTAGAGAAGCCATTAAATTTATTTAATGTAGTTACTGAAAGCTGCCAACCCTAACCTCCACATAATTGGTTGAGTATAAAGTATTAAATAAAATGTACCTAGGTAGTGTGGAACTGATGTATACAGTGGACTCTCGCTCTATCGTTATTCAGGGGAGTGCCAAGAAATGTCAATACATGTGGGATTTCTGTAGATGAGGGTTCGGACATGTACATCAATAAAATACAACTCCTTACCTTATAAAACTTTATGGTGAGTATAGTAAGAGCTGTACATTATCTGTGAATACAGTTTAGCTAATAAACACCATAAAAATAGGAATTTTAGAAAAAATACTATTGTAAATAATACATTAAAAAACATTTCACTGAAACTCGTTTAAATATAAAAATAAACATCTCAAAATATTATATATAATTGATTGTAATCCGGCACTAAATTCAAGCTGACCTAAAACTTTCGAATCCTTTATAAATGAAAATAATATTACACGGAATGCAAGTCAAATTTTGAATGCCCTATGGGCATTTGTTTAGCTAAGAGCGGAGAATTGCCCCTTGCACGCCGCTACATGTTGCGACACCTTACGTGCATGGCAAAGTCTATGTTTTAAAGTAATTAATTATATTTTAGTGTAAAGAAAAGTTTTAATTTTGAGTCATAGATTAATAAATAAGGTTATTATGACTGATTTCTTCACTCTCTAATAATTAATCATTCTAAACCACATCCTCTGATTTTCCCTGTCTTAAGTTACACCGCACTTGTCCCAGTGCTTACCTACCCATTATTAGATGGCAAAAGGTGTCGAATAGATCCTTACATTTTATCAGTTTATTCAAAAGATGCATGTCTATTGAAATGAATTAATTTAAATCTTCTGATTTTCCGGCAGAAGTTACTGAAAATGAATTTTTCACTTATAATACAAAATTTGCTAGATGTTGAAACAGTTTCTGGTGACAAGAGTTGCTTCTGGTCATATACAATTTTATTTGAGAAGATACTGCCCCTTGATTAAAAATAAATATTATGCTTTAAAATAGTGTTAATTTCACGCCAGATACAATGAAACAACCAACCATGCAGGGAAAAACCACCTTTAATCACAAAAGAAAACATCTTTTCATATAATAATTCCTCGTTAAAATGTTTTGCATAACATTTTCAGGTGGAACCATTTACTTTGAAATACAAGTGATGTTAGGTGCAACTATTTTGGGCAACACATAATCTTGATATAGGCTATTCGTGGTGAACTGAGCACTTTTTATATTTTATTGCAGCCTCACGTTTACATTTGAGGGTGGTGAAGTGTATACACTGTGTTTATTAGCCATATACCAATATTCATATTAAAAAGTGGTGGCAAGATAGAAATTGACTGAAAGAAAAATTTAGCAAGGCCTTAAAAAGTGCTCACTTTACCGTGAACAGCCTATAAAATTATTATGGCCAGGCGCACTTTATTTGCTCTGCTGTGGGTGGGGCGGCGTGTGAAGGCAAGGCAAGCGAAGCGGGCGTGGCTGAGAAAGAGAGGGGATGGGCTTTATCTTTTGCTAGACAACTTTCCCTATGCAGCGAGGATGTTGTATGAGGGGAGGAAGGAAGGTGTGCCGCTGAGAGTGACAGAAAGAGAGGCGAGAGAGAGAGAGAGAGAGAGAGAGAGAGAGAGAGATGATGATGTTGGGTCGTCACCATGCTCATTGCTATGGGTTACCACTTCCCCTCTTGTCAGGGGAAGTAGCAAGCCAATCTTGCTCTACGCCTCATGGCCGCAGTTTCGGCAGCTGTGTTGGGAAGACAAGACACTAGACAGTGTGTTGCAGAGCAATTGTAAACGGCTGCGCACGTGACGTATTTCACATTTAGTTAATAGACGTTTGCATAAACAGACAGTTTAAAAACTATAGTTACGGGAAATATTAGGTGAAGTTACCCGAAATATACTTAGATCATTGCTCCATGTGATAAACGATACAAGCGGTTTATGTTAACATTATTTACATAGGGATTTTGCTGGGACCACAAAAAACTGTTGGAGAATGAGGTTTATAGATACATGCAATAACGATACATCAAGAGTCGACTGTACTTATGTCTCCATGATGTAGAATGATATTAGACTATTTTTCCTCGGGCTTAAGTAAATATCTGAATGTGTGTATCCACTTTTTGACATTTCCATTCTTTCAGATAGCTTAGTGCTTACTTGAGCTATGGTGTGTATCTTGTTAAATATTTGTGATTGTCTTGCATTTCAGGAAACAGCTTGTTAATTATGTTTCACCAAATATCCTGAAGAGAGACAGGAAGGTAAGGCTAGCTAAATTATGAATCAAGTTAGTTAAGGTTGCAAGTAGGTTGCTAGGCTACCAAAAATATATATAAAAGGACAGGAATTAAAGTACTCACAGCGTAGTACTCCTTGACAGGAACATACATTTTCCACGCGAGCCAGTTTCTTCATGCTGCGAATTGTAGGACATTGCAGTATGGTGGAAGGGCACTGCTGGTATTAAACCTAGCAGCCAGGTGGCAAACAAGGTTGGGGCGGAAAAATTAAAAATTTTCCGGGCATGGCATATTTTCTGCTCGTATTAAAGCAATGTGTACTCATCTCTGTCACACATTTCAACGGAGTTTGATTGGCTGTAAATTCTGCAAGACGTTAGAACTTGAACTGTTAAACCACAGTAAAAGACGCATACTCCACGCTCGAAAAATTGTACTGTTCACCATCCGACCCGTCGAGACTGTGCATCAAGGTCACCAAGTACTATGGCGCACCACTGGATGGCACTACTAGTATGATTGCCGAGACATGCAGCACGTAGATCCTGAGCTGGCTGGTGACATCACATGCCTGGATGATCTAGCACCGTCATCCCCTCCAAAATGATCAAGGGCAAGGCAGGAAGAGCATAAATACTGGGAACCACTCTTGGAACTCCAGTCTGTCGTGTTCCTTCATGGCACTCCTGGTGCTGAGGAACCATCAGCTCTCCTTTCACTGCACTCCAGGAGCCGAAGTCTACTACCAAACTACCGGTCCTCGTCAGTTTTTACCGCACCGCTGGTGCTGAAGTTCCCTCATGTAAGTCATCAAACACAAGACACTTCCGGCCCCTTCAGGGCAAACACCATATCAAAGTCGAAGTTAAAATTATTTTCATAGCGCTTCGCTTACCTACCCTGTTAGCCTAGGAACAAGTCGCCTGTACCTGTCAAGTGTAGTAAACTTCCGTTAAGCTCTCGTTGATAGATGGTGCAAAACCACCTTGTTTATTTCCTTATGGAAATAAACAAGTTTTAATCCACTTAATTGTATCTTTCCCATAGCACTAGCACCCTACCTCGTAAACATGAGTCCTGTCGGAGGGCCAGCATGTGACCGGGAAATGTATTCAAACCACCAAACTCATTCAGAGGGACACACATGCATAGTGGATGGCCACCCTTTCTATGCGCACAGCTGTATAGAACGGTAGATTCCCGACACTAAGTACTACTTGGACGATGCTGCAACAAGGCAGGAGCTTTCTGTGGTGTTGGTGGAGTGGTGTGAATTTCCTGTGGTCGGTAGACTGAAGGTGGCAGAAGTACTGTTGATGTAAAGTGAGCTATTGCCAGTGTAGGTGGCAGTTCAGGCTTCAAGTACTCTATAATGCATTCAGGGTATGCCATGGATCTGGAGCGTACATGTTGCAAGAACAGATGGCTGGGCACTTGTTTTGGTTCTTGCAGTCGACATAGAGATTGCTCCTGTTCTCTGGGTGTAAAGCTAACTAACTGCTTAACTATAGAGGGCTGATATTCATGCACTCTGCTTGTTGCAGAGTGTGCCCCTTAACCTTCTCCTTCAGCCCCCCCTCCCACTTTTTTCTCTCCTTTGGAAAAATGCATCAAGAGGTTGGAAATTGCCCCTCCAAGCTGCTTTGTACATGCAGATACTGGACTCGCTTGGTTGAAATTACATCTTTCACCGTTAGGGTACGTGGCCTGGTAACCGTCTACCATGTTGGAGGTTACAGGTTCTCAGCAGAGGCTGCTGCGGGGAGAAGTAATCGCCAAATGTAGTTGCTGCTGTACAGACAGTGTACCTTGTGGTGGCTCTTCTGTTCCCCACAATCCAGAATTCTTGGAAAGGGATGGGTGGTACTCGTGTGTTTTCTGTGGAGCAAAATGTGTTGTACGTGGAGCAAACTTCCCATGAATACCTGCAAGTACATGGCAAGAGTAACTACAAGTTGCTTTGTCTACGAGGAAGTGGACTCGAAGTAAAAGTCACGCAAGTTTTATTTTCGGAAAAATAAAAACGTGGTTATAGCGCGCTAGCTCCAGGTCAGTGTCAGTAGCATCAACCCTTGAAAGTTATCTTTAGGTTAGCCTGTACAGGCGTGAGACTCAAAAGGGATGCATAGAAATTACTGGTTAACTTCTTGCATTGTTTTGCACATGTTGTGGAAACAATGTCATGGTATCACTGGCACTTCACTAGGGCAACCAAGCATGAGTGTGACATGATGGTAGTCTTTACAAAGACTAGGATAGGATCCATTGCAATCGTGAGTGAAGGCAGGAGGTGGATGTAGGTTTTTGCGGGGGAGGGGGGTACGTAGCGAATATCTCCTAACTGAAGTGAGCCTAACCTACCACAAGCTCTGCTATTGTGTACCAACGACAAAGGGGTATGCTTCAAGCAACATGCGCTGGAATGGTGGAAACAATACAAACCTAATATGGCGACTGGCTCGGACCTAAGCAACGCATGCTAAGCACAACAATGATTTAAGCTAAGCCTAAGCCCAAGCAACAAATGCTAGAAAAGACTTGCAATTTAATTGGTTCCGAGCAGCGCATGCTGAAATAAAAGCTCACATCATTCTTTTTGCTTCCTGAGCTGCATGTGCTGGGAAGGAAGACTGGTCTAGACGTGGGCCATCTCACCTTTTATACACATCGTGGGCAGGTGCCAATAGCTGATTGGTTGATACGCTAGAGCAAGGGGTATTCGTTGAGTAGGAGATGCGAATGCATGACTTGCTTCTGTGGCTGCACCGGCCGGCTGGAGGGGGATGCGAAACAAAAGACAGGCCATACTACTACGAGTGCGATCTAGCGGGGAGTAAATGAACTCGTTTGTCCTAGCATAATTATGGTAGACCGGTGAATAATAAAAGCTGCAAGGCAGACAGTACAATCTCACTTTTAACGTAATAATTTTAAGCTTCAAACTCCGTGCAAAATAACTGGGGGATGGAGCTGAGGTCATTTATGTCTCAAAAAGCGTCGTGCGTCAATATAACTTCAATGTGCTCAGAACAGAGTTTTGCGGCCAACATAGAAGCCAACATGGCTTATGTAACTCTCGAAGGTTGCCATGTAACCACATGCTCTGGCATGGGGGCTCATGTGATTACACGTGAACACTTTCACAACCGCTTCTACTACCCATGCTTGGGTTGGGTAGACAAGCCTCGTTACACAGACTGACTGAAATACTGGTGTAATAGTGCAGAACTCGCCAGACTCTCTTCTGCAGCTGGTTAACCTGCACTGGGCAGGGGATTCACATGGTAAGGTGTATAGTCTGTACTCAAAACTTCATTATGCATGCATTGAATGGCCAGACGAGCGTATCACGAAGCCGGGCCTGGTGTATCGTTGCAAAGTCTGTAGGTGGGTCGTACCCCAAGTATTTATACTTTTCCTGTTTCGCCCTTGGTCGGGCGGAGGGTGGTGGTGGCGTTTGATCCTCTGGGCGTGTAATGTCACCGACCGGGTCAGGATCCAGCAGCTGCGTTTGTCTGCAATTCATACTGGTAGTGCCATCCTGTGGTGGGCTATAGTACTTGGTGACCTTGATGCATAGTCTCGGATGCTCAACCGTTGAACAGTACAATTCTTCGGGCGGGTGAGCGTTCATCCTTTACCATTGGCAAACAGTATAAGTTCTTGATCTCAAGTTGGTTGAACAACCAATCAAACTCCATTGAAATGTGCCGTTAAGTTGTTCGCACTGATGAGTAGAAGTCTATTTAATAATTTTGAAAGGATGTTGTGCAACAAAATTTTACACCACTTATAAAATCTGGTGATATTTATTTACTATGTTTTTGTAATTTTTTTTTTGTTAAAAATTCGTTATGAAAGATTTTACCAGATAACTTATTTCTTTAAATTTTCACCTTAATTTATGTTTCATTGAAATAACCTGTTCATCTTTCAAGATTTTTGTTTTTTCCTATCAGTGCTGTTAGTTAACGAATTATTGACTTGTGGTTGGACAATTTCTTTATGTACCTTCATGTTGGCGTTAGTATGTTTAAGTTTCACATATTCTCTTTATATTTATTTGTGATACAGTAAATTCTGTTTTACGACAACACCGTATAAAAATGTTTTCTTGCCTATTAAATGCTAATTTTATGGATTAGAAATTACTTGTGCTTTTATCCTGTACTTCACCCTTTTAATATGTTTCCTGTGTATGTTGTTTCCATGCATAAGATGTTAAGAAAATTCTGTTTTCTTGATTGTTAGATTTTTCCTTTACGTGAACAAGCCCTAACTGTTTTAATGTTAATTTTCAACTACGTTACAAAGGTTATTCAAGTTAACGAACAAGTGCTGCCATTTCTTCCCCTTTCTTCTCATCTGTTGGCAAGATTCAGATGGCCTCTGGTGTTCCATACCGCCAGATAGACACAATTTTTGTTGCTGTGAAGCTATAGTCCGTTCCCGATTGGAAGTGACTTATGAAAATCAACCTTTGAAAAAACACACTAGACATATCATGTCAACTTGTTTTTTCAATAACCTGTATTCCACAAGTATATAACACTGTGGTTAACTTTTAGAGTACTGTATTATTGAGTAAATGAAACTTTACATCATTATATTTTGTAACTTGTAATATTTATTTCTTTTTAAATATGAATTAACAACAGCGAGAGCAGCAACATGTTGGCAACGACCGGTGAGAAATAGTTCACAGGAAAAATATTATTTGAAAATTAAACAATGCCTATTGAAATATTTAAATATTTAGGTAGCCCCAATTTCAACATATATCATATTTACAGTTTAAAATAACAGCGGAAAATATTGCGAGTAGGCCGTAATGGTACAGTGTTGTTATATCAAGCGGGAAAGCAAGTGTCTGCTGAGCGAGGCGTGATGCTCTCTCTCTCTCTCTCTCTCTCTCTCTCTCTCTCTCTCTCTCTCTCTCTCTCTCTCTTTGTCTCTTTCACCCTCGGGAGTTTCACTTAGCTAGTAAGTGGAAATTTTTCATATTTTCAATTGTAGCATATTTCATACTTATTACAGCAAGATAATGATTTTTGAATTTGTAATTTACAACTGGAAAAAGATTTTAATGTTTGAATACTTATTTTAATATGGGTGGTTACCAAGTGAAGTTGGCAGACGTGGCGAGCCATGGCATAGCGTGGCGTGTTGCTTTTTGCCAAATGAAACGTAAATTATTCTTACTCCGAAAAATACTTAAAATTACCACATCACGTTTGTTAGACGTGTTTTTTTTAACACCTAGGCAAGTTACGATGTTGTGATAAATCTATGTTTCTACGGCAGTAATAAATATACTGTTACGTGTGTTTCGTTAATCATTGAGTTCGTGAAATAGCATGTCTTTGTGCATCGTGGTCGATACGCAGGTCCTGTGTGTGCATGATTTCAAATATTTGATTAGCACTATTTAGATGTTTTAACTGTGAACTGTTTTTATGACTAAGTTAATTATTTTCATCCACGTCTGTTCATTTATCACAACATTGTACCTTTGCCCTAAGGGGTTTGAAACACAGTCGTGTTACGTAATTTGCCACAATGCCAGAAGAAAAATCCTTAATTCAGCCCGATAAATTTCAATAAACCTAATAAACAATAAGTAGCAATACATAGAAATATGAGTCTAATAAAAGTTATTGTAGGCTTATTTGTGTGCATGTTCAATGCTTTCTTTTAAAGTTTGTATGGCAAAAATGAGAAACACTAGTTGCATGCTTGATTTCAATGTGTCTTTTTCGTTTGACTGGTTGTTCCTTCATTTTAATATTTATTCTAACTGAGGCCGTCCTTTAAAAGAAATGACCCAACACTTATCAATAACAAAAGGATAATTATTACAGCCCTTTACCTCGCAGTTGTAACAGTGTTAAACACAGTCGCGGCAAAATACTAACATGCATTACATGTATTGAGCTATGTTTTGGAAAATAAATATGTTGTTGTAAAATAACCGTAAGAACTGTTGTCAATTCAGGTAGTTTTAAAACGTCATAAAGCTGACCTAAATAATGTTGGAGGCCTAAACTGTGAATATTCGTACAAAATGGTTTTTGAAATACACCTAAGACAGAATTCTTTGAAAAGCTGTAAACAGTAAACAACACATTTGACAGGTATAAAAATGGAAGTAACATTTCAATGTTTATTTTTAGGTGTATCGATAGTATACGAACATATGTACACCCACAGTGGAATGTCAACATCGATTTTGACAGATGCTACATGGGTGTCACATGACAATGTTTATTTAGATTTGGCGGAAGGATACAAAACGGACCAGCAAGTAGATATCTAGCAGGGCTCTGCGAAAGTTGCTTCCAATGGGGAATGGACTATAGACTACATTGTTTGGATTAAGAAATTACTGACTTCAGTTTTTCCTTGCACGTAAACATCAATATGATATTTATGCAGCTCTGATTTTAGACTTAAAAACAAATCTAATGCTTGCGAAAACAGGTGTCATTACTGATTATGTAGTTGTTGTAGATTGTATTTTACATGTTTAACTTGGGCTAATTTTCTCTCCTGTATTGTTAAGTCTCATTGCAGTAGTGTGTTATAAATATGCAGTGGCCGTGTATTCAACTCGTGTTTTGTGTTTCAGACCAGCATAACACCTATCAGCAGTCCACAAGATCTCAAGAATGGTACCAGTGCAGGAAGTGGTGACACGTCTGTTAACTTGACCAAGAAGCGCGTCTCAGATTCTTCTTCAGATTCATTCAACAAAAAAGCAAAGGTGTGATTTTTTTAATTTATTTTTAAACACAAAATTATTGATGAAGAAGAATGTGTTCACTGGATTAGAAATCTGCGAGTGTAGGATCCTTGATTAGAGCAGGCCATAGTGAGTGTTTTGAAAAGTTTGTGTGCTCAAGCTCTTAATTACTACAATACAATAAATAAGTTTGACAATGAAGAAAACATTTGTGTTTTGACGATAATCTGTGTATATCACCATACCCGAGGAATAATTTTAACTGAAACTTATGTCTACCTGGATTATTTTGTGCTTATAGCTACACACATCTGTTTTCTGTGATAATATTTCCATGATTTCTTTAATTTTGATGATAGGGCCAGCGAAAAATGGTAAATAAAATTAGCAAATGTAGGAGTATAAAATTTGTAATTTCTATGTCACATTTCGTTGGAAAAAATGGTTTTGGTAATATATATATATTTTCTATATATATTACATAATTTTCTCAAATACCGCAAAAGATGTTCAGTTGAATTAGCACCTTACATAACTAGGCTAGAACATTTCAACCATTAAGTTATTCAGATTCTGAACCAAACCACAGGCTGATACACGTAACCGAATTTGCTGAATAATCAGGAATGTCATCTCTCAACGACAACAAAATGGGATGAATATCAATTTCCGTAGCGTTTGTCTCAAGAACTGATCATCTTGTACCAGCATAACCCTCCATAAATTGTTGAACTGGTACATCACACAGAAACGGAAGAGCTTTGATTAGAGCCTGCAAAGTAGAAGAATCAATCCCCTTTGCATTTGCAATGATTAGAGGTACGTTAACAGAGCGTTTAAACACATTTTATAGCATTTATTTAGTGATTTTTAGCATTTTTATAGCATTTATTGTATAATCTGTAGCACTTTGTAGCATATATAGAAAAGTGGGAAAATAGTATTTAAAACTGACGCGTGCCACTTCTACACCTATAATAATATGACTCCGACTCTTATTGCTTAGGAGTACTGCTTCCATCTCTACAGACATGAGGAACATGTTACCTATCTCGACAGGTAACGGGAACTTCTGTGTTTTTCCTTCTCACGTGGCAGGCACGCGTCTTGGCGGGCATGACCCCCTCCCCCCCCTACCCAGGCTCGATGCCACCAAGCAGTCCAGACCTCGGCATGAAGCCAGAACCACTGATGAGATAATTCCCATGCCATCCAGGGCCAGAGGACGCCACGCCTCCCCCGCTCCCCGTGCCGGCAACCTACAAGCTACCACTATATAAGTCTGGCTGCAGCCGAGCTCTGGAGTCATTCTCTGGCATCTCTTGCGCGGCCCAAAGCACTCTTAAGTGCTCAGGAGCTCTAGAGAAGTTCAAAGCCTACAAGTACGCCTTCGCGGCAACCAACTACATACGTGGGCGACCAGTCAACTCCCTACGACATACGAACACAAACATTTTCTTTTAACTTCACTTTGTCTCCTAGACACCTTTAATTAGTAGTTTAACTGTAACTCTTATTTTCATCTAGAATCAGCTTTTCCCGTTTATTTAGAACCAGGTCACCTACACCTGGAACCATGCAGTTACCTTCAGCTATCCTCGACTTGGTAGGAAGTAGCACAGGTCACGTGTCCATTGAACTTTCAATAAAAACACGTTGCTTTCTACTTTGCTACTTTTATTTCCAGGGTATATATCTGTATTTACAGTTGGAGGAAGATTACGCTGTGCACTGCCAACGGAATCTGGGGAAATTATTAAACCGAACTAAGGCATACCCATTAGACAGCTACCTGTTTCTTCCCATCAAACACACAGCACTATTAGTGCTCGTGGGGAAGAAACAGTAACGCCCCAACCACTAGTAACACCTTCACATCAGGAGACACAACACACTCGGGTTGCTTCGCATCACTCACACTATTAGTGCACAGTGATGGTGACCTGCAATGCTGCCGGGTATTCTGGGTGGAAGCACAACCAGTAGAGCCTTGGCGCGACTCCGGCTCAGCATTCTTGATCAGTCCGCCTACGGTGGGGGATCAGTGGGGACTCTTATCGAGCCGACCGATAAGCCACTATTGGGGTACACTGTTCGTATTTCCATTTCAGTGCCGTGCATGATTTATAGAACTGTGCCTCATGAGAGCAACACCTGGCTCAACCTTCTGCATGGCCGAGGATAATGTCATCCTATCCTTCGCAGGATAGACAGACGGAACGGGTCCGTGCCGCCGAACTCAGATGTCAAGCAGTCGCGCATTTACCGGCTATATTAATTGTCCGTACCAGCTACAAGTATCACCCTGTTGTCTACAGCTTAACCGGAGTGGAAGTTAGCCTAGGTTGGGACAACTTGGTCTTCTGGACGAAAGAATTACGACTGGAACAGAATTATGACTTTGGAACATTTGTGCAGGCATTCACTCCGCTTAAGACTAAACTTACCTCGACTACCTAACCAGAGGTCAGAGTGTATCAGAACTAGCCCACACTCCTCGCCTCATCCCCGCTGCCTAAGTTGATTTTGGTCTAGCGAGTAAAATCGTAACTACAGTGTCCAGTCAGTCTAATCGGACACGTGTCAAAACTTTTTTTTTTAATCATAGTTAAGTATAGACATTTTATTAGTGCATTTTCACTAAAAAAAAAATTTATTGCTACATTGACAATTTAAATAGATTTCGGCATGTACAGGCCACACATTTTTACAATAAATAATTACAAGAAGTGGGGTACAGCTTATTTACGAGATATTGGTATTACAAACAAATATTACCCCCAAAAAAACACACTTAGAATTTGATCAAAATACAATACATTTTCTTGTTTTAACTTAGTTTCTAAGGAAGTAAAATAAAATTAGAAAAAATTAATAACTTTTTACTTGTGTAATAATGTGACAAGTTTTCTTGAATGTGCACCACGTATTTAACAGAGTTAGCACAGCCTGTGTAAGGGTTCATGAGTGGAGGGGAGAGGAAGAAGTAGTGAAAAGATGAGACAGCTAGTGCCAAACTACTTCCCAAGGGGGTACGGGGGGGTGGGGCGCGGAGAGTAGGACAAAGAAAAATGGACTGCTTGTTTTGATGGATGTGGCCAGAGTTAGAATGAAGGGTGAGGATGGGATCTGAATAGTGTGGGTGTGGCTAGCTGGAAGAAGGTAGAAGAGGGGTGTATGGGTGTGTCTACAAGGGTGGATATTGGATGGCAGAAGAGGGGTATGGGCATGACCTGGAGAAACAGAGGGAACAGTGTGTGGGCTGTCGAAGGGCGGGAGGGGGCGAGCTGGAATGTGGACAGCAGCAGAGGGGTGTGAGTTTGGCCTGGCGGCGACCGTTGCCTGTTGCCTCATGAGTTTATTAATGAATGCATGAGCAAAATATATACACGGATCTGTATTTTGCTGCTAAAACAGACAGTTTACTTCCCTAATTTCTTATATTTTCTTTGAAAAACAATATAGGTAGTGATAAAACTGCAAGGAAACGTAAACAGAGGTAGATAATCAAAAAGATAGTAATTTCAGATATTTTTCGTATTCATGAACTTTCATAAAATTTTGCTAAAAACAGAAAAATTCGCATGTATTTTGCATTTATCGCAATTGCGAATTTTACATACCTTTAGCAGTGATGCTTCGAGGGTTGAACAAGGACCCTATTTCCTCATAGAATGTCTTTTTCAGGTTCCCCTCCCAACATTGAAGACAATTTCAGGTAAGATTTCTGTCGTGCTGCAGCTAGTGTTGCTTCAGTTGCTGCTTTTCTACACGCTGTAGTTTTGAGAAGTTTTACAGTCTGGTCACCGAAACTGCGATCACTCACAAATTTGTAGACATTCTTCAATTCTGTAAGTTTCGCATGAAGCTTGTGTGCTAATGGGTAAAAAGAGCCTTCCAATCATTCAAGCAGATCAACTGTTTTTTTGCATTGTTCGACAACAAATTTGGCCTCGCACTGTAAAATTAAAATTGCATCATTTGACAAGTTTTGGAAATACTGTGTAGCATCACTACCTTCACCACTGTGCTGCTTGAAGAACTCTGCTATTATGTTCAAGTACTCATCTAGGTATTCCACGGACTTCAACCACGCATTCCAGCGAGTGAGTACAGGTGATGGGAACAACTTATGTTTCAATGAGGCTTTCTTGAGGAACTCTAGATAATGGTACTTTTTCTATCTTGTATTCAAGAAGCCATCTTAGCCATAAACATACATTCGTTCAGAGTTGTTAATTCTGAACATTAAACATTCCCAACCAAATGTAATTTGTGCACCCAACACTGGAATTAGAAGAGATTGTCACAAACCAAAACTTTCATTAACTCAACACGTTTTTTTGTGTATCTAGCCGAGTCGGAAACGAATGCACACACGTTGTCATACTTTATATCATACTTACTTGTTTCGACTACTGCTCTTGAACACAGTTTCATTTGCACTGTTCAGTACTGATGCATGCCACTTATACAACTAATCTAATATGATTACAACTCATTGCCACGAGTACCTCTTCCACCACTATAGACGTGAGTGACACGTTGCGTACCCTACAGGCAGCCGGAACATGTTCGAATTCCTTTCACCTGGAGGATACGCAACCCGGCAGGCACCCCCCTCCCCCCATCCTTCCTGCCGACGCTGAGAGCCTACAAGCTACAAACTGCCCAGACCTCAGGCAAGGCAGAGCGCCAACGACCAAGCACGAAGCAGAATTACTGACCAGAGTACTCTCACGCCAACCAGGGCAGCAGGATGTAACGCCTCCCCCGCATCCCGCGCCGGCAGCCTACAAACTTCCACTATATAAGTCCAAACGCTTCTGGGCATGAACAGTCATTCTTGTTCCATCTCTTGTGTTATCCCACAGTACTGCTGCCAGTGCTGGGACCGCCTGAGATCTTCAAAGCTTTAAGTATGCCCCCTGTGGCTACTTCACAGTCGACGACCAGTCAACCCGACAACCAGCAAACACGCTTACCAACACGTTAAATTTACTTTTTCTTTTCAAGACATCTTTAGACAGTTAAGTAGTTTTATATATTTTCTCATTAAGCTCTTTCTTTCCCATTCTCCATTAGAACCAGGTCACCTACACCTGGCCAATGAAGTAACCTTCAGCATTCAATTGCCTGGTAGGAGGTAGCACGCGTCGCATGTTTATTGACAGTTGTGTCCTATCTCTCAGATTTTATTTGTTAAGAGAATCTGTCTGTGTGCCTGCTATATATAGGTTGCTGCGTACTCGTTTGATAAGGACCAGGGAATTTTTAACTACTGAATATACTTCAGCCACGGGCGCCCTTCAAGGGTACGTCATATTTTCACACACCCATTAGACGGCCATCTGTTTGCTTCCCAAACTACCACAGCATTGCTTCCAGTGCCGGGATAAACCGTGACTTGAGACCTGTCCATTCCTATGTGGGCGCACATCCAGTGGCGGCATTGGTGACGCAAACAGCTCCCCGTCTCTGATCAGCGTACCTAGCTTGGGGGATCAGTGGAGACTTTACAGAGCCTGGTCAGCAACCCAAAACCGAACTTACGATATAATTTGTATTTAGTTTGTTCGCGTCAAGGTATATCCAGTAACCTATGAGCAGACTTTATGCCTTTCAGCCAGAGACATGGCCAAAAGCGTAGGGGGTGACACTCAGCGCTTCTTGCCACCAGACAGTTGAGTGCACTTCCTCAACCTTCACTGGAAAGGCACGCTAAATAGGACTGTGCCGTCCAACTCACTCAGGCAGGAGTCAATATCGACTGCTCCGGTTGTGGTATTATTTTTATTTCTGTGCATACGCATTCACTCCGCTTTTGGTCTAGGGGACAGAATCGTCGACTGTCGTGACTATTCGTCTAACCGGATACGCGTCAGTACTTTCACACTAGCAACCACCAACTTGGGGTAAACAAAATCACGAAGGCAAATTCATTCACCCTTAGTATTTGTAGTTTCGTCACAATGTACTACATTCTCGTCCTTAACAATTGCTTTTACTTATTCCTTTTCCTCCATCCTCAATGCTTGCAAGCATGAAGTGTGCAGTGTGGTTGCATGGGAAGATCGCCTGAACCTTTAATGTATTCTTTCAGCCATTCACTAATGGCTGGGTGATCAAGTTTATGCAGTGGTTTATTTGCCTGAACAAATGCACGAACAATTTTAGTTTTTTCATGTTTTGCTTTCTTCTGTTGCTGAACATTTTCCTCTAACGTCACTTGCCTCTTGATTCCCAAACTTGATGTTTTGCACTTGTCTTTGTTTACTTTTTGAGCTACTCTAAATTTACAATATTTCTCACACGTGTCTTTTTGCTTCCAATTAACAATTAAATTACAAAATTTGCACATCATTATCTTCTCTTTGTTAAAAATGTAAAATCCTTCGTTTTGATGCATGTCCAATTAGCTAGGGCTCGATCACGGTCATGTGGCTTTGGTTGCACTTCTGTCGGTTATGCTTACAGGTTGACTTATTCCTGTTTGTTTCTAGATATAGCGATCGGGCACTTGGCCTTACGTGATGGAATAAAGTTATTGACTTTACGATTCACGAGTCCCTTCGATTGATCAGGCTTACGACTCGTATCGGAGCTGGTCACAGTTGACGACAGGCGGAAAGTGCTAGCGGTAGGTGACTTGTTGTCTTGCAGGCGAGAGGTAGCTGGATACAGTTGATTGAGTCATTCGTCTTCGGCTCGAGCTGACTGAATGTATCAAAATGTGTGTTTAGGAATTTTAAAAACCTGAAACTGTATTATTGTTGGACTTCAGTATTGATAATTCCATTTGGTGACTATGAGTATTGCATGGATTATTGTAATATTTTTAATTTCTTGGGATTTGTGGGTACTTTGTGTGTCTAAGAAAGGAAATGTATATCACAGAAAAAATAATATTGTGTCATGGAAAAATATAGTTATAAAAATTCTCAATCTCGTCTCGAACCAAAAAAGTGCTTCTCGCACATGCCTAGTATTTGGCTACTCAGGCACGTGGGCTTTTCTAGTTCCATTCATTTAATTCTATTTGCTGCTTATATATTTCTCCGCTGAACACGGGTGGTTTGTAGATGGGGCAAAGTCATCCGTAGAGTGCGCATCCACGCAGAGCAGCATGTTGGGATGCGTCAAGCGCTAATTCAATCAACCATGTATACAGTATATAAAATAGACACTTCATCTGGCTTAATAACATACATTATTCAAAAAAGTTTTGCAGACCACTGAAAAAAATTTTCCAGCACCAGGATTTATGAACTGCTATGATTATCATAGCCCAATAGTAAGTATGGGATGAAATTCACACTATCTGTGCAGAATACCACGCTATAATTGACAGAATGTCTTTTGGTAATGCACAAACTGTCCCACATTCTTCACTTGCAACCAATTACAGGTGGTGCAAAACTTTTTTTAGTAGTATATAAGTAAATGCAGTATTTACCAAAATTATTGCCACACACAATAGAAAACTGCTGTAACGAAATGTGTCCGAAAAAAGAACCGTTCCACGAAAGATAGATGTAAAAATTTTTGGTAGAATGCCACATTTTGCATCAGCCCAACAATTTGATTGCAAATCGTAGACCCTATAACTTATAAAAAGTGGTTAAATTAATTTATCTATACTTGTTTTCATAATTTAATAATAAAATGTTAATTTATTTTAATGGGCAGACGTCTTCCGAATAACAGTATACACGCACTGGTTTATAGGACCTCCCTTATACCAATAAAGATGTAAACACTGGGGTCAGAGTCTTTTTTTAGCAAATGCATAGTCTATTTACAATTGCTTCTTTCAGAAAAATCAAATAATTTAACAAAAAATGTATTTATCTCAATAAACTTATGTCTTGTAAATAAAAGTATGCTCCAAAATTGTACATAACCTATCTTTCCAAAAAAAAAAATTAAACATTGGGGTTCAAGTCACTTTGAGCTTGTGAGAAGTAAATTTTTAGTGGTTAGTTGCAGAAAAATCAATGGTTTTATTACCAATAAATAAATTTCAATATTCAGATGTACCTCTTTTAAATTAAATAATTTCTTAGAAACTTGGGGGTGTCAGGCTGTGCACTCATTCCTAACTACCCCACTATCACATTTTTGTGATAGATTTTTCCACCATTCCCCCTCCTCTCCCATTGCAGCATACCAATTAAGAGTAGCAACACAACGCACATTTTATTTTTGTAGACCAACAAGCATATTTTTTTAATGAAAATTTTTCAATTTTTTCATCAATTTGCTATTCTTTGACGGTTCCTGATAATCACCTCACAATGCCCTCATTAAACCTGCTACTTGTATAATAGGGGTCCGACTTTTATGCTTTAAAATTTTATGCAACAAGACAAAGTGAAAAACCAATATTTTTCATATAAATTTATAAATAAGTAATGATGCATTGATGCACACTCTACTTAACGACTTTACTCTATCTTTGGAGTGCAATACTCAAAGGGACAGGTCAAGTAAAACAAGCAGTTCTTGGAGCAAACACGTGCTTAGAGGGGTCCATGGCACCGTCAAAAGCTACTACACGCATGTGCGCAAAGATTGTACTGTTCACCCAGATTCACCAAGAAATCATCATGTCAACACCCCTCTCCAAAGATTGTACTGTCTACCGAGCCACCGACACTCTTCAGTGAAGGTCACGCCAGTTCTACAGCACACCACTGGAGGGCAGCACACATTCTACTGGAGCATTTCCAGCCTCCAGAGCCCCACACCGAGGAGATAAAAAAATGAATAGCGCTTCTTCAACAGCAAGAATTATCAACCACTGAGTTAGACACTAGCTTACCGTGCACATCGCACCTTGGAGCCCCTACAAACTCCAGATAAGGAACGCAGTATGAGATCTCGAATAACAAGTCGGGGTGTTCAGTAATACAAGATGGGAAACCTAGATCCCAGCTTTGCTTCAGGTAACTTTTGTTCTAATTCTTTCCTCATGCGGTGCTCCCATCAAGGAGGAATAGAGAAACAGCTAAAGAAGGCATGAGAGACTTAGTAGAGGAGATAATTAACTTACCCCTGCAGGAACTTCCGTAAGTAATATCAATACTCCTTTCCCTGCACATCTCACCGTGTCATTGTTTCTGCCCCTAGTCAGATTACCAGTTAGGGAACATCCAGTCATAGAGGCAGTTCTAAGGGAGGGTGATACCCTCCTAAGCATTGACAGGCCCTGGTTAGAACTACCCTTGCAGGAATCCCTCCTCTCACTCGCCTCAGACAATGCCGACAAGGGCATGAGCACCACTGCACCACAACTGGAACCAGCCACTGTCCATCCACCCAACACCCAAGACAGCCAGTCTGCAAGGAGGAGTACGCCTCTTCCTACCAGCAAAAAGGTGCTGTTTCCACCTTGGCGAAGAGTTGTGTTAACTGTCCCCGATTTTGTGCCAACCAAAAGGCCCACTCAGCTTATTCTGTGTAGTGGCCAGGCACCTAAACAATCATAATTGCCCCTGTCTGACCACAATGCCCCTCATGAATCTGGCTTCACAAATTTTGAAGACTGCCAATTTGACCAACATGATGTCTTCCTATAAGAAGACATATAGTGTCAGATTTAGTATAGAATTTTACACCCCTAGTTTTTGGTCGGACCAGAGTGAATGCAAACAATTCCAAAGAATGAATTTTTAGTCCCAGTGTAGAGAACCCCCAACCTAGCCATGTGTTAACTAATTTAATCCGAGTGTTCCACTGGTGTCTTGCTTAAGGACTTGTCATTTTAACCCCTGGGCTTGATTTAAAACCTTGACTGCAGGACCCATCCATCCTCCAAAAGTGATGCCCAAGGTAGAATAAATGCTGTGAATTATTCCTAACTAGGCAGTATGTAGTATGCTTGTCCCAGTTGGTTACCACTAATGAAATAGAGATGCTCATGCTTCAGTAATAATGTGTTGTTTTCAGTATTTTGCCAATTCACATTCAAAACAGGAATACAGGTGTTTGGGCTGATACACTCAATTTTTGTTACTATGTATTTGGCATTCTTTAAATGTTTGGCAATGTACATACGTTAACTAATAATTTTTCTACCTTATCCCTTGAATTTTTTGCGCGGAAGTAATTTATTATTGCATAGTTTTCATCACATGAATCAATGTGAAAATGATACCACACATTCATTGGGGGTTTTTGTAAAACACACCTAGTGGTGGTTTAATGTTCACTCCTTTGCAAGTTTTTCCCGTTTGGTGAAACAGTGCACAAATTACACTTTTTTACACAATTTAACTTAAAATTATGACCATAGTTCCCGCAACCTAGAAGGTATCACTGGTCATTTATGCATTAGTGTTTTAATTGCAATTGTTCTCATTACCTCGAAAATAGCACTGGCTGATGGTCATTCTCATTTTGTGTAAAAAAAACCAACCACCACCACCAACCCAACAACAACCACCACATAGCTAGGGTGCTCTTCTTCTACCAAGGTGGACCAGGTTAGGGGTTGCTTAGTGATTTTCGCATGTGGCAGTTGCTACAGAGAGTGCCCCTATCCCTGGGTCATATTGGGATCTCCATTTCCCCGGTTCTAGCATTCCACTGCAGCTCCATACTCCCCTCGCTTTACTCTCCTCAGCTGTGAAGACCCCAATGTTAAGAAACGCTCAGACCTTTCCACTCCATTCCAATCACAAACTTCAGCTGCCGAATCCACCACACCCACTACCACCCATCACATCAAATGCACTCATGACTATCCTCCACAAACACCACCACGGCCACCACAAAACAATCAACTTACTGCTCTAACCAACAATTTTTTGTTACCACACATGTAAATAGTAACTTCTGGATTATAAAATTTTTTGAAAGCATGATTTATATCAATTTCAAAGATTCAGACAAAGGTTGTTTAAATGTTGTTGTTCCGCACTGCTTCTACTGCATAGTTTTCATAATTTATGCCGTTATTGCATTGTGTAATGTTTATTGTGGTCTTGTGAAAAGTGTATTCACCTTGATTATACCCTACATAGCAGGTCTGTTTCATGTCAGGTTTTCTTTCTCAGAGTGAAGACTCGCCAAACAGCACTATCGTAGTGAACTGTGGTGATGATTCAAACTCGACAGACCAGGAGCCAGTGCTTGGACTTCCTGGGCTGGGAACAGACAGCGGCATAGTCTTGGACAAGACCCCTGAGAAATCAGAATCATTTTCCAACTCCAGTACAAATGAGGTACGTATGTAGAAGTAGAAGTGATGATTATTTGGTTAGTGAATCATATTTACAGTAGAATGTTTTGCTACTTTGCAGGTTTTGATGTTGCAGTTTGGTGTAGAGTAATGCTTTCCACACCTACTATTGCCAAGAAGTAAACTGTTCCACAAAGTGAATTTTTTATGCTTTCACATTTATTGTTGATATCCTAAGAACACATTGGTTTTTGAGCAGAATGATGCTGTATATTGTTCATATTAACCAGGTTAGCACTAACGAGATTCTACTGTACTCTATTCTCTCTACAGAACAACCCCTTATGCGCTATGCCAGATGAAGAAGGGGCAAGCCTCCGGAGGTGTATAAATAACGGGCTACACCAAGTCTCAATAGCATTAACTTTGTTTTGTACTAAATATGGTTAATATGTAATGCAAAGTCGGTTTGTATTCTGTACAGGAGAATTTATATTTAATTTGCTTTGTTAATGCGAATTACAGCCAACAAAAACATATTTGCCATGAAATAACAGCAGCACAGCTACAGTAAAACCCCTCCATTACGACCCCATTTATTACAGCCCAATCTCAAAGAACTGTAAAACGTTTGCTTCGAAAAAGTCGAAAATTTGAGGCACGTCTAAAAATAGATACAGTAATCCCTTGGCAACCACAGTATCTTAACCGCGCTTTCAGTTATGAGTGGATTTGTTTTTGCTTGCCATAATATGATAAGATAAGAACACATTTTATTTGCACACACTTACCTACCTTTATTCACTTTACACATAAAATTGACTTCACAGGGGAAAAAAAACAAATGGCCACCAAAAAAAATCAGCATATTACGTAGGCATGGGCGCACATAAACTTAAAAAAGGGACGTTGAATTAAATTTTGAGTTATCATACATACACTGATTTAGAAACTAGTCTGTGTAATGTGCCACTGTTTTTACAACAAAAGAAGAGGCATAATGGAAGCGAAACAAGACAGGGAGGGTAAGCCAGAGGCATGTGACTAGTACAAAGAATCCTTACTGACCCAGCCTGCAACTTCCCCCCCCCCCCCCCCCCATTATTTCCAGGGACAATACACTAGTGTCCTCTTGTGGCATTATGTAATTTATTGCTTCACATGCGCTACCACTAGCATTAGTAAGGGCTGGTTTTTCATAGACGGATAAACCGTGGATAATAGAAACTTGTACCAAGGTTGGAGAAAAAGTCTACAAAAACAAATCCACGCATAACTGATACCTAGATGCAAGATACTGTGGTTGGTGAGGGATTTCTTTATTTTTAGACGTGCCTCAAATTTTTTACTTTTCCGGACCAAACTTTTTTATGGTTCTCGGGATTGGATCGTAATAGAAAGGTGATCGTAATAAATGGGGTCATAATGGAGGGATTTTACTGTACCAGTTTCAACAGTTGCTACAAGAAATCCAGGATAGAGATGGAAAATAGGATGAGGCATGTTCAATGGTGGGACAATGTTCGTTTAAGACTGCATCCCTGCAAATGGCAGGGCACAGCAACAGTCAAAACATGGCTGTAAGCACCTGTCCTGCCAGCGGCTTCGCTTCGAGATCGCAGTTCAAAGCCTCCGTAGGTCGATTGGATTCATATGCTGAGATACAGGCGTGCAGCTGTATCCAGGCCTACTATGCCCCAAAAATTTCTGGCAGTATGACTGGTCTCAATGAAGAACAGGTATACTGGAACTGGATGGCCACTGTGCTTCTAAAGTGCCGCAAGTTGTGCTGAAACTACTATGTATTGTTACAATTTAATGGACGACTTTGCACATACCTCTGTCGGACCACACATATCTGTTAAGGGTAGGGCTCCTCCCAATTTTCATGGTGTCAGTAAGGCGAATGTATAATTTGGTACAGTATTAGGGAGAAGTAATGACTGCAATGGGCATCACATTCAACCTTTAGTTTGGGTTGTGCGAATGTAACTTTTTTCTCACAAAACTGAAACGAAGTGTGTTATGGGCTTGTGTGAAACTGAAATGAAAATGAAAAATAATTTTGTAAGAACTCTGTCTTTATGAAAGTTAAACAAATTATATAACATTTTAGCAAGTCACTTATTCATTGTGACAATTTCATTGCAAAAATGACCAAAAAAATTTGAATATGGAGTATTTACCAAAAGGGTTCTTGCCTACATGTACATTTCTGTTTTATGTAGTTATTTCAATGAAAACCAGCTAAATGATTTACAGACGAAAATTTCCCTCCCTAGTGTACTAAGTGAACATTCATTTAACACCTGAATATTTATTGAAATCAAATATTTTTGTTTCATTACGACTTTCAGTAGTCGAATTTCTTACCACAATGAAAATGAAAGTTGGTGAAGCTTGGACAGCCATGAAGGAATTGAACTCTCTGCTTTCTTTCGCACCTGGGAGTCTTACCCTACCGTAACACTGCTCAATCCAGGCATTAGAGCAGTGGTAGCTTGAGGTCAGCTAGTCACAGGAGCATTTAAAATTAACTTTGATGGCACATTAAATGTGTTGCAGTGGTTTGTTAGCCAATTGTGTTTATTCCATAGATGCAAGGTAAGCAATGGTTACCCTTTACATATTGGAAATGTCTGACATTTAATAGTTTTTGCCTTAACTTTAAATTTCAACTCTATTAAATTAGAGTTTCCCGTTTCCGATTCGATAAACAGAGTTTTCGTAAATCCCATACTGTACACGCATAGTACTGCTATCTAGTATTTATTTCCACAAACGCGACTGACTAGCGATGAATCAAACTTACAACACGCCACAGCGTTCCTTCTGCAGGGTAAGCAGTCGTTCTGTTTGTCTCCTGCAGTCTTACATGTTTCCTTGGAAAGTGGATGAAAGAGTTCAGGAAAATTAGAGTTTCCTTATAATTTGTAACATGCTGTCTAAATAATATTCAGTTTAATAATTATTTAATTAATTTCGTTTTTATTTTTATAACTAATGTTTGGTATTATAAAATGGTAAATAAATGTGGAGGGTAAGCAAAGTTTGAAGTTGTGTTGTTTGTAAAAATTGCTTACCTTCGTAAAAAAAATTCGCTTCACGCCACTGTTGGTAGCAAACATGTATCTAAAAATTGGTAGCATATTTTGTGGTCTATGTATGGGAAGTATTTAAGAAACTTTTTGCTAAGAAAAACCAGTTTCAAGATCACATTTCAGCTATAACTATTTTGGGCGTGAAAATGATTATAGCGGGATTTTTTTTTCCAGAATAGGTTTCAGTTACTAATTTTATCTATACAGAAACTTTAAATGTCTGCCTTAGAATTGGTGCGTTTGATTTCTGGATGATGCAGATTAGCTGCAGACAGATGGAATCCTTAATGTTCTGTGTGCCATAGTTTACTAAGTACATAGATGAGGGCGTGGCATTTGGTGATAGTCAAGCTCTATTTGGTAGTTGTATCATCAATTGTTCACTGTTACTGGAATATTATTTAGTTGTTTTTTTTTTATGATTGTGGATGCAATGTTTAGGTGATTTTCTTGTAGTAGGTAAATATGCAAGATCTGGTGAGAAGTAGGTTGGTGTAAAAGTGTGCTGTAGTGCAAAAGTGTCTATCATTATAGAATAATGTGTAAAGCAAAATAACGGTGGGGAATTTTCACAATTGCTTTCATGGCTGGCAGGCTAGTTTTTCTTGAAAGTTGGACTGCAGTGGTTGGATGTGCCCTGTTCAACTCTTTAGTCAGTAATAAACAGGGAGAAATAATGTGACGATATCACGTTCGGTCAATTTGAATAAAATAAAGTTTTGCATCATGGCAGTAGCTGATGAATAAACAATTGTACTGAAGAGTGTTTAAAGAATTAATTGTGTAATCTGCCACGAAAAGAATTTGCAAAATTCAGGTTCCTCAAGTAATATTCTTTTAAGAAATAGATGATATTGCTTTTAAATTTCACTTTAGATTAATGCTGCAGTTTTTTGAGACCTAATTATTGATCTTTAAGAAGTATATCTTTTGAGGGTTTCTGTATTGTTAGTTTTTTTGAATGTGCAGTTTATTTCTTTTTCATATTATTGCAGATGCTGATCTGTTTTGAAATGTTGCACCAAGTCGATGATTCTACTCTTGGTCCAAATGGTTCTTGTGCAAGTGATCTTGGAGACATGATTTAATAGTATTTGTGTTGTTGGTAACAGTGCTCTGATTTATGTTCCTTGTGTGCAGGACTCACCACCCATCATTTGTACATGACCCACTGCTCTTCTGTAGCAAGTGAGATTCCTGCAATGAATTGTAAGTAACTATTATTTATTGCTAGCTTCCCACATATTCGCCATCGACTGCCGGAACTTTTATATTTTTTTACAATTTCTCGTCCACGATAAATATAGAGTGATGAGTGGGTGTTTTATTTGTTCCGTGACATTGACACTCATGTTGGGAGTTCAGGTGCAGAGAAGTTAGAAGTGAACTAAGATTTTGTTGTGTGGTGTCGATAGCATGGTACAACGTGCAGCTCGTGTGGAAGTTTGGACCAAGACACGTGGTAAGTATGATGAAGACTAGCCCCACAGTTGAATTACATTACTTAACTGTGTTGCGCTTCAGGGAGACCAAGCTACAAATATAGAATTGTGATGTTTCAGAAATGTGGAAGTGACCTGTTTTAGTTACTGGTGTAGCATGCAGGTTGCTACTATGATCGGGTTACAAGCAAGCCTCTTGTCTAAAAGAAACAGCTTATTTTTTTTTTATTTTCTTTGTACTGTATAGCTAGTAATTTACTATTATAAAATATAAAAGAAAATTAATTGTTTATTGTAAAACACTGACAAGACTTGCATCGAAAACTTGTTTTACTATTAACTTTTTTTTTTTTTAATTGATTATGTGATATACTGTCACTAAAAATTATTGTACTTTATACTGTTCTTTTTTTGCATGTTAATAAAGTTTTTTAATATTTGTGTTCGTTCCTTTTTTAGTTGTAGGATTGTTGTTTTGCACACACTTTGTTTTGTGTAGTGCAAGTTATCAGCTGTACTATATGGCTATGCTTATTGGATGTTTTAAAGGGGTAAATTCTACAGGTTAAACTTGTAAATAATGAATTCTGTAAACTGCAGTGTTATCTTGAACATTAGCTTATGGCTTAGTTTATTTTTCTAATGTTTTGTGGATTTTAATAATTTTCTTTGGTTCTTGATAATATTTAATTTTTTTATATAATTTTTTTTCAAATAGACCACTCTATATACTAGGCGTGTGTGAATATTTGTTTGCCATTATGAACTAAAGAAGTCAATAGTAAATGTTCATGTAAATTCCAATTGAATGAGAATACAGTAGAAGCCCGTTTTTACATTCCTGCTACTTATGCTTTCCCGTTTTCTGGACTTTTTCTTTCCAGGCCTCAATTATTCCTCACTATTGCTTTCCTGCAAATTATGGTGCAGAAATTTAGTTGTGTCCACTTTTTACGCTGCATATAAAACATTAACAATGTTCAATATGGTTGCCATTACCATAGATCATAATGGAGTTCAGGAAACATTACGATGCTGCAGTAGTGTACACTGTGATTGTGGCCACAGTCAGCACAATAAATGCTGAGAACGCTAGATAGCAGCAGTTGTCGAATGTTTCTGCCATTGCACATGCTAGTAATATTAGATTCAGCACTGTGTTAGTATGTTAGTAATGTCTCGCTTGTTGATTACGGAAATAACCTTCAGCATTGTAAACAAAGTAGCTTAAGAAATTGTGTTAAGAAATTTTTTTTTTTTATTCATTAACTCAAGTTTGTTTCACATGATTGTAGAAAAATGATGGCAGACATTTTTTATTGAAAAATACCAAAACCTAATGAGTACATGGGAACTTGCATTGAGCTGGTGTAAGAACTGTAAATTCCCTTTGGTTCACTTTAAAATGACAACATTGCTGCATAAAATGTTGTAAAGTGTGATCAGACAGCAAAAAATATAAATAAAGGAATGGAAATTAAAAGAACTAGAAGATATTCATCTTGAGTAGATTTTGGGAAACATGTTGCGAATCCACCATTAGTGGAACAGTTGTGCTTTAAAAAATGTGTAACTGTTTTATCATGGACAGTGAAGGTTTTCTGCCTGGAATAGTTGGACTTATGAGCAGTTTTTTGTTAGTTTGAACTGCTTTTTCAATCTTCTTTTTGTATGTATTTTGAGCTTAAATCATACATGTTAAGTTATAACTGAAAGGAAATGTGACGTAAATATATTTCTGAAATATCTAGGCTATCATATTTTTTTATTTAACTCTACCCATAGAAAATGTTTAATAATGAAGAGAACAAAGAATAATGGAGACAAGATAATTTGGATTAATTTTAAAGCTTCCCCTCTATTTACACTTACCTGCTTTATACTTTTTTACTTTGTCCCTATGAAAAGTGTAAATAGGAGTGTCACTGGCAATGATAACCCATCATGGTTTCCAGAAATAAGGTGATTAAAACAAGTCAGTTGCAATAGATATTTTGAGAAATTTTGGATATCTTTTGACCCACCCCTCACCCCTACGTCAAAATTGGTCTTTTTTTGCATGAAGTCAGTTTCTAGTCATCTCTAGCACAAAAATTAGTTTTTTTAAATTAAATATAAATATATTTCAATAGGTACTCATCTTGTGAAAAATATTATATGCTAGTGGCACGAAAAAAATGCAATATCTTATCGCACAGACCCCTTATCAGGCGAAGAATTGGCTCCATCTTATCTCTACTGTATAAGCACCCAGGTTATAACTTTGAACGCATCATGACTCAGTAATACTAGTGGTCCTGATGCTAGGCAGAAATATTCTAAGTCCATCACCTTAAAAACAAAATTGTCCATAAAATCCGAACCACTTAACCGAATTGAGTCAAACAGCAATGTCATCACAATTACTCCAGCAGTAATACAAGGTTTAACCAGTCTGTCGGCGGGTGGTCATGAGTTGGGGACGTTAATGTACGAGGCGGAGGGAGCGGGCGCGTGTTCTCCCTCCTGTCAGCGCAGATATCTATTATACTGATTCATTACAGCCAATATTGTATGGTTTTCTATATATTGCAAATAAAATGTGTTCTTATATTACCATATTGGTAAGTAAGGCCGTGTGCATATATAGGTCACATCAGAAGTTTTTGATGAAAAATTTGGGATAATTAATATTTCAAGTAGACCGCACTAAATTTTTATATTCCTTTAAACATTGCCGGGCCTTATGCCAGTGCAGAGGCCAACATGCCGCCTAAATTTCATATAAATTCAACACATTAACATGAATTGCATCAGTCAGCATGTTTTCCCAATACTGGGCCACTGTTACGAATTGAACCGGCCCTGTAACGATGGCAGGGGTGGCGGCTGCCTGCCAGAATATTCTTGTAGCGACAGACCGACAGCTGCCCAGCCCCAATGATCTAGGTACAAGCGACAACAGCAATCTGCCGCATCAATCTCCTGTGGGGTATAGCTCTATGTAATCATTATCATTATATTGTAGACACTTTGATTATAATATATATATACCGGCTATAAGGTATGTCTTACAATTTTCGGAAAAAAAATTCTGAGCGGACGAGCTGTTCTGGATGAAGCTTAATGCAGAAAAGCGGCCTTTCTTTGCATGCCACAAATAATTAACTTTTTATCTTTTAGTTTTCTTTTGTAAAATGCAAATCAGACTAGCAAGCGACATGTTTCACAACAGATGAGGCACTGATAGATCCCATCTGCAGTACAAGCCTGCATTCGACCTTTGGATGTGAGCTTCCTTTGTCATTCTCACTTCCTCCCATACCGGCCCAGCAGGAGGCGGGTTGTGAACCCCCTTCTTCAACCTGCGTGATAAACAACTTGCAGTGAACACCGCCCTTGGTGGAATAAGTATATCCTTTGCCTGGAAAATGCAGTATTTGTTAGTTATTCTTGCTTAAATGCATGTGACCCATCATCACAGTGCGTTTCTCTCCTCTTTCTCTTCCTTGGGTGCTGTCAAGTCCAGTGATGCAATTTAAAAAAATAAAGTTCTGGTAGCAAGGGGTTAAACGTTTGACGAGTTATGGCGGTAAATAACAACACTGTCTCTGTGTTTGACAGATAGGTACCACGCCACATTAGAATACTGGCTTTTTTTGCTTCTGTACTCTGTCACTCCCAGAATAGCGTGGAAAGATGTAAAGCGGTTCTGAGTTATGTCCCCCAACAGCCGCGTTATATTGTGCGTTTACTGTATTTATATATATATTGTCGATTACAGTAATGCAGATACCAATTTTGATGAACACAATTATAATTCCCAATTCCCAATATTTAAAAATACTTTTTATTACTTAAATTTAAATATTCAATTTTGTGAACACTTTAAGCTCTTTGTATTGTGTATTTACAGCATAGAAATGAAATACAACACTAATTTTAATAATAAATGATAAGATAGACAATTTAACTCGCCAAATAAGTGACTTTAACAGTCAAGGAATAACTGTTACCAGACAATACAGCATTCATTATAAACTGAGTTCATTAAAGTCAACCTTCAGAACTTCAGGTAATCTGTTGCGGACTTCTTATTTAGATCTGAGAAATTCCATATCTAAACTCAACATCCATGTTTGTTTAAACCAACAGCCTAAAGATGTCATTAAAAAGAACTTATTGAAATCAATTTAATATTAAATATTCATTTGAAATTAGACAAAAAAGCATTATTTTCATTAATATTTTCACTAGAGGTGGGACGAATCGAGATTTTGGAACCGAACCAGAATTTAACCTAGAATATTTTTATCAAACCGAACTTTTAAATTTGTACACGAACTGAACTCGAACCGAACTATGCTATAGTTTGTCAAACTCGAACCGAACTTTAAAAAAATGTCTTATCCTCATACATATGCCTTCATAGTTCAGCCCTAAATTGTTATATAACAAAAAACAAATGTGTAGAACCACTTTAAAAAATACAGTGGATTATGGATGCTAAACTCATGTATAGTTTGCACTATGATTTTTGCAACAAGTTCCAGGAAGAGCATTTTTTTTTTTTTATTAAAATTATCCAGCAATAATTGTTGGTGCAATTTGTGGCGCCCTGCTTGTAAGTATGTAACAAATTTTTATTTTGTGGTGTTTGAGATATATTTGGCTAATATTTTAATTAAATAACTCATGGGCAAACATCCAAAATGTTGTGGCATTCTTTAAGATCACTGTAACCTTATGGTTGTTAAAAGAAGAATATCAACCACTGAAGGAGGCTCCTTTTTTTTTTTTTTTTTTTTTTTTTTTCCACTGGTTATTTATCTGCTGGGCTGGTTGTTGCTGCACTTGTTCTTTTTCTGTGCTGCTGGCCCTTTTGTGTGATGATCCTTTTTCCATGCTAGCCCTTTTTGGAATGTGACACTACCCTTCTCTAAAAAAAAAAAAGTCTTGCCTCTTCCCTTCTCCTCCCAGGTAGCAAAATCCCCTAGACTCTTCCACTACATTCCCTTTAAACATCACTGGACTGTTACGACTATACCACTCTACCACTTCACACCCCAGAAAGGTTTCCCTTTCATTTTGGGGGGGAAAAGGGTGCACTATACATGAGTAAATACTTGTTTCATAGTTCATTAATGATGTTCCTTTCTAGCACATTTTTGAATTGAACACTAAGTCTTGTAAAATTTTCTAACCAAATCTTAAAGTTCAGGTTCGGTTCGAGATTCGAACATTTAACTCATCTCTAATTTTCACTTAGTATTCCTTTGTTGGCCGAGCCACACTCATTCCCTTAGTTAAAATGACAACTGATATATTTGCTAAAAAATTTCGCCAATTATTACTTGCCGAGTCTGTCAGACCTTTAACACACTAACCAAAACCTCAAGCGACAGTTTCCAATAAGTACTTCGCTCATCCAAATCTAGTGTAATTACTTTCACTTTCCATTTACAATAACAACAGTGTCATAGAATGTGTAATCTGTTTTTATTGCCACCAACCTACGATTGCAGTTTAAACAGAAAAAATGTAAGAAGAATCTAAAACGGAGATCTCTTAGAGGATGTAAACAATACCTGTCAATAGCACCAGTTGTCAATTAACTGCGTTGGTTTGCATTCACGCAGTGTCCAAAAACAAAACGAATGACACACACAATCTTAGGCGATTGTACAAACGTAAAATGTAAACAACAGGAACAAATCGTCGAAAAACAATTGTTCCAAATAAATTTTGGGTTTCGGACAATATCTGATGGATGCAGTAAATTAATGCATTACAAGATGTAGCTGGGTTATTTTACATTGTGTTCAACAAATTAGTGCTACTAATCTGTGAATAATATTTGGCAAATAATGTTCAGATACCAATGGTTGTGGTATCAGCCCATCCCTAGTAAAAACGTTTCTGACCGTAATAAAATAACATCAAAGATCCTGCATCGTTTGGAAACAGTCTTTAGTGTAGATGTAGATTGTGTGCGCTATCATTGTATTTAACTGCTGCTATCAATGCACAATCAAATCATGTGCAAATTGCACATTCGAGTCTTCAGTAAACTTCAACGTTGAAAATACAAACATACAGTATATACATTAAATCATTTCAGAGTCACCAAGTTTCTCAAGCATGAAATGTGCTTACCATAACCATTACGAGAGTATTCAATCTTGAAATTTGGCGTGTGCCCTACCTTGACAGGTAATTGGTTAGGATGCTGACTGCCCTCAAGTACTTTAGGTAAGCCTTCCGCGGCATGATTGGTTAATGTTATTGGTCTGATGGGTGGCCATTTAACAGAAAGGTAACGTCTGAATCGAGAGGATTCAAATCTCAGTGTGAGGCGGAATGAGATAGTTTCCCGCCCAGGGAGTTCTATCTTCCTCACTACTACGGTTGCCAATAAGCGGGACGCCAGTGGTCCCGGGGTGTATGAGATGGCGATGCAGTTTAACCGATTGGGTGGTGGGGGGGTGGAGGTGGATGGCCTGGCTGTGTGAATTGGGGCTACTTGGATGGGCCGAGTGGGTTGACGTGCGGGAACATAATTCGTATGGAGTGATGCCGCATGTGATGTGGGGGACTATCTTTGGCGGGAGTCGAACCCGGACCGTTTTCCCCGAAGCTAGCTTAATGAGGTGCGTGTTCGGTTTGTCCTCCGGAGGGTTTACTTTGGTGGCAGTAACATTGGTACTGGGGTTGAAGGTTCCGGCTGAGCAAGCTGATCCCCCTCCGGGTCATGTTCTGGCTAACAGGCGCCCAAATATTTATATAAGGGGTCCAATGATCTAGGGGAATAAAGGGGAGATTGGCCGAGTTACTACTTCAGTTACTGAAGGCTGGATTTCGACCTTTCTCGTCTCCTTGAGTGGTGTCTGCTTTGAGAGCCCTTTCTAAAGCATGGTGTTCCCTATCCCAACAACAACAGTGGACTCCACCCTTCTTACTATGCATTTGTTCAGTCCCATGACCTTCCCCCCAAACGTGCAGTCCTGAGGGCATGGCTTATACAGGCACACCCAATGCCCTGACTTGTAGAAAAGCATTCCAGTATTGGGACGTCACTGAAGGTAGGTGCAAATACACCTGGAATCCAGGAGCTTCGAAGTGTCGTTTGCAGACTAAGTCTCCTGTAGAGTTTGGTGCAACACAAGTCTCCAGCGGGAATTAACTGAACCTGGTACTAGATTTACTATTGCACTGAAAATAAAAATGTTAAATGTCACAGGGGCTAACTTAAAAAATGGTGGTAATCTGACAAATTAAATTTCACGTAAATTTTATTACGGTGTTTATGAAGGTGGAAAGACACGCCTAATAATCAATTACGAGAAAATAACTAACTAGCTAAAAATGTGAGAAAAATATTTAACGTACTCAAACAGGCGAAGATGTGCCTGAAAAAATATGCAGAAAATAATTTGCGGTAAAATTATACACAACTTTACAGTGTAACCTCATTTGTAGGAAAAAATTATTCCAGGAGGTGAAGTAAGGTGCGACGACCTGCTACCGCAGAGTTGTGTAAGTTGATTGGGGTACATGGTGCAGGAGTGGGATTACCTCTGGAGTGGTTGCTGCCCTTACGGTCAGCGGGTGTAGTGGTAGACGAGTCTTACACAAGCTGCAGGGTGGTGCAGTCTTCTCAGTTTGCAGAGGTAGTATGAAGTCTTGCAGGCTTCTGGGTGCTGAGCTGTGTTGCAGGCTGAGGAGAGGAGAGATGTCTTGCGAAGACCTGGGAGTGCTCACTGACCTACTTGGCCAGTGAGCCCGGTGTCTACTGGAGCGTGGTTCCGGATTTCCATATATACAAAAAATCTTTGATCAGCGATCTTCCAGGGGTGCGGGAGTAGAGTAACCTTTCAGGGTAGGTTATCAGGGGTTGCGGGAGCGCCGCTCATTTCTTATCTCCCCACTTGGAGGCAACGATGAATTAAATCATCTCTTTGAGGCTGGCGGGATGTGACGTCACAAGGTCACAGGGCTGCTGCCATGCCATCTCTTGGGTTTGCTGGAATTTCTTCCACAGCTAAATTGTCAGGTAGTGGTTCGTCAAAAATATTTTATTTAATTGTAGGGATGGCGCTTGCTTGCGGGATTTCGAGCGGGTTGTACATTTCATAATTAAACGTGTCAATTACTTTTACATATTCGGCTGTCCAGTGCGTAGAGTCTCCTTGCCCGATACGTGAAATTACTTTGCCACTGTTAGTGACTTGCCCGGAGCTCTGTTCACTCGTAGATGGGGCGAAGTTGCCTGTAGATCATGTATCTGCGCTGTGCAGCATGTTGTTGTGTCAAATTGTATAAATTTTAAGCAAAACAATGAAAAAATATTTAATTTTATCCCCCTCTTTGTTTCAGTATATAAAGTATTGTATACACCAGAAATAAATTTCCACTCCTAAAATATTTAAATAATTTTTCCAACATATATTTTTCCCCAAACCAGTGCTTTATAGTTTATCACCTCAAAATTGTAACTATCTCCTTTTCTCCATGTTCACATGAATGAATCAGAACTTTCTATTTAAATTTTGTATTATAACTCGTCCATTTTCCATCATCACTCACGTATGTGTATGTGGGAAGCCGGTATGAGAGAATGTTAATGAACTGTAGCTATCAATGCTGCCAGTACAGCTGTAAAGAACTTGACAATGTTGCATGCAAAGTAATATCACTCATGTGCATCTACAATTGTACAGTTGCCAAGAATGCCTGTGATCGCCCAATGGGAGCACTTAGTTGCCAAATGTCTGTTGTTACCATGTCATTATGTTTCCGGTTTTAAAGACTTCAAATCTTGGCATGCTCATGCACACATGCAGCCTATACATGCCATGATACAGTTTTTATTTGCCTTTCTATCAAAAATTACAAGTTTTTAAAATTAAGTATTATTATTCACTTAAATGTGACATAGGGAGCAACAAGATTTGATTGCAGTGGAGTAATATTCCCAACATAGACAAAGAGTTAATTAACACATGTTTGATGAGGGAGGGAAGTGGACGGGAGGGTGTGCGTGATCAATAACCTGCCAGCTAACTTTACACATGAAGTGTACCCAAAGATTGCTTTAATAATTATTTGTACGTACACAAATGCATACACAGTTACAGTGGACAAATGTGACTTTTGCATTGCTGTACTGAAATTAAATACGGTGCAAATCAACGCGCAGAACTTTTTTCTTTTATTTTACTTGTACTTTATATGGAATATGTTATTAAAACAGTGTTCTATTGTTTACGTGCACCAATAGTGATACTAGGTGATTTTTATTTATTGAGTAAAACACAGCAGACGTGTGTAGTTGAAGTAAACATTAAATTAAATTGCTTGGCAATGCTTATATTGACATAAGGCAGAAGGATATGAAAACGGAAGAAAGTAGAATCTACAAAGATCTTTCAAAAGTGCTCACGTTACTATACACAGACTAGATACAGTGCGACAAGCTGCAGCTCTTCCCATTTATTTGAACATCGCCAGTTCCTCCCTATAAAAGGCACAGGTCAGCAGCAATAAATCAATCCGAAAACTTTAGCAAATCAGAGTCTGAAAAGCTAAGCATAAGTCATCAAACAGTAATAAAAAACCAAAAGAAATCCAAGTCATAATAACAAAAGTAAAATGTGAATTTGAGCGAGCGAGAGCACTATAGCAGGAAAAACACGTGAGGTATGTTTGCACAGAAACATAGGTCTGTCTGAGGGGGAAGGGCGAATAAAGAGGAAATTTATATAGCAATTTATTGCCCTCAGATAGAGATATATATATATAATATATATATATAATTTCATTCTCAAAAAGTGTTAAATGGAAAGACAAGTGAAATAAATGGAATGGGATCGATTTAGAAAGGTTCTTCTATACAATGAATTTAGTAAACTAATCCAAGAGTAGAACTATGTCAATTCGAATAGGTTTCTGTGGAATGGACTGGTGTAGATAGAATTAGTGCTCCAGCCGACGTACAATCTGCAGATAATTTTCAACCAAATAGGCAAACACAAAATGTTACACTAGTTCTGTTTTAATTTTCAGTATGTATCAGGGATGTCAAATATCAGTTTTTCTCTATTCTGATTCTCGATTCCAATTGCAAAACCTTTTGATTCCACCACGATTCCAATATGATAAATTAGGATTTGGGGTGACCCACTTCCGGGAGAGGGAGCCGCAGGTACACTGCTGCTGCACTAATATTTCTTGGCCCTTCCCCCCCCCCCCTCCTCCCCCTCCCCCTCCTCTCTCTCTCTCTCCTCTCTCTCTCCTCTCTCTTCTCTCTCTCTCTCTCTCTCTCTCTCTCTCTCTCTCTCTCTCTCTCTCTCTCTCTCTCTCTCTCTCTCTCTCTCTCTCTCTCTCTCTCTCTCTCTCTCTCTCTCTCTCTCTCTCTCTCTCTCTCTCTCTCTCTCTCTCTCTCTCTCTTCTCTCTCTCTCTCTCTCTCTCTCTCTCTCTCTCTCTCTCTCTGGCAAGGGTAATCCACCTATTTGTCCCTTTCCTACCCATAGGTGAGGTAGGGGGGTGGGGAATAAAGAGGGTTACTCTAGAGTTTTAATTTAAAACAAGTGCTGATTTCCCTCCGGTCGGATGTAAGGAACCCTTCGGCTGTGCATTAAAGTTTGGTGGGTGTTTTGCCTGGCTGGTTGGGGTTGGCCCACGTCGGGGTTCTTGCTGGGGTTATCGCCTAACAGAAGGGTGATGGGAAGTCGGAGGGGAATCAAACCCCAGGGTGAGCGTGACTGTTAGTCTCCCTCCTAGGGAGGGAGACTAACATTTTCTCATTGTGAAGGCTGCCAAAATCCGGATGTCATCTGTCCAAAATAAATTAAATGGTGACTGAAAGATGAGGATAGCGGCGTACTTGAAATGTAATGAGCTTCAGATGCTTCTGATGAGAATGGCGGGCTAGAGTTGGAATGCGTCCACAAGCAGACGTGGGTGTTCCGGCCTTGCCCAGGTATCAGAGTATGTCCTTGCGGACTATAGGCCGTTTACGGTAAAGTGAGCACTTATTATGGCCCTTCCAAATTTTTCTTTTAAGCCAGTTTTTATATTTGTGCCACTTTTTAAGAGCAACATTGTCATGTGACTAACGAATACGGTGTATACTTTCGCCATTCTCAAAAGTTAATGTCTGAGGCTGCAATAAAGCATATTTATTAGGGGTTAGTGCCTGTTGGGAGGGCCTTAAAAGGTGCTCACTTTACCGTGAATAGTCTCTAGAAATCTTTTCATACCCAGTGATACTGATTAGTTCGGCCCACTCGCACTTGGTCTGCAGAGAGAACTTCAAAAATTTATGTTGAGCCAAAACATTTAAAGCAATTCTTGCATAAAAATGAACAGGTCAAAGAGAAATTGACAAGGTCCACCATGTTAAATATTTTCCTAGCCTTTATTTCGCTCTTGTGAAAACACTGGGGAATCCGGTTCTTTTATAAACTAATTAAGTTTATTTATATATATATATATGGGGTGGGATGATACCATGCTTTCGATACTCTGTACAGTTTTCAACTTGATACTTTAGATACTTTATTCTCTGAGTAAAAAAATTCAATATTGCACCTAAATTTTTGCAGACTACATTTTCGTTCTCGACTAAATGTGTGGTAAAGTTTAAAATCAAAGAAAAATCATTCAAGATAATGCTACAGCTGATGGAGACAAAATTGAAATTTCTATAACTTAGCAGTAGACCTACCACGTACAATAAATATGAAATAACGGTTGTAAACACATGGCACGTAGAGAAAATAATGTAGTTACTTGCATTCAGAATATCGAACATAAATTTTGACAGTTCTAGAAATGTAGCATGGCCACAATGTATCCTTCCGCCACATCTGCTCTGTCTATTAATAAAACAATATGTTTAAACAAATGCTATGATCAATGTAGGTAACCATTCCAACCTATCTTGTTTTTGTTATGGCCAAGTCATACTGCTGGGCCTTCATTAATTTTTGCCAGTGGATTGGATGTGGTTAGTAGAGACTTTAGTTTGTCTTTCATGAGACTGCGTTTTTCTGCGCCTCTTCTTAAGAGACTGGCCGTGTCAGAATTGGCAGATTTTGTTCACAAAATGATCATGTGACCTGATTTTGTATACAAAAATGATTATGTATTTGGTAATTTCTTATTACGTATTTTGTATCTAGTGGATGTTAGCAGAAATACTAAATAACATCAGCGTCTGATTTTTTTTATTAAACACGTGTGCAAATGGGTAAATAAAATTACTAAGTTGTTGTTGGGTAATTAATTTTCTTCTTTATTAACGTATTCGTAGTATTCCAGTGATGATTGCAGAAATATTATGTCTGTTTTAAGCATTAAATTAAGATAAAAATATTTTATACCATTAAGTGTTGTCGGAACTGCTAAACACGTAACTGTCGACAATGTCCGAATTGATACCTACGAAATCATGAATTTACATAATAACTAAATAACGAATTTTGTCAATTCGGACATGGCCTGGATCATCTTTAATTTCATACTGTTTTAGTGAACAAATCGAAAATTTGCTCATATGAAAGAAACATTCAAATTGTTGTTACACTTTCTCTCTCTTGAAATTAAGTGGGCTATGCCAAGTTCGTTAAGGGATGGAGGTCTTAATCAAATAAAAGAATTAATTATAATTTGCTTATTTTATTTACATTAACTACACCAAAATTCTCTGAACTCAAATTCTCACAAATTAAAATCACTTACTGTTCACAATTGACACCAATTAATAAAAATTATAATTACGGCAAAAAATCAATTAAATTAAATAATTAAAAATCTGTCCCAATAGACAGTGTATCAACCTATTTCAAATATTATAATTTATGCGTCCATATTTGACAGTTCGAATATATACAATAAAATCAGTATTACGCTTCCATTCAGTCCCACCTCAGTTCAGTCCGTGTCGTGCCAGTCGCAATGTTCTAGAGTCCTCCAAGCACTCTCACATGCACTAGGCTTCACTCGTCTGTTTCACACCCTCTCGTCCATTCAAGCCACGAACACCTCACTCGTCATCCCGCAATCTCCAGTCGTCCATACTTAGCTTCGCTCGTGCACACTCGCCAGCCGGTCTCCATCAAAAACTGCCGGCTACTGGGTTGCGGCAGTATATCTTAGGCTGCCACCTAGAATCTTCCCCAACTCGCTTGATGCGTCGCAGAGGGCTGAGGCGCCAGCCAGTCTCATCAGAACATTCTTGCGTCGTCGCTCAACATATCGGAAACTCCAGCAGGCGAGAGGAGGTCTGCGACGCCAACAAATCTTTCTTCTGTCTGCATTCACGGGATTCCTGGAAGGGGAGGGGATTGGGAGGCCGTGAGTGCATCGTTCCAGGGAGAGGGGCGGGATTGGTGTGTCTCCAATTATGACACGGGCAGCTGAGTTGGCGCCAGCGGCAGGATGTAAAATTATTATATAACCTGTCAAGTGTTAACCTCACCGAAAGAAAAGGTGATAAATATGTAGTTCTTGCTGTAATTTGAATATTAAACACATTCGGGACATAAATTTTTTCGGAGAAGTTTGTTTACCATACAATACATGTGTTATTTTTATGCTGCAAAACGAGTTGAAATAGTGGTTTTTTAGGCCACGTACATGTAGAACATTCTAATAATTGTTTCAAAATATGTTATTTACGATACACACTGACTTACTGTTAGTAATTCCTGTTTCTATCTCCTGAATACATGTTCTATTGCAGTCCTTACTACACATTTCTCTGGCATCGATACAAAATAATTAGCTGAATCATTTAATAAATACGACACATCACGCCGGGCCTTCTGAAACCAGTAAATTACTGAAAACAAAATAAATGGCGCCACTTCGAGACAATAGGGAAAATGGCGGACCAAGCATCCAAGTCGATAAAGTATCGATATGCACGTTGCGATGCTAAATACGTTCTATACAGCGCGGTATCAAAGTGTCGAATGGCCCATCTCTAATATATATTGTGCAACATAAAGTAGCAAAGAGTGATTTTTTCTTGTGTTGTGTAAACTTTTCTCACCTTTCAGAATTTTAAAATGTCTTGGCAACAACGAAACAGAACTTGCTGAATGAATATACATTCCATACAATAAATATGGCATATTGCTGGCGTTGCGAATTGTTTATAGGAATACCATATTTTTAAATGACCAGTATCAGATATATTATGTAAATGGCATAACACTTGGACTCAAATAATCAGAATAAATATTAGTAACTGCATTTTTGCTACGTGTATTTTTTTTGCGAGCATATTGTTTTTAGGTTACATACGTACAACATGTATTTTAACTAGTCAACTAATTGATACTCAAGATCGTGATGTAGTACGTTCGGAAACACATTGCATACATTTTAAGTGGAACTTGCAATACATGTCCGCTTGATTATTTTTTTCTCACTGCGTGGAGGCAAGTATTATACTCGTATTAACATATATATATAGAACAAAATATAATAAGTAATGATTTTCAATATTGTGGAACATAAAAATCAGCAGTCGAATCTTGTCGAATTTTATTTGTTTTGCTGACTGTGTACTCAACATTTTCAAAGAACCTTTGTTCTTTTTCTGGATGTACGTTAGAAATTGCTCAAAGTTGACAGATCACCTTTGTAGTGTAGTTCAAATTATTACCCCTTGAGTTGAGCGCTTATTGCACGTTGGAAATTTCAATCCTGGTTTCATATTGCATAAGGATCTATGACTTCATTCTTTCATCTGTAAACAGGGTGTCTGCAATGGTATGGGAAAAATTCTGTGAATTCTTGGTTTTAAATATGTTTATCACTTTATGATTTAAAAATCAGTCAAAACTTATAAAATCCATAAAAACGGCAGTCCTGCATTACAGTAATCAAATGCTGTTCTTGATCGTATGAGTTCTCAAGTTACTCGGGAATGGACTCGTACGCTCCATGCACTTGTAAGATTGTAAGCTTGACTTTCTTAAAAAAAATTTGTTTTAACCCCCCGTCCCCAAAAAAGAAAACACAAACTGGGTCTTTGGCATTTCATGTTCAGTCCTCTCTAGCACTGAAGTAACACATTTTTTTTATTATTGATTAATTTTAATAGAGAGGTGTCTTTCAACATGTTGCCAATTTAAGTCTAAATACAGAGCGCTACACAACTTTTTACTGGTAGCTGGGGCCCTTTGCCAGTATCTATAACTCGTCTCGCAGGTCGTGGTGGCACAGATATGGCACCAGAGTGAGTAGCAGTATGGGAAGGGGCAAATGTGGTTGCAGAACACCCGGAGAATGTAAACTGACTATTACTGTTGGTGAAGGCCTGATGGCATCTGTGCAGCGCTTGGGTGGTGTTGGTTGCACGAGTGATACCAAACTGACATGTTGAAGCACCCTGAACAGTAGGTCAGCATTGCTAAACTGGAACTGCTGGTCCATAGTGGAGTCTCTGGACGGCAGATGAGCAGCTTCCTCACGCAAGTGGAGACAGCCCCCCTCCTGCTCCCACGCTTCACTACAAACTACCATAAAAGCAAACTGGGAGGGATCAGAAATGTTGTTTGTTTTTTTATAGTGAAATATACTTTAAAAAATTAATTGGAAGGTGGAAATGATAACTTTCAAAAACTTTTTGCTAATATTTCATTTGAATTTAGGTTACTTTTATGGTATTGGAGAAGTGGTGCGCATTTAAAAGCAAATCTTGCCTTATTTCAATTTACAGTGTCCAAAAAGTAATGGAGTAATATAACAAACCTTAGGAGTTCTAGTGAAGAAAAAAAAAACATAGGTCTGTGTTTATAAAAATACTTATTTGTGAATACACAAAACAGTAAGCGTGCATAAGGTGGTTTACATTTTTTGTTTGTTGCTGTTGACAGTCAAGTGATCAGCTTGAAAAAATATTGGTGGATTGGTTTTATGTATGCATTGATTTCACAATATACAGGGTTCATGTGTTACGTGCAAAATATGTAGTGTTAAACTACAAACTTTGTTTGAAAACCCAGTGTAGAAGTTGAGTGTGTGTGTGTGTCCCCCTCCCCTCTCCGTTCCCCATCTTCTCCCCCTCCCTTCCCCCTAGATGCCCTGTACTGGTGGTGAAAGTGCTTTGCTTGACACAGAAAAACTTTCCATGTTCACAAAGGCAAGACCTGCAACATTTTATGGTTTTTAAATTGGCTGTAAATTAACTGCATAATTTATACATGGCATAAGCACCAATTCGGTCAGCATGGGAAATTTGATGGACGCCAATACGAATATGCATAGCTCTATTTCTCTCCCATATTGTATATCAGTAATTTTGTCAACTTAGTTATTCACCCCTTCCCTTGAAGTTTATGCAGATTAAGCGAAAATCGAGAACGAAAAGCTGAGATAAGAAATACTTGAAAGGGTTAGTTAGTCATGGCAGCAAAGAACTTCAGTGTGTGTGAATGTAGAACAGTTCTTTTGAAAAAATCAATACGTTGAACTGATACGAATAAATTTAGCCATTGAACTGAATTGTTCTGCCTTCTATACATTTATTATGATTACTGTAAACAGTATCATCATTTCAATATGTTTAATCCAAAATAAGTTGGTTCTGTTTTGAAATATAGATACTGAGTTGACTGTGCGAACTTAGAGAAGAAAAACGTTCATGTTGAGAGCCAGGTCAGATAGCTTATATGCTACCTAGTTTGATCAGCATAGTGTCGCTGACTGAATGTAACACTGCAGGTGTAACCAAACTCAGTATTCGGATGTAGTGTAACCTTGCACGTGGGCAAGGGACAGGTGATCAGATATGACCTCAAGGCCTGGCGAGTGTAGTGGCGCTCTGTCAGTTCTCTAGGCAGTAGCAGGCCCTGTCTGGTGGAGCATTGCCACAAAGAGTTGACATCTGGTGTCAACAGCTGTGCTGAAGATGGTCCGTATACTAGGCCTGCCGCGTTTGTTCCCCACCTCAACCTCGACTGGTATGACAAGAAATGTAGGATGGATTTCCTCCACAGTTAGACATTTTTCTACCTGAAATGTTTCTGGATGTACGAATACAAAGATTGTAATTAATTCCTGAAATACATATAATTGTTTGCTAGGAATAGTGAGGGGAGTCTGAATGTTTTCAAAATCCATCTTTATAGTAAAGTTAAAATAAGGAAATAATCTTTGTGCAGCTTTGAGGGTGCCTGCCGCTGAAGGGAGAGAAACCACGTGACACTGTTAAATGCTGCACTGCAGGACTTAAAAATTTTTGGCAGGTAATATTCATGCGCCAATGGTGTGTAGTGAGTTTTTTTTTACAGGGTAAGCAATATAATAGCCCCACATATTTGAGTGTTTTAGATAACATTTAGTTCAAATGCCATTAAAATATGATACATTACACACTTTACAATACAATAAATAAATGGTTGATATAAGCGGGGCTGTAGTTCCATTTTCAGTTTCTACTAACAAACACAACTTCCAAATTTGCTTACCCTCACTTGTATTTACAGTTTTATAATACTTAACATTAGTTATAAGAATGGAAACTAAATTAATGGAATAATAATTAAACTGAATATTATTTAAAGAGCATATTACAAATTATAAGAAAACTCCCGTTTTACCAAACACTTTCATGCATTTTCCAAGGAAAAATGTAGGATTGGAGGACGCAAACAGAACGCCTGCGTACTCTGCCTGTGTTGTTGCTTGCGAGTTTGATTAATCGCTAGTCTTACCAGTTTGTGGAAATAAATACTAGATAGCAGCGCTGTGCTTTTACACGAAAACTCTGTTTCTCTAATCGAAAATGGGAAACTTAGAATTAAATGTGTAAGGCATAAACTATAAAGGGTCTAACATTTCTAATATATATAGGGTAAGCATTGCTTACCTTGCGTCTATGGAATAAACACCAATATAGGCTATTCACGGTAAAGTGAGCACTTTTTAAGGCCCACAAACAGGCATTAACCACTAATAAATATTTCTTACTGCAGCCTCAGGCGTTTACTTTTGAGAGTAGTAGAATGCACAACCTCTGTTGGTCACATTGCAATGTTAATATTTAAAAAAAACAGCAGGAAGATTGAAATTGGGTGAAAGAAAAAATGTTGAAGGGCCTTAAAAAAAAGTGCTCACTTTACCGTGAACAGCTTTTGCGAATCAGCTTTTGCCTAACTGCTCTTGGCCGCTGTCAATACTGAACTGAACAACCCTCCCCTTCATGCAGCGGCAATGGACTCTCCCGACTTGCCCAATACATTTTGTTCTTCTGTGCATAATTTTCGTGTTGAGATTTCATTATATGTGCCAATTATCTGTAGTATTTTTTTTTAACTTAACCACGCCTCTCGTAGATAGCCATTCCTAACAGAGTTACAATGTATCTAAGGGCAGTGAGTAAGGATGAATCTTTCTGACTGCAAAAAATTTTCTGTCTTGGGCAATGGCTTACTTGTATTGATGTTTTGAAGGGCAGTGGTGAAATACGTTCATGAATCCAATTCCTTCACTTATTTGAGGTTAGAGGACAGTTTTGCCTTGCAATTTAATGTTGGTGTATAGTTTTGTATCCTGGGAGTGATCCCAGATGGGTTGGCATCTATGTCTTCAGGGATAACATATTGATGAGTGTATCAGGTAAACCATTTCTGCTTGGGTTTTGGCATGTTAGTATACTTTAGGTTTACCATATCTGTGCATTTGTACATCTCGGTAAGTCTATTCTTGAAAAAAACTTAAAATATACTAATAATATATAAAAAGGACAGTAACTCAAGTACTCGGGAGTACAACAGGTACATGCGCACATGGAGAGGGAGAGAGAGGACGGCACATTTTTCACATGGTTGCGCTTTTCTGACGTTCCGCTGGTTAGGCCAGTTTCATTGGGCGGCGAGTTGTATGGCACTGCAATTAGTGAGATTAAGTCATCTTTGAATGAGTTTTCATGGAATGGATCCGCTCGTATCAGTTGTGAGTTGTATAGACTGAAGTGAATTTTTTTAGAGGCAGTTGAACTGCAGGCTGGGTTTACAAATTGTTCACTGCTTGCCAGTGTAGATTCATTTTCAAGGCACTTGCAAGCTACTGTAAAGAGGACTCTGCATTAGTTGCGTTGGGCAGTATTTGATACTGGTGCCTGGGTGGTCATAAATAGTACTCGGATGTGGTGTGCTTGGAACATAAACTCTTTAAAGCTACTGATGTGTTAAATTTTGGTTGTTTCCAGTGAGCATTCAACAGAAGTGTTTTTTTACATAAAAGGTACTTCGTAGTGATGATTTAGTAGTTGGAATGTTTTTCATTTATTAACTATGTACTGCATTAGTACTGTAGTTTAGTTAATGTCTTAAGTGGAGGTGTACAGCTGCTGGTTATAAACGTCTGATGCTCCTGTTAACAGTATAACAAAAATTTAGATTTTATTGTTTAAATAAATTTTAAACTGATCTTTAGGGAAAGCTTATTAGTGACTGGTGCACAGTGAAGTTTGTCGTTGCTGTCAGTACATCTACCCAAATTAGAGCTCGCAGACGGCAATAGTGGCGACATGTGTACAACTAAGTAGACAATTGGTTGTGTGTTCAAACATGTGAGGCTCGAAGGAGTTATGGAACAATATTTTACTGGTTTTTTTAGTTATTTGAATTAAAATCATTAAATGTTACATTTTCCATAAGCCTGTGTATGAATTTGAGTCCCAGGTATTGTTAAAGAATTCTCTTCATCACAGTGATAATCCACTTTGGATTTGTTAAATGTGTTGTAAAGGAAAGGGAGATAGATACAGTAGATACGTCTGGACAGTACATAACAAACCTCAAGTGTTTATCTATGTGGACATCTAAACTGGACAGATGTATTGAAGGTACATGGAATGTTTCTTGTTATATTCTGTTTCACTCTATACTATTATATTGGTACAGTGAAACCCTGTTAAAAGTTTTCCTGCTTAATAAGTTGAATAATTTTGTATCTTTTGTATATGCAGTTGTGTATTTTGACCCTTTGAAAAAGTTTTCCCGGTTAAATGTCTTAGCAGAGTTTTACTGTATTACATTTTTAACAAGTGATACAGCATTTAGTGTGGGGTGGGTCGATTCTGTTCTAAAATTTAAGATATTGTAATTTTATGGTGATTATTTTCAGTTTGTATTCACTGAAATGCACCTACTTTGTAAGATTTGGTTAATATTTCAAAGATATTCATATAATTAATATATGAATTAATTAGTAATGATTTGTTTGTGTATGGGTTGTTTGTGGACTCATAATTGTGCGACTTAATTCAGTTTTGCACGTTCCATAATAAACGTATATTAGCTAGCATTGCTTCTTTCATGTGGTAGCTGAATCACAAATCTCGGAGTGGGTATCAGTGTCTAGTAACTGGAGGGGTGGGGTTTTGACTATGGGAGAGTTAATGAAAGTGCAAAATCCCAATTAAAAAATAGTCTGGACCCAGTTTAACAAGGTCTTAATCTGTGAATAGCCTCATAAATTCGCTGCCCTCATAAAACTGTTAAAACCCAATTATGATCCCTCCATAAATTGTGTTAAAAAGTGCATAGTTTTGCATTAAGGCAACATTAATTTATTTCATTAGTCAAACATTTTCCAAATGGGAGTTAATATAATTCAGAACAGTACATACAACCTCCTCCTGTCTTAAATATAATGGAAACGCTGGGTGAGCCAGTCACTTTTAACAAGTGCAAAATTTGTTTTCAGTTGTAGAAAAACCAGACAATTTATTGATAAAATAATTTTGTTCAATAGATACGCAGATATCTTCTGAATAAACTTGTTGCTTTGCCCATGAAGGGATGGGTGAGAGAGAAGGTGAGAGCAATATGTATCGCACACAGGGCAGGCAGATTCACAGGTGGCATGCGGCTCACTCGCTTCAAAATATTATTGCAGCATTTTCTGACTGATTTTTGCGAGCCCCCCTCCCCCTTCTTAATGGGGTCCTGGCTGTAGTTTTGTCAACTGTATGGGTTGCCCAAGTGACACCATAACTGGCTACCACAAATATTTCATTTTATTTATAATACTTCACTTCATGTGTGATGATGTTAGCTTAAAATGAATTATAGGTCTCCCAGTACATCTTGAATTCGTAATCCTCTGTGGACTGAACACCTCTCGCTTTAACCAATCAGTGGTACAGTGTGGTTGATTTTACAATACAAGTTCTTTTCCTCACTGTATTTTATTTGCTTGTGTAGTGATTGTAAATTTCAGTACACTTCCATTTGGTTTGTTTCTGTGGATCATATTGGGAATGTGATTGTTAGGTACATTAGAACCAGACTAATACATTTTCTCTTGGTTTTTGGGAATAGTCATGGGTTAGGTGGTAGCAACATATATTTAGGGGAATTTTGGACCAGTATGGCCCCCCCTTCAATGGTGTGCAATTTGAAAATGGCAAGTTTTTTGAGCGAATTCTGAATAAAGTGAAATGCCAAAAGCCCATACTTGAGGTCTTGTTGCCAAAAATGTTTATAAACATTGAGCTGCACATAAGTTTTACCAAATGCGAAGTGCACTATCAGTGACGTTCTCACACCCTCCCTCTCTTAGTCAACCAGGTGGGGTTGAAAGGAGCCTTTGGAAGGATGGCAGCTGTGTAGTGATGTCTTTAAGATCTGACCCACTGGCGGGTAGTACAGTGTTCACAATGACAATGTGTTGTGATCAAAATAAATGCAATAAACCTGTTTTTAATTCTATTACCTTAAAAATGTAGACCCTTTTAACAAAATTTGTTATGGTTTTTCAAAAACGGGTTATAAAAATGAGGTGGTCACAATAAATTAGGTTGCAGCAGTCAGGTTCTAGTGTATCACATCCTTTTTTTTAGCTTTAATGAGCATCAAACACATGTTAAGTGGGAAATACCATGGTTACACAAATTTCGTGGTGTGTAATATTTAGTGTACATGACTAATTTGTGTAGTGATAATGAAAATAGTGACATTTAAATATGAATTTTCTCTACAAGAGAGATGCTGTTGGCATTACACAACACATCTGAGCTTGAATGATGGTGGTTGTGCCGCAGATGCCGTTATTGCTTTATAATGCTGACCATTATGTGGCTTTGACTTCAGAATGGTGTCACTAGCGGTGTGTTGCTGTTCTGGCAGCTTGAAGAGGTTTGATGCTTGTCATTATTTATGAAAGATAATTTTAGAAAATAATTAACAATAGTGTTAGGAATTAATATGTATTGCTCTTCCAGCAAGTCCACTGTAAGCCTAATGATCCTGTTTTCATGGTAATAGTTAATATTAAATGTGTTTGCTAATGTCCAAGTTGACTGGTAACATAGCTGAGCGAGTTTCGGTACAGAGATATATGCTGAGTAAAATAGTACATAACTGCCTCAGCTTTGTTATACATTGTCTGTAAAACATTATCTTGTTTCAGCTATGCTGAGAAGGGGGAGGGGGAGGATTAAAGCCATTTTGTATGATTCAAATCAGAACCAAGAATTTAACAGTTGAAGTACTTGTGTTTTGGATGAATGGAGTCGACCCACCTCTGCTAAATAATGCTTAGTTTGTTTAATGTATAAAAATTGTAAGCTCTTTAATTTGCATAGGTTGGCTGTTGCGGAGCTCTCGTCATCGTAATGGCTGCTACTGATCCTGTTTGAGGAGTGGTAGCATTTTGTTTGTTGGTAAGCTGTACAGAGATCTAGCAGCCAGCAGTATCTAGAACATTTGAGCATGTTGATTTAGCAGTATGGTACCAAACATGTCAGGAATTGTACGAAGTAGTGTAACGGGAGGTGGTCTCTCTTAAATGGTTGAAATTCATTTAAGATATATCTAATGTCATGTATATCATTAAAACTGTGCTACATATACTCTCATATAGTGCTAGGGTTATTGCTATGATTGTTTCAACATTACATAAATTACATTTTATATCTGGTAGTGTATAGAGAATCACTATTACAGAGTTTATATTAATATGAGTTGACTGTAAATATTTACTGGTGAGAAGGAATCTGAGAGTGAACTAAGAAAATGAAAAATCCAGTTTTGTTCACAAATGTATATGTGTGTATGTATGTATGTACGTGTATAATCAAATAATAAAGTTTTATTTCCTTAGGTAACCAAGTGTGCTCATTTCATATGCCTTCAAATGTATATCTCTTACTAATGGTCTACACAAATCTGTGTTATGCATATTAAAAATATTGTCTGTTTTTGGATATACATTTCATTACCTTAATTGATTAAATCTAAGACTTTTTCGAAAGAAATATACAAATGTGAAGTGTGTGAATTCCGTGCATTTTAATGCATTACTGGTGAAGTACTTACCCTGTTTTATTAACAAAAAAAAAATTTGTTAAATTGTAGTTTCCATGCATAGTTAAAATCATACTGAATTATATGGCCAGATCTTTTTTGGTGAAATAAGTTTTTCCGTATTCTAGCAAATGCCAAAAATAACTGCCAGCATTGACCTGATTGTCTTGAATGTAAGAGACATCCTGTGATTCAAGATACCAAAACCAACCAAACGTACACTCAAAATTTCCTAAGTTGGCCATCTATGCCCCAAACAAATTAACTTAATTTGACATGCTACCCTCGTGAAAAAAATGGTGCCAAATTTAAAGATAATGTACAACATCCACTCTGCCCACCAAAAGAGTTGTCTACTTATTGTATAGCTTAACACACAGTATAGTCACTGGTCTCGCAGAGACACCATGTGTAATGACAATAGCTAGGGACCCCAGAAAATGGTGAACCGCGAAATACACAGAATACCGTGAAATTGGGCGTTATTTCACAGTTCTCGCAAAATCTACCTATTTTATACAAAATGTGAAATTTTGCAGGAAAAAGACATTAACAGGAATATTTACATCTTTCAGAAACGGTAAATAATTGTTTACAATTGATTGTAGTGCCAACACTGCAATTTCCCGCTCTTCGTAGTATTTTGTAGTGATTATTATTGTGCTGAAATGCCGAAAATATCTACTATTTTTTATCGTGAACACGTAATGAAGCTTGTTTCTACAGTTTTGACATTGAGAATAAAATAATGATGTCCAAGTTCTGTAACATGTGTGCTGACTGAGTTGTGAAAAGTACTACTTGGCTGTTCTAGTTTTTTGCGGTTAGAGGGAAACAAAGATGTAAATGTTACATTTAATTTTCGTATCAAATTTAAGTTTGTTGGTTTCAGGTAATGTACACAATTCAGCAAACAAATTATTTAATGCTAATGACGAACAAACGTGATTTTAGTGATGTAAACTTGCAAGTATTACAATGGAAAACATGTTTTTGTGTGTTTCGTAAATAATATATTTGTAAACCTTGACTATAATTATTGAAATGCATGTGACCTGAAAATGCTGCACTTTCAACACTTAAGCAGTGTGTGAATATTATTTGTTTATTTGTATGCATTGTATATTCGAGTGTAAGGTTAACTTCAACCTAAATGTGTGTGTGTTGCTGCATCTCTACCAATACGAACAGCGATGTATATATGGCTTTTATTTCCCCCCTTTATAAAAGTTAAAATTTTCGAAGTTACAATAATTTAAATGTTATTTTCATACGAGTAATATTTTTCACTTCATCAAAATAATATGCAACTAAAAAAGGCAACACACTCGTAAGAAACTCAAAACAAAGCTGTCTCAACAAAAGACAAACTATGGCCCCACACCTCAATGTTTCCTTTTCCCTCAAAATAAAATTAACAGAACCCCAACCAATGACAAAAATAAAATATGTTGGAATGCTGACCTAACTATAATATCCTACATTAATTACTTGATGGAAGTTGGCAAACATCAGACCTTCAGTGCCTACCATGACGGTACACGAGGAAAGAGGAAAATGCAGCTCTGCACACATTTGTCTCCAGTGAAAAACAGAAGTGGTGGAAGAGAACATTGTGGCCATGCTACTTTTCTAGAACTGTCGAAAGTTACCCCACATTTCTGAAATTGTTTTCTTTTTAAAGTAAAGAATTGTACTACTGCTGTTTCTTGTATTTAATTATTACGTTTCTATTTCTTATTCAGACACTGAACATTTGCATTAATTTTCTTTCAAAACATTCTAACTTGCCAAATTTTTTTAATTTTCAGGCACAGTATTTTTGGTTTATTTTTTAATATGAATGCAAATAAATTCATTATTGATTATATTTTTAAAACAAGTTACAGAAATTTAGCGCTGTTTTTATTTATAAATATTGAAATTTAACACTGCTTTCATGTTTAAACACTGAAATTTAACACAGATTTTCACAATTTTTTGCACTGAAATCAGGCGTTCCATTTTACCATTTTCTGGAGTCCCTAAAAATAGCCACTCTGGTGATTCATCTGAAGACATTGCACCCTGCTGCAGACCCGTCCATGGGTCGATCATGCACTTGCTGCATCAGTGAGAAAGCAATTTTCTTGTCATTGCAATCTCATAAGTGCCAAGTTGTAGCTCTGTGTTTCAATGTGCCACTGAAGAAGAGGCAGCCTGTCCTCGTGCACATGTACCACGGTCGAGCCTTGTGAATGATAGAAATTTAAAAAAAATAGTATTGCATTTTTACAGTAAATAATACATTAAAAAACGTTTCATGTAAACTCGTTTAAATAAAGAATATAACATCTCAAAATACAATATGTAATTGATTCTGGTGGTCCAATCCTAATAGGGCATCTCCGTATCTTACTCTTGCTAGATTTATTGCGTGCAGTTCAGAAGGTAACGAGTTGGTAGTGTTTTCTGCTGTTAAAGTGGCTAGTCTGGCCAACTCTTCCACTATTGCCTGTAATTCTATCAGTCTATACTTTACTAATGCCTTGCCAAGAAAGGCAATACAAACACAAATGAAACAATCCTGAAGTTACACAAATGAAACAATCCTGAAGTTAAGCCGGAGCCGGTGTAAGAGTGAATCCCTATAGTGTACTTCACTGGAGAGAGTTATTTTCGACGAGATCACACACACTGTGCCAGCCTGGCCTTTCAGTGGTGGAACAGAGCTTAAGTTGGTTGCGTCGTTTTATACAGCAGTGTACAGGTGAGGTCTCCGTAGTGGGTCATGTGGCCAAAGCACTCCTCTCTCCAAACTGGCACTTACAGCAGTGCAGAATAGGGAAGTATTTTAGTTGACTTGATTCCATGTACAAATGTGTACCTAAGGTTATTCGGGCACTCCCAAAGATCTACTGATCTGCCTTGGTTTACCCCTTAGATTGTTTATCTGCATTTGTGGCTTTGTACACAGATTTGTAAGCTTTCCCTCAAGATTAAATTAAAGTGCAATTTGGCCTTAAAGGCTTAAGATAGGCAGCAAATCGACCAATAAAAGCCAAAAAAAGATTAAAGTTTTAAGAGAAATAAGGTTTTTTTTTTTATTAAATACCATGTATTTTGACATGTCTCTCCACTCTCCTAGTAAAAAGATAATATTAATCAAGAAATTACTGCAGTTATCAATCATTGTGAAGGTAACCTGAATCAAAGTTAATATTTCTTATGTTCCAAAATTTACTTGGTGAGAAAAGGATAAATTTAATAAAAGTACGGATGGGACAGTCAAATCAAAGATCTGTCGAATACCTAGAATCCACAGGATTGAAGGATTCTAAATAAGGATTCAACATAGCTATTGAGGTTAACTTGACATTAACAACTTGCTGGGATTGCCCACTTCATCAGGACAGAATAAAAAACAAAATTTCACTGGAAAAATTTAATAGCTTGGTATTTACAGCACGGGAAAGAGGTGTAAATTAACAGGGTAATTATCGGAACACGGGAGCAGCATTTTAAACATCGTCAGCCGTGACTAGAGGAACCGGTTTTTTTTTTTCGCGTAAAAAATGACATACCTCACTAAAAACGACAAAACGCGCGAAAAATATGCGGAAAAGATTTTCCGTTGTGAATCCTCATGCTTAAGACACCAATTCAATAACTCATTGCAAAATGTAGTCAGGGTTGGAAAGTCAACACAAGCTATGTATCAAATTTACACCGCCAAAGCGATATTGCAAATGAGAATCTACTGAATATCACTATGTTCTGGAAATAAACTGGTCTCTGAAACTATCTAAAATTAACTAATCTTGTTTGCTTTTCATTCTTTTTTACTTTTCATCGCATAAGTAATGTAATTTCGTTGCTAGTATAAAATGTGAAATAGAAAGTTTATCGAATACTAGTATTAAAAAATGGTAATTTTCCGTTGCCGCTAGGTGCTGGTTGCATGTTTATTCGGCAAAGGCACACAGTATGCTCCATAGATACGTATGCCTATATTACCAACTATAATTTTTGGTTATGTTTTAAGTAAACATGTTTTTTAAATTATCAAGGTTATGTGAAGGCATTTGCTGTATCTGGTGACTTTTATGTTTGTTTTGACAAGTAACGTATTTGTTAAGGTTCTGTTTTAATTGTAATAGCACTTGAATGCTTTTGTCATCGTATTATGGTAACGGTGGAAGGTTTAAGTAGGGAGAAGAAAATAACTTGGGTTGCCTGATACTCGAGGAGAAAAATATGTATATAAATTTTAATAATTATCTTGTCTCTATCATTCCCATTCAAAAGAAAAACACTAGCAAGAAGTCAACGGCCTCCACCACTGGACTAACACTTATATACCACAAAACACCTCAAATGTCTCTCTCGAAGAAAGGTCTGGGATCCACCTCAAAGAGCCCTTTACCAAATCCAAAAAGAAAAATATAAAATGCTGAATGTGAGGGAAAACAAGGTAAAACGTCTGAAGAGGGAGGTGGGGTTTAGAAAGGGAAGGGGGTTTTACTCACCTGACAAAATGCTCAAGGGAGGGGATGGGATGGGATCTCAAAGCTTGTAGTCTTAAAACTGAAGTGAGAAATCCTGGCCTTAACCTTAAATGTCTAATGGCCAGAATATGAGAGAGTAAATTATGATTAGAGGCCGAGTGAACAAAATAAACTAACAATTTCTGTTTTATTAAAAACAATACCTAGCAAATTTAAAAAATGTTCAACGTTCAATACTTTTCAAGACAGAAGGAACAATGTGATTGAGCACAAACAACAAGTATTGAAATAATACTACGTATTACATGAAAAATGATATTTCTGGATTCTGAACAACAAAACTTACAAAATGCAGTTATTGAGTATTTGGTTAGGTTAACTACAGATAAAATTTTTTACTCAGAACTATGAATTATTCGTCAAATATTTCTGGTTTTCATAAAAACAAAGATAAAATTTATAACATTCATGTAGGAGCACAGGGCTCGCGCCGTCAACTGCTGTTGGGCTCTACACTTAATTAGGGTACTGTCACCCGTTTGCGCAGACCGAAAGTAAGTTAAGTGTCACTACTGCATCTGTGCCATTTTGGGAGAGGCACGGTGCTCGAAGGGAGGAGAGAAAAAGGAGGAGTTCCTTATTGCTAAGCAAGTGTGCACCAATAACCCTTCTGCACTTGGCAGAGACACCCCACGCGAATGAGCTCAGATCGCCCATCACCTGGGGAGGCAGTCCTCTTCAGCCAACATCCCTGTTTATTTTTCTATGCACACTAGGCTTAGCATCGAAAGGCATCTTGCAGTTCGTGCCCTAGTCACTGGGAGTGACACCAGGTTGGACATTTCCAACTCCTACATTAAAAGCAGTGCAGCCGCTGAGTAGAGCAAGAAATACTGTACCTCCCTGTACTGAAACTCGTCAGCCAGCACCACTGAGCCAACTGCTGGTCCCAGTCGACCTGCCTCAACACAAGAGCCCGGGGAACCGGTGTTTGAGTACCCTGGTAAGTCAGCCCTACCTCAACAGGCAAAGGTTGTAGTCAGACATATTGCCGTACCACCCACAGCTGATTTTGCGCAGAGTCGTCTACCAACCCGACCAGTGTTAGTCTCTCGCAGAAAGTCTACCTAAACTCAACAATTGTTTACCAGAGCATGCCTGATCTAGCGCTTGCCAAAATTACATTGACTAGTTTAAATGACATGCGTAAGCAGAAATAAAACACCATAATTTCCCAAGAATTACTTTAAAAAAAAGTCTACGTGTTCACACAGGACTGTGATATGTGAATAAAAGTGATGGTCGTACAAAACTGCAGTAAAATAACATAAGGCCTACATGACAAAGTAGCCATGTTGATATTAGAAAGGCAAAGTAACAAGAATGTTTTGAGATAAAACCGCATTGTGTTTGTGTTATCTTATGGTCTGTCACCCTCCTCTTAAGCCTTGCATCTTGCTACCCCCTAAGTAATCAATCTACACCAACCATCAGCTGCAAGTCCCCATGGGAGAAAGTGCAAGCAGCCTGACAAAGTGGAGCCCCACTCCACTACCCTCTCTGCCAACTTCTTTGGTCTCCCTGGAGCTGCTCACCCCTTTGCCAGGGGTATACTCTCCCCTTGGGAGTGATTGGTCTCGTTCGACCCAGAGGACATCAGCAAGGCACCAGCATCAGCCAACAACGTACCTGCCATCCGCTGGCGTCCCGGTCACCAGCATGTGACAGCCATGCCATCCGCTGGCATCCCGGTCACCAGCACGTGACAGCCGAGTCAGTCTGCCCAGCCAACCACTCCAGTCGGAACGGAAGTATGCTAGTCATGGCTAGCGCCTGCTGAAGAGAAGCTACACCAGTGGTAAGCTAGCCCAACCTGTTCGCGATGCCTGGAGGCGTCTCCTCGCCCTCACAAATTTTGTACCAAGTCAGTGCCCAACACATCCTACATTATATAAGGGACCAGTGCAAGGCCGATGGGTCATACTACAGATGCTTCCGCAGTAGAGTCCGCCCTCAACCTGCGCAACTGACCTGGCACAGAATTAAACACATTGCGCTCTTGACATGATGTCCCTCTCCGTAGGCCATCAGGCATCAATTCGTTAGACTAATAACAGCTGTTTTGTAACAATAAAAAAATTAAATACATAGACATTTTGTCTACAATCTCCTCCCTGCCAGCATATTTCTCCAACGTCTGTTGTGAAAACGTAGACACTCAAAATAGCCAATGTGAAATTATCTTGCAATCGTTCATGCATCAGCTGATACAGGAATTTGTGTATGTGATGATGTCAATGTCATCTGTGACATTGCCACATACCCCGACTGTCAAAAAATTTAATTCTTACATGGCTATTGTTTACATAACCTACATGTACAGTATGTAAGTCTAAAGCAAACATTTTCTCCCCCGTTATTTTAACCATGAGTATCTTAATATAGTTTTTTTAGGCAATTTTACGAAAAAATTACATGCCATTCTCTAGGCAGTATTTCACAGCAATAAAGAAATTGAAAAACACAAAAAAATGTACAAAACTGTTTATTCACACTTTAGGTTTCAATATACAAGAATTACAGCAGTAACTACGTCTTGACCAACTTCTGGAAAATGGAGCAGATTCCTGTCCCACTCAAGCATGGCTGGCCAATCATGATGCGGCTGGACGGGGAGTTTAGCAAGTCAGCCTTGCCTGCAATGTCAGATAAAAAAAAACATGAAAATAACACTTATCAATACGTACATTGTAGGTATTGAAAATATTTGTAGGTACAACTTTCTCTCTCTCTCTCTCTCTCTCCTCTCTCTCTCTCTCTCTCTCTCTCTCTCTCTCTCTCTCTCTCTCTCTCTCTCCTCTCTCTCTCTCCTCTCTCTCTCTCTCTCTCTCTCTCTCTCTCTCTCTCTCTCTCTCTCTCTCTCTCTCTCTCTCTCTCTCTCCTCTCTCTCTCTCTCTCCTCTCTCTCTCTCCTCTCTCTCTCTCTCCTCTCTCCTCTCTCTCCTCTCTCCTCTCTCTCTGTGTGTGTGTGTGTGTGTGTGTGTGTGTGTGTGTGTGTACACACAGACACACACACACACACACAGAGAGAGAGAGAGAGAGAGAGAGATATATATATATAATCAGTTTCATTACAATGTTTAGCACTTCCACAAAAAAAAATTTTTAATTAGTACATAATATTATATGTGCTTAATGATGACGCATGACGTGTTTACGCATCCTTGATGCCCACCAGACTTTCCCCCATCTTGGATGCAATGTTCAACCCTTTTGGGCAGGTCTTACCTAACAGTACTGAAGAGGCTGTACACATGGCTACAAGATATGCCAGCGCAATGTTGGGAAGCTATTACAGACACCTGCTAGCTTGTACTGTTTGCCAAGATTCTCCAAGAGACATAGCATCCACACCCCCCAAAGTGAAATTGAACTGCATGACTGAGAAACCGAACCCTCCGCCAAGGCCACAGATGGTTCGTAGAAATGCCACGAGAGTGTGCCACTGGTACTAGGGGATGATCTCTCCACATCAACACACTTCAATTATGGACTCTTGCGACAGAGGCTATCACCTCTCCACACCCCTTACCCAACAGAGGCCCAAGATAAGATTTGTATAAAGGGACTGGCGTGTCTAGCAAAAGACAGTCTCTGCTTCTCCACCGCTCATGATTGGACCGGAGAGAGTCACCAGCGGTTTGCGCTTGACTGGTACGCCCGCAGATTCTACGGCTCTTCTTGAGCCAGAGTCTGACTACCAGCTGAAGACAACTCCTCTGCTTCTGGAAAAGTGGACCATTAGCTGCTTCTGAAGACTTCTGTTCCTTCCTTACCACCTCCTGGTATAGACCCCAGAATTGGTAACAGTAACAATTAAGTCCCTTCAGGACTACCAGTCTCACCAGATGGTGACAGCATTGCCTGGTAGTTCTTCACCACTTGTGTTCCTTCAGAACACCAGGTGATAGTTAGGACAAGTCGTAAATTACTTAACGTACCAGGATTTATTGCCTATTACTCCCAGCCAGATTAGAACCATGTTGCCTTCACCTGGAACTGCATAGGTTAATAAGGCTTCGGTCTTAGTCGCCTGGGGACTCAGAGGGGTGGAAAAGCGAGTAGTCTTTACAGCACATTCCTTTCCCCCTCCCAAGACTAGCCATGGGGGTTCGTACCCTCCCCCCTCCTCCTCCCGAAGTCGTGAAGCCGGTATTTGTGGACTGTTCCACCCTACCATGATGACACCCGGAACTATACTGTCCTCACACAGGCCACAGGGAGGCAACATCCATCTGGCAGGCCATGCCCCACATTTCAGACACCTATTTGCCTCGCGCTGACATTATCGGTTATGCTGCACCAGTCAGATCGTTCCGTCTGCGTATCATTATTTTCTGGCAATAATTGAAACATTTAATTAATTAGCGCAAAATGCAACTTAGTTTACAGACCCGGTAACAAACACATAATTCGGTCCGGGCTTCATCGCTGGTTTGTTATTAGATCAAATATGTCAAGGGCGTGTCAGTAAAAATATCTTACGATTAGAATTGAAAATATATTAAAAGAGTTTGAAATTCAGCTTGGCCTAAAATGATCCGCGAAATTACTGGGCCTGTATCGATTAATTACATGTATGTAAATAAATTCTTTAATCATTCACTCGAATACATACCAAACTTAATACGCTGCTGTCGCCATCTGCTAATAACTTTGCAAATTTCACCCCATACATTGCCTCACTGCACATGAATCTTTCCACAATGATAGCTGCTTCCATACTCATCCAATTTTTACTGCAAGTGTGGTCCTTTGGCATTATTCCTTTCGATCCCGCTCTGCTACAAACCGTACAAAATTTGTTTTTGACTCCTATGAACAAAACCTTTCTTGTGTAATATCCCAGCATAGCCGCCTGCACGGAGAAATAGAGTCATTAGTACCATTTGCGTAGCTACCAATATTGCAGTGAAATTTCTTTGCCAAATATTACAAATAGGGGCATGGGGGGGGGGGAGAATAAATTCAAATTTGGAAAGTACCAATTAGCTTGTTTTCATCATTACTTGAAGAAACTTAACAATTCTATAACATAATGCCAGAAAACTAGGGAAACAAACATTCTTTTATCATATATAAATGATGGGGCCACGGTGGCTGAGTGCGCAACGCGCTCGTCTCCCACCACGGTGATCTGGGCTCGATTCCCGTCGGTTTCGTGCATCTTCGTGTCTTGTGGTGAAAGTGGGGAAGGGGAGAAAGAAGGTTGGGACCGGTTGAAGGCTACAACTGCACAGACACTGCCGAAGTAGGTGTATTCTGTTGAATGTTGAAGAATAGCTCTCACGGGTGCATGCTCTGACAACCAATTCGCAAGATTAGGTCTATTCTGTGGGAGTTTTCTAGAGAGAAAATTATATATGGGACCTGTTTGTACAATTATCGTAACAGTTTTAAGAGAAATTATTTGAATGTAAACATATATATGTGTGTGTATATGACATGTATATTTATATACATATATATTGTATTGTTGGGTTACTTGTTTAGTGTTTCCTTTGGTATTTATATACTTGCAATAGAAATGTGTGAAAAAAATTGATGGTTATAAAATATATTGTGTTGTTTAAGAGAACTATATAATTGACTCAAATTCAACACTAAAATAAGCAAGCGTTTTGGGCATCTTATTTTTATGCCCTGCTTAATTAACACTGAGACGTCTCTCTGTACACCTCCCTAGCTTACAATGGGTAATCATCACTAAATAAACTCACATTTAACACGAGTAAAAATACAAAGGACTGCACTACATGGATGTTGACTTGAATCCCCGGGGGTTCACACATGACGGCAATACAACGGATGATATCTCAGATACAATCCCTTCCTGATATGAAACTCCCTGAAATTATTAAATAGTCATTATTTAATTCCTCACTGACAAGGCTGTATTGATAATACATACTTCACGCAAGGAGAAAATGAAATTAAAATATAATTTCACATAAGTCCATCCAAACGTAGAAATTAAGTAATATAGCTGTCAAAATAAATAAATACAGAAACCAAAGTCAATAAAATTATTAAACTTTAATGGCTGGTATTATATATATATATATATATATATATATATATATATATATATATATATATATATATATATATATAATACAAAAAATTTATCTAGTCCTATTAATTCTTTACATGATTTTAATGAGAATGGTAATAGTATTTTATAATATTTGATCATTTTCTTTTGCCCGAAAAAGTCCTACATTTAAATATTTTTATTAATCTAGTTAAAAAACATTTTCTAGCAAAATTTTACGATATTACGAGAAATTTCAGTAAAGTATCTTTTATTAAAATTTTCCCCTGCACTGCAATGATTCAACACTGTTTTATAAAAACCATAAAATGATTTTTTTTCTAGTGACAAGACCGATCTTTAATTTATTTAATTTAAAATCAGTTTTCAAAAATTAATATATTAAAATTATTTGCAGCAAATCTTTCCCGTAGAGCAAATGTAGTGTGTGTTAGAATTGTTACAAATGTTCGTAGCACTGCGAATATCCTACACCAAAATATGAAAACCGCAAATCACATATTTTTGTTTTAATCTATGTGATTTATGAAACCTAGTGTTAATTGTCAAAATCATATTAACTAGCCAGTTACAAGGTGACAGCAGAAATATATATTTGTCAAAACCCACTCCTACAAGCCAGGCTCGTTATTCAGTATTTAGTTGAGTTAATATTGGGATAATCCGAATGCGGGTCTGCTCATACTGATTTTAATTTTCAACACTGTAACATACAAGCAATCCGGAGATAGGCAGTTTGATAGTTTAAAGCCAATATTCTTAAACCTTACACAAAACATATGATTGCCATATCTTGCAATCCCATTCGTGGTGACAAGGGTAAAATATAGGAGCAGGAGCTAGAACGGCTTTACCCATCCTCCTTTTTTTCATCTTTCTTAATAAAATTATATTCTTGAAACTTTGCACATTGTTAGTAACGTAACTATTGTAGCCCTTAGCTTCCTTACTACGTTAATAAATTGGTCCTATTAATTAAATTTCAGTCTAACTATACTAGGCAAGAGAAATGTAATAAAAGTCTTAAAGGAAGATAAATGTAACAACTAATTCATTAACGTTTACCAGGATTTTCTTTCGTCTTGCAGAGATTTTCCTTTAAAAAGCAGAAAACTGCATACGACTCGAATACGACAGAGGTATTTTGTTATTCTCTGTAAGAGCTGTAGACTACGCACGAAAAGCAGAGTTCATTTACCCGACAGCTTTGTGCATTTCTCTGGCTTGTGAAGAGAAGAATTGGGGAGAAAAGGAGGGTAGGTGGGTGGTGCATCACTGCTCTGGTCAGCCCGCGCTCTCCTGGAGGGGAAGTATCCTGCTGGGGGTGGGGAAACAGCCCTCGGGGTTGCACGCACTTCAGGCAAACGTCTCAACTAAATATACAATTTGCACGACCATTTATAAGCAAACTATAATTCGAATATATATGAATGTATATATATTCAAACTCATCATACGATTTTCTTTCCTGCTATTTTAAAATAAACCCATTTTTTGTTAATTAAAAAATTGGAAAATTTCAGAATTTTTATTTGTGTTTTAAAATTATAAAATGGCAGAAACATCAACAATGTGTTCTTGCTGTAGAAAAAATTTGGTACGTTCCGATGATTCTAAGCCGAGCTATGAATGCAGCATAACCATTAATTTTTCCATCCTACGTGTGCTATGAGACCGAGCCTTAAACTTCAGTGTCAAAACAAGTTAGGCTAGAAGAGGTAGTATACAGGACCACTGTGTTGTTATCACTCCGTTAATATAACACATGAATTCTAACTATTCCCAGTGTACTAATTTCTTGAGTGTCACTGTTGTTTCCCTATGTAGATTCAGCCCACTAAAATGAAGCCGGCAGAGCACAAAACAAGAACACCCACACTTAAGATGGCACCTGAACTCTACCGCTTGGTAGAATTTGGTGGAGCCTATATCACAAGCAGCTCCTCCACCAGGTGAATCGAGCAAATTAGGTCATTCCGTTGGTGAGTCGTGGCTGCAGTTAAAATTTTGATGATTTTCATGGTAATTGGTAACGTTCAATTCTTAGTAGGTGTTTGAGCATGTAATGACTGACTTTTCATTGCTCATGAATGTAGTTAGTACGTAAAGTCAACCTGGTTGAATTTTGAGGCTTAAAGTGCCATGTATTTTCTGCTGTTCAGAAACAGCAATTTTTCTCTGCTATGTGCGTCAATGGTGCTCAGTCTGTGGCCACGACTATTGTTTTGGACTGATATCACTGTATAGTCCATTCCCCATTGGAAGCAACTTTCTAGGAGCCCTGCAAAATATCCACTTGCAGGCCCGTTTCATATCCTTCCGCCCAATGTTTGACTGCCATGTAGCATCTGTCAAACTCAATGTTTACATGCCAGTGTGTGTGTATACGTGTTCGTATACTTTCGCTACACCTAAAAATTAACATTGAATGTGACTTCTACTTGTATACCTGTCAAATGTGTTGTTTACTATTTACAGCTTTCTAAAGAATTCTGTCTTAGGTCTATTTAAAAAACCATTTCGTACGAATGTGTACAGTTTAGTCATATAACATTATTTAGGTCAGCTTTATGACGTTTTAAAAATGCTTGAATTAACGATAATTTTTACGGTTATGTTACAGTAACATATTTGTTTTCCATGACATAGCACATTACATGTAATGCACGTTAATATTTTGCCGCGACTGTGTTAAACACTGTTACAACTGCGGGGTAATGAACTGTAGTATTTAACTTTTTGTTGTTGATATGTGTTGGGTTATTTCTTTAAAAGGACGGCCTCAGTTCGAATAACGAAGGAAAAGCCAGTCCAACGAAAACGCAACATTAAAATCAAGCACGCAACTTGTGTCGCTCATTTTTTGTTATAGAAACTTAAAATATAGCGGTGAACATGCACACAAATAAGCCTACCATAACTTTTATTCCGCTCATATTTATATGTATTGCTACTTACTGTGTACTAGGTATATTGAAATTTATTGGGGCTGGGCTTGGTTATTTTGTTGATTGGTGGTAAATCACGTTACACGACTGATAGTTAATATATTTAATATCACGCACACACAGGGCCAGCGTATCGACCATGAAGCACAAAGGTACGCCATTTGACAGACGCAATGATTAACGAAACACACGTCACAGTATATTTATTACTGCCATGGAAACACAGATTTATCACAACATAACTTGCCTGGGTAGGTTTAATAAACACAACATCTACAAACATGATGTAACGTGAAGTATTTTTCGGAGTAAGTATAATTTTGCTTTGTTTGGTAAAACAGCGACACGCCATGTCATGGTTCACCACGTCTGCCAATTTCACTTGCTAACTGCCCCACCATCATATCTAAATATATTAAAATAGGTATTCAAACATTAAAATCTCTTTTCAGTTGTAAATTACAAATTAAAAAATCATTATTTTGCTGTAATACGTATGAAATAAGCTACAATTGAAAACATGTACAACAATTATTGTGAAACTTCCCGAGACAGACAGAGCGAGAGAGCGAAGCCTCGCTCAGCAAACAGTTGCTTCAAAGTTGCTCTCGTTCGATAAAACAACACCGTACCATTACAGCCTACTCAAAATATTTTCCGCTGTTATTTTAAACTGTAAAAATGAGATATGTTGTCATCAGGGCTACCTAAATATTTAAGTATTTCAATAGGCACCGTTTAATTTACAAACAGTATACTAAAAAACCAGGTTAAAATAATATTTTAACAGTGAACTATTTCTTACCGCCCGTTGCCAACACGTCGCTGCTCTCGCTATTGTTAATTCATATTTAAAAAGAAATAAATATTACAAGTTATAGAATATATTAAGGTAAAGTTTTATTTAATCAATAATACACTACTCTAAAGTTAAGCACAGTGTTATATACTTGTGGAATGCATGTTATTGAAAAAACAGGTTGGCATGTTATGCCTGGAGTGTTTTTTCAAAGGTTTATTTTCATAAGCCGCTTCCAATCGAGAATGGACTATAGTTTTATATGCCTTTCTTTTAATAAATTTCTGATTAGCAAGCTTTATTGGGCTGTGTGTTGCCTTTGTTAATCATAAAGTTTTACTACTGTTTTTAAATTTATTTTAAATTTTCAAGGGTTACAGAAGGTTTTTTGAAGGGCTATGTACAGCGCCCTATGTGTGAATAATTGAGAAATGATATTGCTTAACAACATGAGTAATAGTGAGCAACATTTCTGGTGCTAGGCTTGTAGATTTAATAATTTTTTACATGAGGAAAGTTTCTACACTATGGGGTTGTCCAGAGCGGTCACCAATTCAAACTGTATAACATTATATTAGTGAATGAATTCTTGCGTCTTTTGCATGCCGTGGAGGTGTGTTAATAACTACATTACTCATGTATGTCGTGTGTCTTTTTGAACATCTAAGATTGTAGTTTTAAAACTGATTGATAATTTACGCACATCCTTCTGCGGTCAATATAATGTATGAATTTAAGAATCTTTATAAATATACTGCTGGATGTTTATAGACCATATTAAAATGTTTGGAATTCAATTGGTGTAGTTGAGCATGTGGCCAGTTTTGACCACTCGGGCAATGGTACCCTTTAAGACACGTGGCTTGCTTAGAAATAAGTGTTAAACCATGGACAAGAGATTGTATTACGGCTATGAGTTTTAGATTAGCGCCTAATAATATTCTTGTAAAAGTGGAATTTATTATGTTGCCCTTGCGCCCATGGCAAACGTTTATCTTTTAAAGTAATTAATGATATTTTACTGCCAAGAAAACTTGTAATTTTGAGACAGAACTGAATAAATAAGGCAATTATAATGGATTTCTTCACTGTCTTCAATAATTAATAATTGAAAACCACATCCTCTGATTTTCCCTGTCATGAGTTATACTGCATTCTGTTCGGTACTTACATACCCATTATTAGATGGCAAAAGGTGTCGAATAGACCCTTATATTTTATCAGTTTATTCAAGATGCATGTCTATAGAAATTAATCTATATAAATCCTCCAATTTCCCCGCAATTAGTTACTAAAAATGAACTTTACACTTATAATACAAGTCACTCAATATTCAAACAATTTTTGGCGACAAGGGCTGGTCAAGTGTATGCTTCTGGATGTATAATTTTATTCACGAAGATGCTGCCCCTTGAATTAAATAAATATTTTGTTTTAAAATCATGGTAATTTTATGCTAGATACAATGAAACACAAACTTTACAAGAAAAAACTATCTTTTACCACAAAAGAAAACGTCTTTGCAAATACAGTAATCCCTCACCAACCGCTGTATCTAGATCCACATGGTTTCAGTTATGTGCGGATTTGTTTTAGTAGACCTTTACTCCAACCGCGGTACAAGTTTATACTAGCCACTGTTTTCAGTCTATGGAAAACTAGACTTTACTGATGTTAGAGGTTGAGCATTTCTCAAGCTACCATCATAGAATTTGACATTTATTGTCCCAAGCAGCATGAAGCAATGAATTTCATGCCAGAAGAGGACTGGAATGTTTCGGGGTGGGGGATTTGCTCTGCCTTACCCTCCCTATCGGTTTTTATTTCCGATATCCCTCCTGTTTTGCTGTAAAAACAGCGGCACATTACAGACTAATTTCTTAATTGTATGTATGATAACTTCAAATTTAATTCAATGTCCTTTTTTTAATGATTTTTTTTAAGTTTATGTACACCCATGCCTATGTCAGGTGCAAATTTTTTCTGGCGAGCAATTTTTTTTTTGCAAAGTCAATTTTATGTGTGAAGTGAATAAAGGTATGTGTGTGCAAATAAAATGTGATCTTATATCACCATATTTTGTTGAGTACAGCCGTGTGCATGTATAGGCCACGTCAGAAGTTTTTACTGAAAAAATTGGGAGAATTAATATTTCACGTAGACCACACTGAATTTTTATATATTCCTGTAAACATTGCCAGGCCTCATCGTTCAAGTGTGGAGGCGAACACGCCGCCTAAATTATGTAGAAATTCAACACATTGACATGAATCTTATATATCAGCATGGTTTCCTAACACTGGGCCGCTGTTACAAAGTGAACGTGCCCTGTAATAACGGCAGTGGCAGCAGCCGGCCGGCACTTCCCAGAGTAATCTTATCGCAGCCGACCTACAGCTGCGAGAGGGAGGGAGGTTCACAAGAGACAAGGCCTCTGACCGCCACTCAAGGCTCCCTTCTCCTAACCGGCCAACCAGCCAAAGCGTGAACCGACCACTCAGCACGCCAGCCATGCCTATTGGCCCTGACACAAATATCACCACCTACTTCGCAGTCCAGCCTGAGGATCTAGACCCGAGCGATAGCAGCAAGCCGCCGCACCTGACCGCGCTGCAGAGGATCTAGGCACTCGCCCAGCTACATGCACACCGCAATGTTTTTACTGCTAGTCCCAGCACACGAGTGATTTAATTTTTAATAAGTATCTTCATATCTATTATCAATAAATAAAGTGATGTGTTTTGCTTCAAACATAAGGCATTTCCAACAGTGTGTTTAGTTACTGTTTTGTGCGTAATACATCCAATTTTCTAGTAATGAAACGCTAAATAGTCCGCCGACTTAACCTATACCCCTTTCCCCCATAAAAGCTTGTATTCTTCGACCGCAGTTTTTTCAATCGCGGTGTTTTAAAAAATCGTATCCCCCACAGTTTTTTGGGTAACATTTTCTGTCAAAACCATTTGCTTTGAAATACAAGTGATGATAGGTGCAACTATTTTGAGCAACATATAATCTTGATAAAATTTCTATGTTTGCTAGGCGCACTTTATTTGCTCGCTGCCGGCATGTGAAGGCAAGCGGGCTTGGCCAAGAGACTTGCTTTTTTCTTTTGCTAGACATCAACTTCCCCTCTCGACATGTGAGGGGAGGAAAGACTGTGAGCGGCTGGGAGAGACACAAAGAGGGGAAAGAGATCGAGGATGCAAGGTCACCACGCTGGTTGCTAGGTAACTATTTCCCCTCTCATCAGGTGTGTAAGTGAGGTAGCAAGCCAGACTCACACCGCAGTGCAGACGTGTTGTAAAGACATCCAGTTACTAGACTTTGCATAAACAACCAGCTTAAAAACTATCATTGCGAAAAGTCTTAGATGACTGGACCCGAAATATACTTTGATGCACCATCCGATAATGATACAGGCGGTTAGCTTCATCATTGTTTATATACGAGTATTGCTGGGACCACTTGGATACGGTTTATCGGTATATGCGATTTCGGTACAACGAGATTCAACTGTAGATTACTAGAATTTAGAATATTTCTTCACTTGACAACAAACACAAACACGGTAGCAGCAAAATGTTCCAATGACTTTAAAAAAAAACCTGTAGTATGTATTTCATTGCAGCTAGAGCAGTCTTATTAACTTACATGAAATGTTAGCATATACAATATAAATTTTATGTAATAGGGAAAGCCCAACAATAATGTGTGACTACGGCAAAACATCTGCTTACAAAGTTGAATGAAATAATTATGAAGCATTTCTCTAAAATCATATATTTTTCCATACTGACACACAAAACCTGCAGACATCAATTAACACATTAATTTATGACAAATTTTGCTAAGGAATGGAAAATGATTTGTCACAAAAATAGGGAACAAGTAACCTTGCAAGGTGGCAGCCCTGAGGAAACCGAGGGATGCCTCGAAGGACATCTTCTGTAGTGGAGACACATTGAAATCGAGGCCCTTGCGACTGAACGGCTCGAACTGTCCACTGTATGTCATGTAGTCTGCGACAAGCAGCAGATGTCGCGGGTCCACAATGATGCCGTACATCTTGAACACATCTTGCACCTCCTGCAACACACATTATTATCACAGCACTTAGACTTGCTAGTAAGTAGAGTACAGAGCACTGTAAAATCTCAATACAAAGTACACAAGCAGACTTGAAATCTTACACTTGATGATGAAAATAATTTTATACACAACAAATTAAATTACATCTGCCTGAGGATTTGTAAGATGTACTTTAATGTGAAAAGTACTTTAAAGTGAAATACTTTATAATGATATTTTTGTGTATATTGGAGCATACTTACATTTCAAACATGTACATGAGATGATGATAAGATGACAACTCTAACAAACAATTATTAGACAGTTGAGATGAGACTGGGAATTTTGTGAAAGGCATTTTGTTTCTTAATGGAAATATTATTGGCTGGAAACACGCCAGTAAGTGTGCCAGCAACATCCTCGAATTTACGAGGTACGACAGATCTCCAATATGACTCCATAAATTCACTACCCTTCACAAAATCCTAATTGGCCAATTTTGGCATCTAAAAATACCTAAAAAAAACTTGTACTATTTTTTTTTAAGTCCATGTTTAATTCTCTGGCATAAACAAAACTTTTTAAATTTTAATACTGCAGGAGTTGCAACTGACCTAGCTGTGGGTAGCAAAAAATTATCACAGTAAATTTTTGTGGTGTTTTATATTAATGTACAAAGTGTAGCTGGGTACATTAAAGGTATTGAATTAAGTATCATTCAATAAATTAAGTCCGAATTAACAGCATGAAACATTAGTGAGCGTATGAGACAACATAACTTCAGCGATCATGAAACACGTGTATCAATCCTCCTGAATATACACAAACACACTTCAAAACTAAAAAAAGCACAGTAAATTCGGGTGGTAAAACGTGCAGAATTTCCACATTACAAACATTAAAATTACTGCATATAGTTTTACTGGATTAATTCCAAGAAAAAGGAAAATAAAGAATTAGTAGCATGTTGACTGGAAGCACAAAATAAATTACATCCGCAATGCGAAAAGCTTGCAGAGTTTTATTGCATTGTTAGACCACCCTCCGTACAATATGTCGTTACGGGATTATAAATATTATAGGAAACGAAAGTAGGAGTGTGAGAATATTTGAAAATTTGAATAGCTGTGAACAGTAATTTACCTGGATGGTGCGGGGTTTAGGACAGGTTAGGTCAATGTAGCAGCTGCTCACTGCGGAGACGACTGGAGGCGCTGCTAAAGCGACTTCTTTCAGGGGAAGATGGCCTCTTGGAGAGCGTCATCATCATGGTAGCGGCACAGGCATAGGATGTTCGGTCCTTAGTCAGGATGCTCTCAGCCTTCACAGCCAGAGGGCATTACAAGACTGTTACCACCGTGATTTCCAACTCCGACATTCACAGCCCTTAAGGAGTGGATGAGTGACTCTGGTGAGCCACCCTGAACAACCCCTCAGGCTGGGTCTGGTTCGCCTTTTATAGTGATCTCTGGCAATCTTAGGTACTTCGAAGGGTGCAAGGTGCTTGGTCCCGCCTCCTAGGGGTGGAGCTTGTGACATCACATGCATGGGCCATGGGTGCTTATCTTGCCTGTTTGCTTGGCACTGGTGTGCAGAATTCCAACTCTGGGCACTCGAGTAGACTGTGACCCTTCAGTGTTTGGCCCGCTTCTCCTGTGGTGCCAAATTAAAACATGTGCACTCTTCAGCTGGTGAGCACTGCAAATTAGATTAACTTCGGTTCGGGAAGGGCGATAACGTGATGATTTTCTACGGATTCTGGTAAACAGTACAAGCTAGAAGCATGGGGTTGGAGGTGTGTTGAGGCACTGTCACTTCTTGGAGTTCTCCGTGTATTGCCTCCAGTACTGTTGGGAGACTTGCCCATGTGGCTTGCCATATTCAGATGGGACGAAGTCGTGTTTCTGTAATGTGTTTTCTCTAGCACAAAAGACATCATGTGTCAGTATAAATACTCAAAATTCTGGCTTAATACCCTCGAAAACTTGACATACAAAAAGTATTCACCAAACAGAAAACACTTATATTAATTTTTAATGTTCATTTCCTGTGTTTATTTTCACTTCCGTGGTGCTGCATTACAATCAACTGGCATAACACGTTTTGCGTTACTATTGATACCAGCGCCCGTAGCGGCGCTTGCCGTAACCCCCGCCGCCATACTTAGTTCTTGAGCCACCCACGACACGACCAGTCTGCACACCAAGCAGTCCCTGACCTTCCATAACGTTCCATAGCTGATCGCAGCGCACCGCCTACCTTGCACAAGGCAGGGTCACGACGTAGAGCTTCCAGTGTATGCAGAAAGAGGTGGAAAACTCTTCACGCACAGCAAACACATAGTATTTTTGCAGGAGTTTAGCAAAAGTTTTGCAGTGCAGAACTGCGTAGTATCGTTGCACTGGACGGGCACATGGCTTGTCATTAGATCGGGCAGGTCAGGTAGGGTGGTGGAAAAATCCTAAAAATGAGATGCCTCATCTCAGTTGTATCCTCTGAGATATAATGTAACATCACTTTAAGTTTCTAGCTGTGTACCCAGAGCTAGTTCCCTAATGCCACGTCACCGCAGAAAAAGGCTGCCAAAATTGCAAGTGTCCAGACTACACAATCTGGTAAACCATAGCTTAACACCCCCAGGGTGTACACAGTAGAGCACGAAGAAGCCACCATCTTGCGATGAGCCGCATGCGACCCAGAGCACAGCTGGAGTTATGTACCTGCGGCACCAACATCAAAAGACACCTGATACAAGCTTCCGCAACCAGTGTCAACTCTTCCTGCCATACCCCCGAAATAGTCGTTACCGACAGTTACACGACCTACAGGCGCACGAGTAGCCAGGCAACTCTCATTTAACACAGCTCGGCTTGCTACCGCAAATATAGTGCCTGTCAGGACCTATTCCAGGGCATCCCTCCGCCCTGATCCATCATCGTCAGTCTGAAAGGTTATAGAGCTGCCAGCCTGGACATATGGATCCAGTAATAAGGTAATAAACCTCAAGGAGACCCCATTTCCCTGGTATCTAGGGTGGTACTAGGACATGTTCACTTTCATTGTCACCATATTGAGAGTCGATAAGGTGTCAATAAAGTTTTGTGTAGTAGAGTGTTCTGTATTAACCACAACAGTAGCACAACATTCCATGAATACAGTGGCACAAGCTAAACAATATTTCCTGTGTGGCTTGACCCGTAATGTGTAGATATAGTATTTATTTTTGCTGCAACTCCGTATCATCACATGCCCAAAAAGTGATACATACCCTGTATGGCAGCCCCCCAGGTCAACATTCCATCTATATAGATAATGTGGATTCCTGAAGAGCAGAATGTACCTGAAGGAAGGGAATATTATAAATCACCCCTGCCTAAACAAAACCCAGTGAGAAGGGAAGCCAGCTGGCGACGTCGGCCCGGCCCAGCCAGCCGACAGCAGGCTGGATGCCTGCCTGCCACTCCGGAGTCAGCTCCTTGCCAGAGCTGACCAGCAGATAACGTCGCCATCAGACTGCCGGGTCAGGAGACCCTACCCAGGACCTGCACTGATGAGTGCCCGACACACAGCATTGAGAGGTAAATCAACAGCCCCGCCGACGTCACGCACCCGCAAGCCCAACCTAGCCCACTGAGAATTTATGCCGAGCCGGCGGCCTGCTCCCCCCGACTTTGTTGAAGGGCACAATCAAGGCCAAGCACCAGATTCGGCAGACTCTGCCTCAGTAAGGTCTGCATCTCCCAGCCTGTGTGTCTGACCAAACACAAACTAAGGACCTACTACACACAGACATGCTCCTACCCCTAAGGCCATAGGCAAATAATCAATGTTAATTTGACAGAACCAGGTCAGGACAATGCTGATAATGAGAAAATGCTGGGAGGAAACTCCAGTAATACCGTACTTCGGGAGTCAACAAAAAAATCCAGTGATGCCAATCCAGTTAGCCAAGAACATGTCCAAAGTGGGAGATAATGTAGCCGCTGATGGTGAAACTTCCGCGACTGCCAGGGACTCCGAAATCTCCAAAATGAGGTGCCGCATTGCCTCTTGCAATGGGGTGGGACAATTTTCAAATGAGTGCGTACACTGCCAAAGTCGTTTCCACTACCACTGCCTAGGGTAGAACGATGAGCCCCACTACATGGAAGGCTTGGAATTTAGATGTGAACAGTGCTGCCTACTGCGACTGGATCGTGTGTCCAGGTTGTGGTATAAACACAGTGAGGTGCATAACCTGTAGCCAGACTTTTCACCATGGCTGTATCAAGAGGCCTGACTAAAGGTTTACCTGCCCTGGACTTGTACATCATTGTGTGATGTGTCAACGAGTCGAACAATACAAACCAGGTAACCCAGGTATCCACAGTGCGACATCAATCCGTAACCAAGATGGTCCGCAATTACCAGAGTTCGTCGGCCAACCCCAGGAAGACCCCATTGCCTTAACACAAGAATATGAACATGAGTTTAGGGAGAATTACATGTCACCTAAACAGTGAATCACCCGAGCCCGCAAACAGATGAGTGGACGAACCTAAGAGTGGTGGGTTAGGTATGGTGAATATCATCACTGAATGGATGCAGTTATGTGACCAGTTAGCAACCCAGTTCTCCGGCGAAGAGATTCTACCCTGCCTGACCACTGAGTTTCACAGCCATACCCAGGAGATAGACGATGAAGTCAAAATTTTTACACGCAGAAAATTGCAAATGTACAATTGTATAATACCCAAAGGAAATGAGGAAAGCTGTGTGCGAGCCATTGCATGTATGTTCTTACCCAACCTTTGTAATTTCTTACAAATTTCCCACCTGCAAACTATTGAAGAGCTCGTGGAAAGAGCAAGGGAAACACAGGAATTATGAAGAGCAGACAGTGCTAGAGTGCAGTAAGGGGGGTGGAGGCAAGAGAAGAACAAAGTGAAAATGACAGTCCACGTGCCCTCCCCTACTCATCCTTACCCCCCGCCACCTTCCCTTTTCATGAATCCAGGCTTTCTAAGTGCTTGTTCTGTCCGAGCCGACACTTCAATACAGATTGCCCTACCACGAGAGAGACAGAGTGCTCAGCTCTGAGGGAGGGGTGAACGCCTGACTGGCCACGCGACAGGAGCGAGCCAACAAACAGCCTCAGGAAGAGAGAGGGAGAAAGATTCCCGCCAAGAGAAAGTGAAGCACCAAATGTTGCACTCCAGATGCTGACTAAAGAGCATTATCCCCCTGATGCACTACGTATTGATGTAAAGGTAAATCGGAAAATTGCTGTGGCGATGCTAGATACGGTAGCCACAAGGAACTTTATCCGGAGCGACCTGCTTACACCCAGCCAATGAGCCCATCTGAAACCCGCCGACAAAAGGGTTCTGATAGTGCAACCCAACCACCTCCTCCACGTAGAGGGGGAAATAAGGCCGACAATCGGTGTCCACCACAAAACCACCCAGGTAGAGTTCCTGGTAGCCCCACACATTGGGGAAAAGATGATCTTGGGGCAACACTGGCTGCAACAGCAGCAGTGCAATCTGGATTGAGTAAAACGCAACATCCATATAGGAGAAACAAGGGGCGTGACAATTGACTGGGAGGGTAGCCAGGTTGACGCAACCCCTCCCTCTACTGCAACGCAGATACGGAAGAACCAATCCACTTTCAACAGCTGCATGTGAAGTGCACCAGCCACCCCCAAGTCAACAGTGGAAACCGAAGACCAAAAGCCAAACCCAAAGAGCCCAACGTCAAAATACAAAGCCTCAAGCCGAGCTCGAACTGAACCTCTTCCGGGAGTCAGAACCCAGACCGCCAAGAACCAGAACCAATCCTGAACCCATAACCCAGCACACAACACCTGAGGAAGAGAAGGAGGCGGTGCAGAGAACACAACGGAGTGCCACACCCTCGAGGACATACCACCCTTTAACACGGTATGGTTCTTATCCATCACTCCCTTCCGGGTACACACAGTGAAGAAGCAACCAAGGGCAAAGCAATTCAAGGGCCAGTGGCTCTGCAATATCCTGGCAGTCCCAAAAGGACCGGGAATACTTGGGAGCACCCAAGAGACAATGCCAGATGATGGAGGGGCTGACCAAAGAAGGCGAGGACCAACATCCCTTGTCACCTCCCCAAGAAGCAACCCAGAAGGATGAGCCTAGCTGTGATGGTGTGGTGGATGGTGACATGATACAGCACGTGAGGTCCAACCGAACCCTAGAGGGATGAGTCCCACCCACACCCACAGTCAAGGCAGGGGTTGCCTCCGAAGCCCTGTCCCCGACTACCAACGCCCTTAAGGATAAGCCCACTGTTATGGTGTGCCAGACGGCAACGTGAAGCAGCTGGCAGAACCTGAGCACAGAACAGAAGAGTCCACACCCGCAGGGAGTGATACCAAACCCCTTCCCCTGCTAAACCAACCCAGAGACAAGAGCTGTCGCCACAAACGTACTGCACCGCTCTCCAAGGTCAGGTCGGCCGGTAGCGCAAAACCACATGGCAACCCACCCAGAGCTTTGTCTGGCCATACCCACAGCATGCACAGTTACATAACCGCAAAGTGAGTGCCACCTCCAAGGACCCTAACCAATAAACAATGAAAGAAGAGGGGGGGGGGGGGGGAAGAACGCTGTGAGAGCTTTATCAGGGACAATGACATTCAAGCAACGCCAGTGCGTGTAATGTCAATTCTAAATATTGATAGCGCACAGTTAGGTAGAGAGTGCAATGAAAATAAATAAATAAATAAGACAGTGAGCCATAAGAGCTCCGTGAAGCAACAGTGACAATGTAAATAAACAATTGAAGGGTTTGCAGAATAGGGTCAAAGCCGCAATGACAGAGATATCCTATTTAGTGAAAGGAGGCCGTAAGAGCAAAACCGGTAGACAGTAGACAGTAAACCTTCTTACGTAATTAAGTGTATGAACAGTGTAACTGAGTACTCACGTAATATACGCCAACCTGCTGAACAGCAAACCCAGAACTCATGGGGAAAGGAAACATGATCTGCATAGTGAAGGAAGAAAGAACTTGGAAGAGGTGAAAGCCTGCCTATAAAAAACTGTCTATAATGAGAGAATTATTGTTGTAAATAATATGAGAGCGAAATTGTGTGTATTTTGAGTGCTTTGTTTTTTTCCTTAATTGTAGGTGACTCATTTTAGTTAGATAAGTGTATATAGGAATTTAGTGTCACTAACATAGCAAAGATTAAGTATCAAATCCCAGGGACATAAAATTAGGAAGGCATCATGTCCCCTCCCTAGAGTCGAACCTGTCACATGTAAAATGAACCTGTCCTATGACCCCTAGGAGCCTATAGAGCAAGCCACTTTTCAACACACCTTCAGTGCCGGGGTAGGCAGAGATATAGACAGCACACACCCATGTGAGTTTGGGATAGTAAACACCCTGCTTGCCCTAGTGTTAAAATTTTGCATTGCACCTGTAACTTTCACTTTCCAGGTCAAACTGTAAAACCTCTCTGTAGGTAACCACAGCCCTCAGATGTTTCTTGTGAGTATCACATATTTTCAGTTTCCCTGAAGGGCACAGACACTCACCCAAAAACCCCGTTATCCATGCCATACAACACAACTCACCAGGGGGCCGAAGCCATTAGCGCGCCACCTGCAAAGCGACCTGTACAGGAGAGAGATAATCAGAGCAACCAGGAAAACCAGCATGCTCCTGCACAATGCAAAGAACACACAGAAGAGTGGCAAAGATAGAAGCAAATGCCACCCACATTAAGGTGACAGTCTTACATCACCCAACCACCAAAAGTTGGCATGATGGTTCTACGTCACAATGGGTGTAGAGGAGGAGGGAGAGAGGGGAGGGGATTGATGCGTAGAAATACTATTTCCTTTGGCTGCAACTCTGTATCATCACGTGTATGCCACATGCCCAAAAAATTATACAAACCCTGTATAGCAGCCACCCAGGCCAGCATTCCATCTCCATAGATAAGGTGGATGCCTGGAGAGTGGAATGCACCTCAACGAAGAGAATACTATAAATCGCCCTTGCCTAAACAAAACCCAGTGAGAAGATAAGCCAGCCGATGATACCGGACCAGCCCAGCCAGCCCCCGACAGCAGGCTGAACACCTGCCTACCACTACGGAGCCAGCCCCTCACCAGAGCAGAACAGGAGATGCCATCCGAATCAGTCCGCCGGGTCAGGTGACCCTACCCAGGATCTGCGCTGACCAGTGCCAGACACACGGCAGTGAGAGGTAAGCCAGCAACACCGCAGACGTCACGCACCCGCAAGCCCAACCTAGCCCACCGAGACTTTGTGCGGAGCCGGCGGCCTACCTGCATGACTCTGTTCAAGGGCAAAATCAATGCTAAGCGCCAGATCCTGCAGACCCCACCTCAGTAAGGTCTGCACCCCTGAGCCTGTATATCTTGACTTAGCATGAACTACATGAACTAAAGACCTAGTAAACGTCAACACACTCCTGCCCCTATGGCCTGTCACACATCAGACTCTTATTTGATGTTATTTACCACAGTGTTAATAACCACATTACATGAATATCACATTTTACTGGCCTGAAAAAACATTTTCGACAATAAATAAAATTAATGAGTTTATCCAATGCAGTTAAATACGTCATCTCAAAATCTTCCTGTATTGACCAATTTTAACATTTTATTACATATATTTTATTTTGAATTAACAAGGTAATTTTTTACTTTGCAAAATACATGTGGGCATAACTGATATCTTCTGATATTACTAGTGGTGTGCGGGATCCTGAACTTCGGGAAAAATTTAGGGAATACATAACTATTTTCTCATCAGGCGGGATAGAAGTTTTTCCTGATATTTTCGGGGAAAATTTATGTTCACATTTGTAGGTTGTTTCAACTAAATTACAAGTCGGATTTCGTACAATAAGCTTTATATTGATTCTTACGTACGTGATTATAATTTGATTACTCAAATCTTGTTGAGAAAATTTATTTTTTTCCACTTATTCAAAGATTTCAAAGTTTGTTGCATAAGCTAAAATAATTTGTGTAGGTCATATATTATGTAATGTTAAAACTACGTGTCTATTAAGAAAATTAAGTCAAACTTGTTGTAAACTTGCACTATTATGAAGTTAACGGTGAACCGTGTGCACTGCATTTGTCTTATATGTGAGTGACATCAATATGTTGCTACTATCGATTGCTGGTTGATGTGGTATGCGAGTTTTTATGTACATAATCTAAACATTCTTGTAAAATTAAACTAGTGCACAATGAATGTTTAATTTAACTCCAAATGTTTAACTATTTTACTGAGATCTAAAATGGTGTCTTTTAATAACGGTGTGGTTAAAACTATTCGTACCATGCCAACAAATTGTCTTTTGTTTTTCGTTTGGAATGTGTTTGTTTTTAATTTTGTGCTGTGCTCACTGTTATCGCAGAGACTTTGACAAACTCCAAACGTAGCAAATTTTCTATGAGAGGAATATAATTAATTAACTTAGCTACTTTTAATTTCGTTATTGATAGAGGATTAGCTTTGTTAGCTTACAGATTCTGTATGATGAATTCGTAACATGCCCGATGCGACTTGGGTTTGACTGCAATTGCACTACGTGATTAGAAGCGTAACTGTATTTATGGACGTTGAAACTTCCACTGAAAGTCACTTTGAGTACATTTGTGTCTATGTACACACATTTTAGTACCAAAATAGAACGAATTATGCAAAAGTTCCTTGTAATGAAATTATAAAGAAAATAGCAGTGAACTGAAAACATGAAGACAATGTTTTCAAACAAATTTAAAGTGAAGTTTTTGTTTTTCATGTTGTAAAATCAATTCTTTTTGTTATTTAAAAATTATTATAAGGGATTTTCCTATTAAAATTGAAACAAGTATTTTATAAAGAAGAGCTCCAAACCCAGAGGATTAATTCGTAGTGCAACAAATAAGTGTATAAAAATATAGAACAATAAGACTTTTCTAGCTCAAATCTAATTTTTAGCACATAATTATTCTATGTTTATGTTTTGTTTTAATGGAATAAGTCCTGATAGAATGTTATTCACTAGGTCTAAAAACCCACCAACGTCTTTACCTAATTTAAAATATTTTTTTCCCGATGGTAAAATTCCATTTCCACACCACTAGATATTACTGAATAACATTAGCCAACTCCTAACCTCTCCGCTGCTTCAAAGTAACAGGATATGTAAAGTTTGGACTTGTAACTTTGTAAATATGAATTTAATAGAATTTTAGTTCAGCAGTAATTTAACAGCAAAACTTATGTATAGGCCATTCATGATAAAGTGAGCACTTTTTGAAGCTGTCAATCACACATAATAATCATAAATATATTTCAATGTGGCCTCTGTCTTTTGATTTTGGGTATGGTGAATGTATACACTGTGTTTATTACTCACATGGCAGGGTTTACGTTAACGAGTGGTGGAAGGATATAAATTGGTTAAAAGAAAAAAGTAACTAGGGATTCAAAAGTGCTCACTTTACCGTGAACAGTCTATAGTGTATTTTACTGACACCTTAATACTTGTATGTGATGCGTTTTAAATTTCCTGCACATCTGCCTTGGTGCACATTCTTAATTTGTCAACGCTATCTCAAGGGTTGGCAGTCCTTAGCTACAGGAAGAAGAAGAGCAGTTTTGTGTTGGATATTATGGTGGTAAGTTGAGTTGTATGCAGCTGCCACCAGTGACAATTTAATTTTAGTAGCGTTAAATTTGCCATAACATATAGGATTGTGTAAATAATGTTATATTATCAGCAACATCACTAAGAGACCTCTTCATTTTCCCAGAAACAGTAAAGATTGTGATAAAATATTCAAAGCATCTTGATACAGGATTTAGTGAAAGAAGTTAATCACTGAAATAACAAAACAATTTCCATTTTTTGTGGTAACAATATAGATTGTAATGAAAAATTGAAAATACCTTTACAATATCGGGACCAGGAAATAAATTTACCTATTACATAACAGCACCGATATAACAGAACTATTCTTTTTTGTGGAAATGGTAGGAACATTCAAAATACCTTTATATCAAGTATTTATAACTGGTACGGACACAAAACATATAAAATTACCAACATACTGGAAATAATAAAATGTTCTTAATTTTTATGGGAATGGTATGGATTGCAACAAAATATTCAAAATATATCTAAATCTGGTTTAGCAAAAAAGTTACCTACCAGATCACTTTTCTGGGGAGGGGAAATCCATTTTTGTGGTAACGGTATACATTGTCACAAAATGTTCGAAATACCTTTACACTAGTTCTGCCAAAAAAAAAAAAGTAACATTATTGAAATAACAGCAATATTTCTGTTTTTGCAATAATGTTATAAACTGTACCATGTATTCAAGAGTACCTGTCAATGTGTTACTAGAACAAATAACATTCACACAGTTTTGATAACCTTTTCAAGTGGATAATGTAACAGAAAATAAGACGTTATTACCACACATTTGTTAAGTTATTCACTCCTGCTTGCAACCAACATGCGTCTTGGCCAAAATCAGTAAGTGACAGTAAATTTGGTCTACTATATATACAAACACAGGCAGGGATTTTTTTAAAAGTTCATTTCAAATATGCTAAATTACAAATCAAATAAAAAACCAAAAACCATAAAAAAATGCATTTAGACTAAATGTATTTGACAAGATTATATCACAGTAATTTTTACATAAAATCATGAAACATTGAATTGTATAGTATGAAGCATGCTGCTTATACAACTAATCTAATACGATTATGACTCATCGCCAAGAATACCTCTTCCATCACTACAAACATGACTGACACATTGCCTATCCTACAGGCTGCAGGAACTTATGAGTGAATTCTCTTCACCTGGAGGATAAGCAACCCGGCTGGCATGCTGTCCCCTCTACACCGCGCTGAGAGCGTACAAGCTGCCCAGACTTCTGGCAAGGCCGGCCGAGTGCCACTGATGAGGCATGAAGCAGAAACGCTGACCAGAGTATCCCCACGACAACCAAGGCAGAAGGACGTCACACCCTCCTCGCAGCCCGTGCCGGCAGCCTACAAGCTTCCACTATTTAAGTCAAGATGCTGCCAGGCATGGGCAGTCTTTCTTGTTCATCTCTCGCTACATCCCACAGTATTGCTCAGTGCTGGGACCTCCAGAGAACTTCGAAGCTTTGAGTACGCCCTCTGCGGCTACTTCTCCGTCGACAATCAGTCAACCCAACAACCAGCGAACACGCTCACCAACACATTTTAAATTCACTTCGACTCCTCAAGACATCTTTATTAGAACAGTTTAGAAGTATTATATCTTTTCTCGTTTAGATATTTCTTTCCCGCTTTTCCATTAGAACCAGGTCGTCTACACCTGGCTAGCATAGTAATCTTCAGAACTCAATTGCCTGGTAGGAGGTAGCACGCGCCTGGTAGGAAGTAGCACGCGTCGCATGTTTATTGAAGCATCAATAAAAGTACATTTGTCTCCTACCTTTCAGCTTTTATTACTCAGAGTATCTGTCTGTCTGCCTGCTAGATACAGGTTTCTACATACACCATTTACAAGAACCAAGTATTTGATACAACCCAATTAACTTCAACTAGGGGCACCCCTCAAGGGTCCGTCATATTTTCTTACACATTAGACGGCCATCTGTTGCTTTCCAACTACCACAGCATTGTACCAGTGCCAGCAGAGAGGAACAGAGGAGCCACAACCACTAGTCACCTTCACAGTCTCAAGTTATTACCTTATCCCACAGCATTGTTAGTGCGGGGATATCTCGTAGCTTGAGACCTGCCGTGCATTCCTGTGTGGACGCACATCCAGTGGTGGCATTGGTCAGACTGATCAGCAAGCCAATACCGGACTGACACTGTAAACTGTGTTTAGTTTGTTCGTGTCAGGGTGTACCTAGTATACTGTGAGCAGACACTCGATGCCTTATGACCATAGGCATGGCGGTAAGCACAGGGAACGAAACACACAGTGTTCCGTGCTGTTAAACAGTTGAGCGCACTTCCTCAACCTACACCGGAGCGACAAGCGGAACGGGATCGCACCACCCAACTCAGGCACGAGTCAGTATCGACTGCTCCGGTAACTATATTATTCATATCTCTGTGTCTATGAATTCACCCCTCGTGCCATCCCGTGGTAAAAGGGTTGTTAACCGGTACTGAAGTAAGATTCAGCTGGGATAACATCCACTTTTGGACCAACAAAGCTCACCTGTGGAATCGCCAGTTCGGCGTAAGACAAACTCGCTATGTCTGGGTAAAACCCACCACCACCATGGCACCCAAGAAGCTGGAGTAAATACGTACTAACTAACACCCCTCGCCTCTCGCCGTCTATTTAATCTAAACCACCCCGCTTTTGGTATAACAGACAAAATCCTCGACCGTCGTGCCTAGTAGCCTATCCGGGCATGCCTCAAGTAAAAATAATAAATATATATTTGTTCAATTTAATATCTGTAAACAAACTACATCTCTCAAAATTTTCCATGTACCAATATACGGTTTATAAAATATGAAAATTTTTCATATTTTGTGGCACCTGGAAACATAATATCTGGATAAGCATTGTATTTATGGTAAATCTTAGTTATTTCTATACAGATGAAGTTTTCAAGAACACAGCATAACTTTGTGGCAGCACATTCTGTACTTGAATGAAGTAACTCCTTTGGTAGCTACAAATATCAAGGAAATTTCCTTCCGAACATAACAGCAGAGACACTAGAAGGTGCACGAGTGTACATCAAGGTAAGCCAGCAAGGGAGTGAGAGTTGGTAAGGCAGCCACTTGCAGCTTGCATAGTTTCCTTTCTCAAAACTAAAACTGGAAAATTTGCCTCCAGCATCGAATCTATTGTCGACATATTTTCTCTGCACCCCCGAAAGAGTTGGTGCTACATAAACCAGTAATTGATGGGCTGATTGCATTCTCACACCTTTGGTATAAACTATTCATCTTCTCTCATTTAATTTCTATTTAATCATGTACAAGCAATATTAGCACCACATGAATTGCAACTACCATAATTTATTTGACACAGACCCCATTTAATTTTTGATTGCAGTTTCTGAACTGACACATGCCTAATGTGTATGTTACTACTTCTTTAAATTTCTTATAAAAGAAGAAGCACCACTACAATTATACTCAGCAAAATATTCTCTCGTTCCTAAAACAAATGTCTCTATTTTTAAATCTGAAGAGTTTTTACATGATTGGCCATACATTTTTCCTCCAGTAGGGCTACCAGCATCAATTTTTTAACATCTCACCACTGAAACTTGTAAGTACGCATTGATTATGTTTACATGCAATCACAGTTCTGCTGTAAAGTTCCACGACTGAACTTCTGCTACATCCTAGGTGAAATCACAACTACCATGACCGAGGTAAAACTGTCTGTTGGCAAGACCACTCACTCACCTTGATTATGACTCTTCTCGCCGCCTCAATGCCATATGTTTGCGACATTCCATAGATATCATTTGTGTACAGTTTGTTCAGGTCCAACAGATGTCTGAACTTAAACATCTCCTACAACATAAACAAATTACTTTGTACATAACACATAGCTGTGTGTGTACAATGATCAATACCAATAACTCACAGAAGCCGTCAGACTTGGAGACACGTATTTCCCACTATACCATATTTACATGTGTACCATCAACATCCATTCAAAGATCCACACCCCACATTTTGAATATCCTCCTAGTAAGAACATATTTTTACACATTCAGTTCTAAAAACTTTTATTTCATTGCACATGCTATAACTATGTTACAAAACTACATATGACATGAGCTATACTGTATTTACTTGAAATATACGGAAATCGAATGGGCATTATACATATACATGTGCTGCTGCCTGTGGGGCCATTACTAACATGAGCAAATGCTGCCACTCAACATATACAGTCTGAGCATCATGACACAAATAGATGAGACACGTAAACACAAAATGCTACTTATCTCATTGCACATAACACATTCAACATATGATAAACATACTATTATTTTTTCTACAGTTATTAGGCATACCATTTAAAAAGTTACAGGATGTCCACTGAAATTTCATTTTGGAATTTACAGACTTTTCCCTGTTTTCCAGGCAGAATCTTACCATTTTCCCTGACCTACTTTCAGGATCTAAACCTTTCAATACAAACGTTTTTCACAGCTGACAGAACAAATATGCTGTCGGTGAAGTAGAATTAAATTACACTGCAACACATCAAACAAGCAGGTCCAACATTTTATTCAGCTCATCTATATTTCTTGCGATACACGTTATTGACTTCACATAAGTGACCACTGCAAACACACAAATACTTTATTTTGTACATTTAAGCCCTATGTCACTTGAGAAAGATGTATTATTGCCAATTCACAAACTTCAAAATTTAAATTTTAAAATGCATATGTTTATAATTACATTACCCTGTATTAACACAACTAACAACTTTTGCAGAGCAGCAATTATTTATATTTTCCCTGACCCAGGTGAAAACTCCCTGACATTTTCCTGTCTTTTCTCTGCCACATGAAATTCCCCAACTTTTCCCTTCTTCCCCTATGGTTGGACATCCCGCTACTTGTCTATGGAAAACATGAGCAATGTAAACAATGATGCATGATGCTTTAAGCAGTTTGGATGTGCACTTTACATTTTACTTCGCCCCAACTTGGATGCAGTGTCCAACCCTTTGAGCGAGTTACTCCACACAGTACTAAACAGGCTGGGCATGTGCGTACAGGACACATTGGCACAATGTTGGGTATGATCACAGACACGTCAGTGGCAGACTGTAATGTTCGCCAAGAATCTCCAAGAAGACGACGTCGACACCCCCTGATGTAAGATTGTACTGCCTGACTGAGCCACCGCTCCCTCCAATCAAGGTCACAAAGTTCCACAGCCAGCTGAAAGAGGACAGAACCTATTCTACTAGCACCCTGCGACCGCAATAAGAGATGATAATGCCACATCAGCACTACTCAGTTTTGGACCACTGTGGCCGAAGCTATAACCCCCGCACCCCTCACCTCAGAAGACACTGGACGAGATTAGTGTGACCAGCAAAAGACGGTCTTTGCTCCTCCACCACTTTCATACAGGGACAGAGGAAGCCATCTGCGGTTTGCGCTTGCTGGTACGCCCGGAATCTGACTACCAGTGAAAAGACATCCCGACCAGAAGTCACTTCTGCACGTGTTGTAGACCCCAACAGCTCCTGAGGACATTAGCTACTTCCTTACCAACCCCTGGTATCGACCCCAGAACTGGTAACGGTCGCGACTGTCTCTTCAGGACCTCCCTGTGCACCGGACAATGCTGGCATTGTTGACACTACCCCTCTGGTAGCTGCCCCTCTTTTTGCTGTTCCTTCAGAACAACAGATAGTCAGTCAGGAGCAAGTTGTAAATTAATTAATTCTGGCAGTGTCTATCACCTAATTCCACAATCAGATTAGAACCAGGTCGCCTTCACCTGGAGTGTGCACAATAAAAATTCTGTGTCAAAGTAATTTAGTGTAGGAGGTAGTACAGGGCCATCATGTTGTATTACTCATGCAATATAAATAACACACGAATTCTAACTACTCTCTGTGTATTGATTCTCTTTGTGTATCTCTGTTGTTTCCTACATAGTTCAGCCCACTAAAATTAAGCCAGCAGACCACCAGGCACTATGCCAAATACACACACATTAAGTGGCCACCCGAGCTCTGTCGACTGGTAGAATTCGATAGAGCCTATATCACTAGCAACTCCTGCACCAGGTGAATTGAGCAGCAAAGTTTTTTCATACTGCACCACCACGCTTTATGGGGCAGGAAGGGAGCTGGAACTAACTTTGTTTGATCGACCCTTGTGGATACCAAACCTGAATAATCCTATCCTTCAAACAGCTTGAACACTGCTACTGCTCTGTCCGCCGTTCCTCAAGGGCCAGGCGAAAGGAGCAAAAGGTACAGTTCCTGCCTGGGAGACTGCGAATTATTCAGAAGTACACTTTAGGAACTGCAGGCACCGGCTCTACTTTCACGAGGTAAAGTTGTACCCTTAATTTCCCATGCCTTACACCTGAACGGGAGGTAGACAGAGAACGTTAAGAAGGCAGCTTGCGCCCCCAAAACTAGATTGCTTTGCGACCCTCAGTCCAAAGTTGCACTTTGCACTTCCACCAAGTAAGGTAGAGTTCATACCACCTGCCCTACTGAGAGGCCTAGCCACTCAGAATTGCAGACACTTTTGTTTCCCCCTTTAATCAAACTTGAAGGCACCCCTCACCCTGTGATAGAAACCTTCCTAAGGTGCAAAGAACCACCACTAGCACCTCACAACCCTTGGTTTTGCAGTCACCTAGATCAGTCTCCAGCAGTCAGCAGTCATCAGCAAAGCCAAAACGCTTCACCATCTGCGAGCTACCAAAACACGCACCAGCCCTGGCCACACCAAGGAAAGAGTCTCCAGCCGAGACCACATCAGCAAAAGACCAGCATACCACAAGGTAAAAATGTGATCAAGGGTCAGCCAGCTCGTAGGGCCGTGACAGCGGTTCTAGACTTTGTGGCCCTCAAACAGGTCATCAGATCTGTCCTGTACACTGGCCATGTGCCAGTAAAACATTAAGGCGCCCTATGTACATAATGATTCTGGCGTCATCTTCTCTTAAATGTTGCGTGACCATAGTCACCGTAACTTTCAACCTCAAACTTCTAAAGTCATTGTTTGATGTGAGTAGCCCCAATAAATAATTGTTGTTTTAATCACCACTCCCCTGGGCACGCGTTAATGAAAAACATCAAATGTGGTCTGCTTGCCTGCCAGGCCGGCTGCACTGCATATAAGCGTGAAAGCCATGCTCCCATTCCATCTGCATATCTACCAAGTAGCTGATTTGTTTCTATAATCATAATGTGGCTTAAACCATCGCTGCTATAGCCATCTGATCATCCGCAAGAGGGAAAAGGAATCTATGTTATGACAAATCAGACTATTTTCAGTCCTCTATTATTCTTCCAAAACCTTATACAGCTCTGTCTAATCTGATTCCTCTCCCTCTAAAATCTACTATCTGATGTTCTCTCAGCTTTATTGCAGCATAGCACAAGCAACATATTACAATTTCTACATTTAAAAAAAAAAAACAAATTTCTCTGAATACTTAAGAGATTCATGAATGTATACATACTTATGTACTGATGAATGACCTTAGTATACAATTTAAGAAATGGAGCAAAAATCTATGAAAGGGACATTCTGTCCTTTGATTCTCACGTATTTTTAAAGGAACTGTAAGTCTGTGTAGGTTCAGTTCTGCAGGATAAACAATAAAGTTAGATGAGTATTTGAGAATGTAACTTTAGCCAAACACCTGCTTGCAACTCGCATTCATCTCAAAATATTTTTCAGATTCAAACATTTTGAGCATCTATATCGACAGGCCATTCGGCCGGCAACTGATGGGAGAGTGTTTTACCATTTACGAAATAAAATAACATGTTTCTTAATGAAACATAAATATTTAAATGATAGCTGTATTACCGTAAAACATTTCCCAGAAATGCAGAAATGAATACAGATTACCATCAAAATGAGCATAAAACCAGGCTGTGAATAGGCCTAAGATGTGATGCTTGATGTAACATTTTGTTTACAATTTGTCAGAAAATAAGATTATGTTTATTCATGCCACAATATTTTAAAAGGTAGAAATCTTCACATTAAAATTATTCCTCACAACAGCAGATACACAACAGATTACCATCAAAACTATCATAAAAACAGTGCCACAAATAGGCTGAAGATGTGCCTTGTTCTCTGGGAAAAAAGGACTGAGCTCAGCCTCACTTGATTCTGAGGCTGGAATGTTTTAATTGTTCCCAACATCTAAGTAGAAAACTATTAACTGGAGCTAAATACAGTAAGACCCCTATTTTATGAACACGGATATAAGAAGTACAATGACTTTACACCATCAATCTCAATAAATGCAGGGGGGGGAGAGAGGAGTCACAATTAAAGGTTATTAAAAAATACACTCATTAGCATACAGCAATAACATACTAGAGGTTGTACTGCCACCATCAAATAGTAGATCATAGGGATGTTGGAAAAATATTGATATATCTAAATGACAATATATATATTTTTTTTAATATGGATATTTTTTACTCCATATATTTTTCGCAATATTTTTTTAATACTGATATTGTTTTTCTACTATTGAAAATAGATATTCTTAAAAGTTAATGAAGTTAACAATTTTGATATTTTATGTTTTGAACTTAAAATTTTACTGCATGGTAGACCTGTTCGAAATTGTGATATTTTATTTGTTCGTATGCATGAAAATCTTCAGGAAATATAAACAAAGTGAACGTTGAACTTATATTTTTATTTTAGTTGCATATGGACTGGAAGCCAAACACTCTTACACCAATAACAAACATGCTGCATTGCAGGAAAATCAGCACCGCGGGCGGCATATCGGTGGAAAAAAATATTGAGATTGGTTCAAGGGCTGAACCTCTTTAGTCTCAAGCTGGAATCACAATAGCACGACTGTGCGACAGACACAATGCAATTGGCACGATGCGACACAAAATATGTGCGTTATTGTGACCACTGGTTTTTCTGCCTCGTGTCAAAAACTACGAAGATATTATAAGTAAATATTTCCTTGATCCTTACCACTATGTCCCTTCCTTCGGTACAACAGCCATTATTATTTATTCTTTTATTTTATGTTTTCTTTTTAAAACACCATTTACTCACCAACTGATAATTAATATTACATTTTCCTCCAAAATAATACTCGTTTGCGAACACATTTGTTAACAGACTTGTGTAAAGTGATAAATACAGCAAGAAAAACAACACAAACTACCTATCTATAAAGCTCACCAACAATTGAACACGAAATTATGCACTTTTTCAGTTCTGTCGTGCACAATACGTGAATAAATTAAAAATATTTTCTAATCATTAATTCTGTCATGTCAGCAATTTTTGTCGTGCTGACGTCACAGAAGACTCGACGCTATTGGCTGGAAATTTAATAGCGTGTGTCGCACTACTGTGATTCCAGCATCAACATGGCTGAAACACGGAAAGAGAATGCAGTGTTCTAATTTGCTGATGCTGGTCAGCTCGGCATGATCGGCGACCATGTGTATTAGCATAATAATGTATAATAATTGGGCCAGAATTTCCTAGTAAAGTTTTGTTTAAATTTGTATGAATTATTATTTGAGCAAGCTTAATAATTTACAAACATTAGTGATTTATTATAATATTTGGTTCTATTACACAGAAAAGGCGATAGCGTTAAAAGCTGATGCAATGCTGGGGAAACCCCCCAGTTCCCCAGTTTCTCTACTTGTGCTACACACCGAGGTACTTCCCAGACTTCTAGCGAGGTTAAGCAAAAAGCCGTCGTTCCACCGGGCCCACCCTCAGTTATAGTTCCGAGGCGGTTGTATTCGTCATCCTGGATTATTCGACTTGTTATTGTTTGGTGTGGGTGAGGAAATTTTTTTATATCCTCACTTAATTATACTCCGTTTTTGTGGATATATTTCTTTTGTAACCTTCAAATTGTCTGACCTTCTTTCTTTTGAAAATATAAAATGCCAAGCTACGTCTGGACATACTTCACGAAGCAACAAAACAATGAAGTAAAATGCAATTTGTGTGGGAAAGTGTGCAGATCTTGTGGCAGAACAACAAACTTAGCAACTCATTAAAAAAATAAACATATTCACGCATACAACACAGTAGTGAACCTCAAGACAAATTCCAAAGGAAATACTACAAAAAGCCAATATCAAGCAAAACACGCGAACCTGAGTGAAGTATATTTTCATGATTCTAAAGTTATTTCCTTTTAGTGTTATTGTAAGCTGTGTGTTTCATGCACTATGCACAAATAGGGAGGGGGGAAGAAGGGGGAGGGGGTAGAGAGAGAGTGAGTGTGTGTGTGTGCTTGGGTGTGTGTCATTATATATATATACATATATATAAAATTTGATATGTTCTCTCCAATTTTTGTAAAAAAGTTAGAATTAACATGTTCATCAGTATTTGTAAGATAGTTAATCATTATTAAAATTTAATTTGCAGAATATAATGCATCGTTAAGAGGATATATAAACCTGTAAATTATTTGCTTCTAGTACAACTGTTTACAGATTGACGATGATAGTGTTGAGGCTGATGATCCAGGCAGTCCATGTTTCCCAATACCTGAGAAAAGGCCTGCATCACCTCCTCGTTCCCCTGAACAGCAACCTAGCACATCTCCTCACTCGAGAAGTATGCCTGTGGACTCTGGTCACATCGAGAGTATGGCTGGCTGCTCGAGTCGTCCTGGTGGAGTAATTTTGTCTAGGACGTCAAGGGAAAAGCAGAATACCTTCATCACGCATTGCAGTCACTGCATTGGACCACAAGTTACAAAGGTTTGTCTAGGATTTTCTCTCTTTTTCTCTCCTCCATCTTCATGAATATGCTCGAGTGGAGTGAACCAAAGAATGTAAGTGTGTGTGTCTATATATACATATATATATATTACTGTTTCGTAGAAGGAGGGCAGAGAAATTCAGAAATAACGCAAGCTTTGCTGTACATGATATGCAAAGACAACATGCCATTCAGCTGTGTGGAGAAGGTCGGCTTGCAGCAGTTCATGTGGGTTGTTTCATCACATTATAACTCCCATCACGCTTTTCCACAAGTATCATTTGTTACCATATTATGTTGAACATTATGTTTCTACTAACAAACTAACTGAAATAGGTCACCAGTATTGTATAAGTATTTAAAAGCAAAAATTGATGTTGCTGTACAAAAATAAAACTTCGGTTTTCAAAAAATCCATTATGCAAAAATAATCTAGAATTAAATGCAAATTATTTATACATTATTATATTACTATATACTTCATTGAGGATAAGGTGGAACTATATTTCACAGTTCTGTGGCATTTTATTTTTTCTTCATTGTAGTGTACACAAGTGTCCATCCACGCGAATAGATCACAATGTGTAGCAGTACTTCTTAAAACTTATCCAGTTTATAAATCCATTTCACTGCATGGGCCTGCTTACTTCCTTTGAACATGTGCATAACCTAAACATTGACTTAGGTAACTTTGACTCTCAAGTGTGTACAGGCTCAAAAGTAAACAAAGCTGGCGAAATCACTTGGCGGTGTATGCATATATGGATATCTATTATCGTGGATGAAGATTTCTGCACAGGAATAATAATAATAATAATAAAAAAAAGCATAGAATTGTCAAAAAAAGTTCCATCTTATCCTGAATGGAGAATATTTTCAAGAAAAGTTTTTACGACATCTTTGTGGAAAGCGATCTCCGAAGCATTACCAAATTTAAAAAAAATTATTTCAACAGTTATATTGTTTACTTTACACAATTTCTAGGAAAATTAAATATTTTAGGGTGTAGGTTTTATGTTTCAACAGGTTACCCAAATCGCTGAGCAATGGTACAAAACTACAAAGGAAATACTTGTACAAACCCAAAAAAATACAAAGTTTGTTGCATTTACCAGTGACATCTTCACAATAACCAATTTGACTAGGAGCTTTTTGATCCTGACTGCACATTTCATCAGCAATGGTGAGCTTGACAGTGTCTGCCTTGCTGCTCTGAGAATGTTTCAACAGCGCACAGCTGAGTATATAAATGAACTACTTGAAGAAATCACACTTCAGCTCACACTTCAGTTTGGTTTGAAAAAGAAAATATTTTATGCATAGCCACAGATTTGTGGCTGCAGTAAAATTATTCCTGGGGGATGGAAGGAGGGTACCCTGCTTTGCCCACGTTTTGAACTTGGTTGTGGCCAATGCTTTGTCTGACAAAGACTGTGACCTTTTTAAGACCCTTGTCGATCAAATTAAATAGATTGTTACTTATTTCAAACAGTCCGTGAATGTGATGGATGAATTGCGAGCAGAGCAAGAGGCTCTTGGTAATAAAGACGGAGATACTTCTATGCTGATACAAGAAGTCTCAACCAGATGGAATTTGTGTTATGATATGTTGGAGAGATTCTTAAAACTATCAGGGACCATCACAAAAGTTTTGATTAACAGAAGACATTGATAAAATACTCCTGACATTCTGACAGGATCTCAACAACTCACCACACAAGAACTAACAAGACTTCTTGCTCCATTCAAAGAGGCAACCGCAGAGATATCGGGAGACAAGTACGTCACTGGAAGTATGGTAATTCCACTAGTACACCTACTGCACGATAAATTGCAATCAATTCACGTATCAACTCCAGCAGCAACGACTTTCAAAGCTGGTCTCTTGAAGGGGAAAAATGATTGACTGTTTCTACTAGAAGACAGCAAATCTTTAGCAATTTCAACTTTGATTGATCCTCGCTTCAGACGAATGTATTTTCATTCTCCCACAGCTGTTGCCAAAGCCATAACCGCACTGTCTAATGAGATACATGCAGAACACAAAAGAAGAAAAGTGTTGTCTCCAAACGAAGCCAGTAGCTTCACAGAAGAGGACGTTCCACACGGAAAAGATGGAACACTTTGGGCTCGGCATAAGGCAAACCTAGTGTCCACAAATCAATACACCTCCATCTTTGGCAGCAGTGGTTCTATACCTACTGGACTGAAACAGTATTTGGATGTGAATAATCTTCCTGTGGATAAAGATCCACTTAAATTTTGGGCAGGCAGTAGATTTTACAGCCCAGTGTTGACTGATATTGCCGAGAAATATCTAACGGTCGTGATTTCCTCCGAAGCATCGGAACGAGTTGCCTCAGCTGTCAACATTGTTGTCCCGAACAATAGGAGCCATCTCACAGGAGAACATATTGAGCAACAGGTGTTTCTCTTGTCTATTAGTGATAAATACTGGCTTGATTAAATTACTCATTATTTCTGCACCTGAAAATTTAAATTGTTTTTGATACTTGAATTTTTGTAAATTTAAAATTTATTTTATGATACTTCTTTGTGTTCTCAGTGTGATATAAAATAGTTTCAACATTTTGAATTTTACAGAATCAAACTTCTCATTAAAATAGTTAAGGTACCTATATGGACATTGAATGTGCTTAATGATATTTTTGTTTTCGTGGATTTTTAATAAACCAAAAATTTTACATAGGAACCAGTTTATAGTACTTCAGTAAATAGTGCCCACTTATTTATGTATTGAATACATATTTTAATAGTAAATACAATAGTTCTAATTTCTTGATTTTTATGAAAGCAAATATGTCATAGTATCGTTCTTATTTATATAGTAAGTGTAAATTAAACTTGTTTACATGTCTTGGGCTAAACGAAATCAAACATTTCCTATAGTTGTTTGTTCATTCAGTGTATTAAATTATTTTCCTTTGCTTTAAGCATTAAAAGAAATATATTGGTATAACTAAGTTTTGTGTGACACTAACAAATATGGATAGTTATTTGTACCAGGGAGCTGCTTAGCCTATTTAGATTTTAGTATATTAGAATTAAAATATTAAAAGGACATGCAATAAAATATATTTCAATTAAAGCTATTACTGGAATCGCTATCTATCATCTGTGCCAGGAAAGATAAAAACCTTGAAAGATTACATTCGTCATTTTTGTTTTATTTTAGGTTACATTTGGAAGTACTTAAAAGACAAAGCTGATTATGTCAGGCTGTGCATGTTTTTATTAGCTGTACTTTTTCCTTGGATATAATTTCACATTAGTTTTGTATATTCTACAGTTTTGTATTGCATTTAATTTGGCTTTTTGTTGGAATAACGGAGCTTTGAATGGAATGTACCTCTATCAATTCATACTTTATTGTCTATATATACTTTTGGTGTACAAATGTTTTGGAATTGAATTTACTCACTCGAATTATATATTATTTGGTGTATTGTGAATCCAAAATACTGAAAAATGATATTTTCTATGTGTAAACTATAGTTCTTAATCCACAGTTGACACTTGTAAACACAAATTAATGTGTCTAACAAACAAAACATTAAAATATATAAATAACACACTTAATACTTAATTATAATCAAATGTACACTGTGTATGTTTTGGAAATTAACAAGTTTAGCAATGCAGTTAAATTATTCTTAATAAGTAATGATTTTTAAGTGAGCACATAATTTTTATATTGTAAACCGTGCTTAAGGAAGATTAGGCCTTGCCAACTTGGATTTCTTAAATTTTGCTTACTAGCCGCAAACGAGGATTTGAGGTGGATTTTTCCCAATGCTGTAGCATATAATATAACTATAAGCGTATTCTGGAATAGATTTAGTTTGACTAAATTGAATATGCGGCTTAAAATTGAGTAAAATATTTTGACAAGGTCTGGTGATCTCCCTTAATAACTTACAGCTGCAATTACTTTACGCACACTTAAGTTAGCACATAATTCTTATGATGTAATTAATTGTTTTTCAATACATCATAGTTATTAAATATAACCAAGCCCGTATTTTTTACACTTAACCAAATAGAGTATAAGAAATATTGAAAACATATATATCGAAAATCAACATTTTTTTCAACGACAGAAATTGATACTTTCAAAAATACCCTATATAAAAAATATCAATATTGTCCCCCAATATCAACATCCCTAGTAGATCACAGCTAAAAAAAAAAGCACTGAAAAAACTTTAAAAACTTTGGCTGGACGACATCTGAAGCATGTACCTGGTGAGTGGTACACAGGTGACTCACATATGTGAAAGTAAGTGGTGACTCGTGCCGGTAATGATGGATCCATCTAGGAGACATTAAGCCCACCCTACCTACATAAAAATATGTTGCCGAGCTGCTCATGCATATCATAGATAATGAGAAAATTATTGATTTTGCTGTAGAATTTTTAATTACTGCAATTGATAAAAGTTGAATAAGATCCGTAGCTTATTCATTTGAAAATGTTCTTTGAATAGTTGCAGCTTTCTTGTCCAGGAAACCAAAATAAAAATAATACATCATAATTCTTACACATAATTAGCTATAGTATGGCTTTAGTTTGATTTGCAAGCGTAATATGTTTATAATATTATTACAATTTTTCAGTCAAATACATTCATATGGTCACAATATATTTGAAACATTATCTGTATTAAAATTCAATATCACAAGCTTCTTGAAATTTTATTCTAGTCAAGAGATTGAACATGCGTTAGCAACTCTCACATCCGTTTCACTGAATACACTTACAATTAGAGTCGTGTGGCGAGGTGTGTACTTAAAAGCACGACATAAAACTGTGCAGCATCCTTTGCTATAGACAGAAAATTTGTTTTAACATCTTTAATAACACATTAACTGTGGTTCTTATGCAGTAACAGTTTCGATATTAACAGCTTATACACAGTCGAATCACAATATTATGACCAACTGCTCGAAGTGCTATCTGCAACGCGTAGCCCATGACCTATAGCCCGCAACATGGACTGGTGAAGCAGGGTGTATAATGCGACCGACAGGCTGGCTGTACACATTGCGCTTCCTACTGTCATGGATAAGGGAAGTGATTTAACCGAGTTGTTAAAAGGGATAATCATCTGCCAAGGGAGGCAGCATTTCAGGAAAATCAACGTTTATAAAATGTTCACATGCCTCTGTGGTAACGGTGCATCGTGAGTGGACGAATGGTACCATTAGGAATATCAGTCCTGGAAACTGTGGAGCTCCACATGCCATTGATATCCGAGCTGAGGTGATTATCGACCACGATGGTAAGTGAAGGCAAACCGACAAGCTACATTGGAACAGTTCACTGTCCAAATGTAGATATACTAGCCAGGTCATTAGGTACCAGAATCATTGCACACTGAAATATGTTAGGTTAAAAATATATATAGAGCTTGCATAAAATATAAAAGTCTAGGAATTAATTTGTATATTAGTGTCTTACATATAAAAAACAAATCATTTAATGAGGGCGTGTTTTCTGAAGCAAGCAGTGCATGATGGCCAACAGATGGCAACAGTCACCTATTTCACTACTGTATCGCAAAAGTATATCTATCACGTCCTTTAAAAATTAATTTTTTTCATCTCGTACAAGCTCAAAATGACTTGGGTTTTAAATCTATTGCAACAAATTATTGTAACATTAAATAAAAATAATATTTAAATAATAACTACTCTTACTTTCAAGCAATGAGACACTGAAAACGGATTAATGCATGCTGAAAATTACAGTGCACTGCGGTCATGAAACTGATTACTGTTCTTAAAAAATATGTAACACTGTAGCTGAAAATTAATGCAGTGCTCGCTAGGAGTTATATCACGCACATTTAATTAAAAGTTGGTTATAATACATTAAAACTTGACGAAACTTAGGCCTTTGTGAGGCCGGCTCAGAATTTTGTTTTTTGTGTGCCCCCTTGCACTCCTGCTGCAACACAAAAATAAATGTTATTTATTAATTAAAAACCATACATAGTTTTGCAATGGAATTATTTTGCGGCCAACTATCATAAAATTAAGATCTTACATTTTATCTCAAAAAGTATCAAAAGCAATTCTCACCCAATTTAGCATGTGAGTAAATCTTTGACAGACCAGGTAAACATAAATGATTAAACTTGATTATGCATTTAATTTCAAAATGGTAGTTACACACACTCACTAACACTCACACACACACACACACACACTCTCTCTCTCTCTCTCTCTAACACACACATACAGTAAAAGTCCAATATAACATGACTGTTGGGGGACATAACTCAGATCCGCGTTATAGCTTTCCGCCCTATTCCAGGAGTGGCCGAGTACAGTAGCAAAAAAAAAGGCAGTGTTCTAATGTGGCCTGGCACCAATCTGTCAAACACGGGACAGGTGTTATTTACTGTAGTAACTCATCAAACGTTTAACCCCTTGCTATCAGAACTTTATTTTTTTTTTATCTACATCACTGGACTTGACAGCACCCAAGGGAGGGAAAGAGAAGAAGAGAAACACAATGTGATGACGGGAGTCACATGCATTCAAGCAAGAATAACTAAAAAATACCGCATTATCCAGGCAAAGTATGTACTTATTCCACCAAGGGTGGTGTTCATTGTGAGTTGTTTGTCACGGAAGTTAAAAAAGAATGTGCAGTTAAATTAGACACACCTGTTGTGTTGGAAAAATGGTGCAGTGGTCACCCTGTCAAATGAAATAGTGCCCAGACATGTGTGACAGGGATTTTGTCATACCTTATATACTAACTATCTGAGTAACAGTCGAGGAGAAAAAGGAGAAGAAACAAGATTTCAGCACATTTGGTTGGGATCAGATGTACAGGGCACTCCAACTCCAGACATTGTGCAAGCACTGGGATTTCCACGGTCATATACAGCTGGAAACTGTACCGTAAGTTCATGGAGTTGCCAGGGACAACTGCTGTGTTGTAAAAAGTATTGATGATGGGGTTGCTGTCTACTAGTCCAACCAGTATACGTGATTCACACAATAAAGTGAGCACTCGTCTGTAACTGCATACATTTTAACGTAAGGGATTGACCACAATACTCATGGCACTAAATTAGTACAGTAAGCTTCACTATAACAAACCTCAAGGGACCAAAAATATGGATAGTTTGTTATAGTGAAGTTCTTTTTAGTGAAGCGCACAAAAAAATTTCTTGAGGTAAAATTAGATGCAGCGAAATGTTACTGAAGTGAAGTTAGTTTCGAATCTTTATTGCCAACCTCTGGCCAGGAAAGTAACTGTGACTCACGCCATATACGAGAGGATAATAGGTTGCGCTCAGCAGAAGAACCGCACATTTGCAACACAGTAGCATTGGGAATGCTCACAGGGGTGCTCAAAAGAAGCATGTTCAGAAGCTTATAAAATGAAAACTTAACAGAATAAGTTAATAAAATATACCACATGTAGGTCACAAGTGCCTTTAGTGTCAAGATATGCAGAAAAGTCCAGGTTCCAAGATTTCATTTTTATTCTGCGAGCCTGTGAAGTTCGCAATTTGAACACACCTCGAACAAAGTGCAGAGTTCAGAGGCAAATATTTATAAATCAAGCTACTTAAGGTAATATAAACAATAAACACGTTACTTTCACGTGCCTATAGTATAAAGATATGCAGAAAAGTCCGGGTTCCGAACCTCCATTTTTCTAATATGAGTTCAATGTTTTGTTTACTCTTTTTTTTTACGCCTTTCCCATTCTAGTGTTCGAAGGCTCTGAATTTTGTGCATTTATGGGGCATGATAGTTTCCGTTTCGTTCCCTTGTTAGTTTTTGTAAAAGCTTTGAACAACGTCATTTATGTGTCAGTTTGTAACATCCAATATAAAAGATTTATTAACATAATTAAGAAAACATTTAAGCCTAAACAACTGTTTTTAATGAAGTGGTACATTTTATAATTACTTTTTCTGTATTCTGCCTTTTCTAGCTATGGAAAGTCTAACATTTCATGTAGTATGCTGACCTGGCTAGTATATGTACATTTAATTAAAAGTTGGTTATAATGCATTAAAACTTGACGAAACTTAGGCTACGTGTAGTTCATTATATTTGCGATATTTTGTAGTAACTTTGGAGCTTCAATGGAAGTGTGTCATTATTTGACTGTCATGAACAGTTTACGAGTCAATACTTCACTACATATTCCATTAGTTTTTAATGAATAACGCTATGAAATCACTTTATGTCATATATGGAAAATTTCTCCTCTACATCTAATATGTTTAAACAGTTCTTTGATGTTTTGTTTATCCTTTCAAGGAGTCCGGGCCAACATAAACAGTGAGCATTCTGAGCTGCCACGAATAATTTCAATTTTGGTAATGAAAATTGGATTCAGCAATAAATGCATGAATGCAATTTCATGAAATACATTGTCATCGGTTAGGTATTGTTTTGTTGGTGATCTAATGAAATTACGTTCACATTGCTGTAGTCATTCTAATAATATAAGTTAAAAGTGATTTTCTCATAAGAAATGTTAAGCCAAACTTTCATGTCATTAAAACCCTGTAGAAGCAAAAGTCATGTGTACAGATCAGATTTACGTAAAACTTGCATATATACGTTGGCCACGACAACAAAACAGCTCGTAAGGGGAAGGTGCAGCGCTACCCCTCCTAGAGTGACACGCCCAGGGGGAGAGTGATATACTCAGGACAGCCTACTGAGGACAGTTAACAGCACATTGGCACTCACAAAGGGCAGTGTAGTTTCCGTGAATCTCGTACTGATGAAAGCTGTTTACGCGCCTACACAACAAACTGTAGAGGCCTCACCCAGCATGGTACAATTCAACCAGCACAGTTAGTTCCATACATACGCTACATAAATCTACATATTAAAAACATCTATCTAGCTTAGTATAATAACATTAATAGAATAAACAATTAAATATAGTTGCAAATCACCCATGAACAAATTATATTTACTACACATGTTCCTCACATTTATGCCTTGTCCTATTATACAATGACCACATTACTTCAGGTGTACATATAATTTAAACAATTGACAGATCAATATTTAAAAAATACCCTATAATAGCAATAACATGTTTCAATACATAATACAGTTACAACTGTTTACGTTACAAATCATTAGCAAAGTGTCACGTTAATAACTACGTACCTTGAAACAAGTGTTGTGTATATTCTGAGTCCCGGGAAGGTACATTGGTGTGCGTTCATGGCATCCACCTGAAGAAATGCGGACTGTTTGAAAGGAATGTGTCACAAATTACCGAAACACTTAATGATATGTGAGCTGTACAGTTATGCAGCATCGGTAATATATGCTTAAGTCTACTCAAGGTCTTCGATACCAGAAAGTTCACCATCGGCTACATTTCCATGTACACTACTGTCACTGAAGCTGTCAGTATCATGGCTACTGTCGCTTTCACAGTCACTGTCACCACCTAAACTAATTACAATCTTCTCCATTTGTTCTTCACATGTAACACTGCTGATTTCCAATCTTTTTCAGAAATACTGTTTATGGCTTCATCTGTCAGTGGCTTTATTTGGTCGGCTCTTTGCAAAACGTTGCTCTTTGCCACACGAGACTTGGCAATATTCCATATATATTCAATGGCATTTAAGGTGCAGTGATAAAGAGGCAGACTGACTACTTCATGGCCATGTTTAAGAAGTTCGTCTATGCAATACTTCGGAGCCGATCGTTGACATTTCACGATGTGAAGTAGTTCTGCTTTAGTCATCTCTTCCTCATATGAAATGTTATTTAACTCGAGCCACTCTTGTATTTCTGCCTTACGTGATGTCATTGTAGGGGTTTTGTTTGTCTGCACAGAGTGACAGAATGCATTACAATTATGCTTCTATGCGACAGATTGGGTAAGAGTTTTTCGGATACCCATTTTGAAAAATTCGCAAAATTCATCTCATCATGGTAGTCGCCACTTTTGATTTTAGACAAAGATGAGATATGAGCAGCCAGGAACAAACCCCGCATCCGAACCAGCATGCACAATAATCCGTCGTCGGCTTGCCGTGTCGTTCTTCAGCACACCTGGCGTGTGCGGATCTTGCCAACATTTGCTGACTGTGTACGCAGCATGAATCCATGTTTCATCAACATAAACCACTGGTAACCTGTTCTACCCCCGATTATCATTTTTTTGCAGTCTCCTTAAATACCTTTCCCTCCATGCAACAATGTCTGATCTCTCCATTAATACAAGTCTATTGTTTTTGCATTACTTGAATCAGAAGCCAATCTTCTTTACGATTTGCCGCAATGTTTCCTTGCTTCCGTAGAAATTAATTTCTGTTCATAGTACAGAAAGAAACTTCTTCAATGTAGGCATTTCTTTCCTATGAGCATAAAAAATGTAGATTGTACGTTGAACAACACACAAATCAAAATCATCTAACACAATTTATCGGGCGTTCCTCTTCCGTTTCTTCCCAGGCATACACGGTTTTTTGCCTGTTAGTTTTCCTACACTGATTTCCTTCCATATTTTACATATTGTTGCCTCAGATTTTCCTGTTGCAGCTGCTGTTCGCTTTGTTGCATTTTCAATTGGATACGTATGTTTCCTAGATATCTTCTCTTTACCAAAAAATGAAATAATGTTTGCTATTATTTCGCGGCCTTCGCTATGAATAGTGATAGTGGGACATTTTTACTACATGAAGCCATAATGTTATTAACATTTACACTAGCACTCAAATATATTTACACGTTTGGAACGATCAACTACTTGCGCTCCTTCAGACTACGTTTATTTACTACCACCAACCAAGATTGGCCTTGTCGATTTTCATGCAGTACAGACTGTACAAGTACATGTCATAGCTGCTCACCTCTGACTGGCTCGCTGGGTTTTACCCTCGTCCGCCCTCTCTCTCGCTCACGGCCAGACCCGCAGAATTGCATTCTTTTGAGATATTTTGTCTAGGCCGAGTTATAGTACTGACGCATGCTAAATGATAGTAGTAGTTATTTGCAGACAATGCTGCTATCTTTAGTCCTACTGAATTGCGAACAGAGTGCTGATTACCCTCCTGAGCCCTGTCTATAGCCCTTTCACGATGTGTTCTTTATTCAAAATACTTATCTCTGCCCAGTGGGTTGTGATTTGTTCACGTGGGTGCCACCTAATGGAAGGATTATTTCTGAGTGGAGAGGAATCAAACCCCATGGTGATTCAAACTGTGAACGTCTCCCTCCCAGGGAGTGCAATTTTACTCACCACGAGGGCTGCCAATAAGCAGAATGCCAGCTATCCCAGGTCGTTTAAACACGGTTGGAACCGCGGATGGTAATGAGGTTACAATGTAAGCTGGTTTTGTGATCCGGTCGGAGGTGCTGACTCGGTCCTACTCTCGTTACCGGGTAAGCCCCAAGAACTCCGTCTTGTCGGTCTACGACTGGGGATGAAATTTAAGGGAATGGTAACTATGCTGGATTTAAGAGTGGTTTTAGAGGGTAAGTTGATCTTTACCACCTTCCCTGTTGCGGTACGGATTGTGCACGTATTGCGCGACTCATATCCTTGTCTTGGCTGGGGTTTGGCACGGTTACGGGAGGTGACGGTTTAGCCGGCTGGTAGTAACTCACCTATTCTAAATCAGGCCACGGCCAATACATTCCCAGGTAGGCATCAAGTTCCGATTGATGGTTGAACGTAGTGATAGGCAAGATGGAACGCAGGTTCATCTCAGGAATCGGACATGGAGGTGCGTCCTAGCAAGTGGAGTCTACTAATGGAGTAGTGATCTGTGTTTGCAGTTCTCTCTGTAGAGCTCGTCGCTCTCTAAGCCTATTCCTACTGGGTATTCTACCTCCTTTCTTATTCATTGGAATCTCAACATATTATAACAGAACCAATACTCTTCCCTTCCTGCTGACGTGCAGTCCTAGGGGAATGTCTTTTCCAGACACACCCAAGGTACTGACGGAGAGATTTGCAGGATAGAGTGGAGTGCAGCTGTGGGTAGGCGAGGGAGCACCAGACACCCAGGAGCTTCGGTATGTCCTTAGGGACTAAACGCCTCCTTCAGACCCCATCTCCTGTGATGTTCGGCCTGCTCACACTTATTCCGCAGGGCGAAGTTACCACAAAACACTTTAAATTAATAGTAATATGAGAGAGTAATAAAATAACTGAGTCGTCTAAACGTTTAACGTAAAGTTTATTTTTATATCTGGAAAATACTGGGGAATCCCAGTTCAATGTACACACTCAATGTTTATAATGATTTGTTTAGTTACTTTATGCAGGTGAAGGTGAACATGGACGAATCTTGTAATAAAATACATCTACTCTGAGAATTACACGATTGACAGCATTTGCTTCCCAAGGGGTGGTTGTCCAGAGGGGACGTCGCGATGACCTGCTACTGCGGAGTCACGTAGAGACTTGGGTAAAGAGGTGCAGGGTAGGATGTTGAGGTTACCTCAGGAGCGTCTTTCAGGAGTTACAGGTTGAGCTGGTGCAGCAGGAGCCTTCTCAAGCTGCAGGTGCTGGTAGAGCTTTCTACAAGCTAGGAGAGAAGGAGGTCTTGGTCAGACCAGGGAGAGCTCACGGACCTATGCGACTGGCGAGCCGACGAACTCTCACTAGAGGCGCTTCTGATACTCCTTATATAGTCCAAAAATCTGTGCTTCAGGGCTCTTCCGGGGGTGCGGGGGATGATAGCCTTTCTCCGCAGGGGCTGTATATCGCAGGATTGTGGCGGCGCCATGCATTCCTTATCACCCTGAGATGAGGCTGGTGACAGGTTTACAACCTCCGCTTGAGGCTCTGCTGCTGTGACATCACTGAATGCAGGGTTGCTGCGACCCTGTGGTGTCTCTTGTAACTTTCTTCTCTGCTATCTGTGGTTCATGGCTCATTCATCGGGTAAAACAATCTTGGTTTGAGGAGGTGGCTACTGCATGTTGGAATTCTGGGCGGGCAGTACAATTGTATAACTAAACTCATTAATTATAGGCATGACCGTGGTTGTCCAAGCTTGTGGAACTAACGCTGTTAACACTTACATCTCATCTGCCACTGTTGTGACTTGTCCCAAGCTCTTTATCGCTCGTTGATGGGGCGAAATCACCGTAGGAGGTGCAGGCACGCTGCTCAGCAGTATGGCATGTATCAGTACTAAATATCACCATGGCAATGCGCTGTAAAAATTTGGATCAATTTGGTTCAGCCATCAAGGTTTTACGACAACTATTTTCAGCATTTGTAATGCCATGTAGCAAAACAGGTCATTTGCTTACACACAGTGTGTATATGTATAAAATTATTAATTTGGGAGTTATTTTTGTTTAAAGTTGCACACTGTTATTAGTAGAAATTTTGTTATGTACACAAATATTCGCATGAATGTAGTGTATTGCATGAAGAGAACAGTATTTTGAAATATTCTGATTGAGTAAAATAAGCACTTTACAAGACCGGCCTTTAACAGTGCATAGACAAGCCAAAGTGCAGCAGGTCATTTGTCAATTCACTGCTGGACTACGATGAACTGTGAGCAGATATACCACTCAGAACCTTCTTCTCGCTACAGGGTACAGAATCCACAGTCTCACTATGGTATTTCTGCTCAAGTGCTCACTGCACATCACAACGCTCAATGATTAACGTGAGTATGGTAACATCACTATTGGACCCTCAACACATGGAAAATGGTAGCCTGGACAGATGAGTCAAGGTACATGTTGATATATGCCAATGGTAGGGTATCAGTGCATCACCAAGCATATAAAGCAATAGATCCCTCGTGTCAGCAGGGTACAGTTCAGGTCAGCGGTGGTGGCATTCTAGCACGTGTATGAACTGTTTACATGGGACAAAATGGGTCCCCTGGTAAATGTACTATTGTCCTTTACCAGCAAACTGTAGCATCATGTGGCGGCGCTGCACCACCTTAGGTCGGGCGGACTATAGATTGTGTCCGGGCACATTTGTTTTATAAACACGTCCCACTTTGCCCGGCTATATAAGATTCTTGCATGCCGGCGCCCCCCACGCCTCTATCCAGATGACGAGACCACAACGTATATTGAGTGTGTGATCGAGGCTGAAAACGAGGACACCAACCTACCACTGGCCAGAGGGGTTCCAAGGCCAACTGTCTAGAAGTTAAGAGTGAGCATAATCGCGTAGCAGTATGGACCACTGCTGGTATCGAGTCACCATCCCATCCCCCCTGTAAAGTAATTATAGCCATCGTAATTGTATCCCATTGTGATTTTAAAGTAAATGTATTGTGTTATAAGAATTTGTTGTTCCATTAAATATATATATATTTTTGTAATCTATTTTACTTATTCAGCTACCAGTGAGTTACACTCCCCAGCACCCCATTTACCACCTCATAAGGTGAATTGAGAAATGGAAATAGACATAGTAAGTGCAGCCTATAGGTCAGGAGGAAGGGAGAGTGTTTCAAAATGATACAGGGACCTGCTGGCAGATCATATGCATTAATTTCTGCACCTACACCACCCTGCAGTGACCTATACTTATAACAAGCCAATGCACTAGCCCACTGCTCCCGAATTGTGACCGGGTTGGTTGAGTGACCACTCTACAGACTTAATGTTGCTTACCTGGCACCTGAGGTTACCTAAGCTCAATCCTATCAAACACATCTGGATTGCTGTCGAGAGGGATGTGCATGTCACGGATCCTGCTCTCACTGATCTCGGTGCATTGCGGAAGACAAACTGTCACAAATCAGTATGGCACTCAACTGCTTGTAGAGTCTATGCCATGCCACAACACCGCTGTCATCAGGGTGAAAGCAGGTGCTACATGTTACTATGCAAGTATCTCTAATTCAACTGCTCCCATGGGGAGACATCATTCAGAACATGAGCATTTACATCATGACTGAAGTAGCAGGAAAGCGATAGTAACATAACAATTATACCTTATGTTCACTGCTCTCTAAAATAGAATTCAATATAAAGATTGCACAGCTATCCAGAGAAACTGAGCCAGTGAGTAAACAGTTCGCCACGTAAACTGCCATACAGTACAAGGAATTTGTAACACAGAAAGTAAAAGAATATAAAGGGCCAGAACTTCTTCCATGGTGTCCTTGCAGAAGGTATAAACTGTATAGTGATTGTTATACATACTAAGTAACAAGTCAAAGTTTACTGTAACCAAATTACTTGGATGTTGATGCCTTCTGTCTTGAGAGTCAGCAGTCGGGAGTCTGGGCTGACAAATGTGAAGGCTCTTTTGATGTCCGTCACCTCCCATACAACTGACTTCTCAGCCACGTTTCTCAAAAGGGTCGACAGGTCCAGCTTCTTCCGCATCAGGGGAAGCTAATAAAATAAAGAAAATTATTGCCAACAACTGACAACATGACAGAACAGAATATTTTGAAATTACTGACACATGCCACTTCTACACCTATCATTATACGACTCCGACATCGCCTAGGAGTACTGCTTCCATCTCTACAGATGTGAGCAACATGTTGTCAACCCATACAGGTAATGGGAACTTCTGTGTTTTTCCTTCTCATCTGGAAGGCATGCATCCTGGAAAGCACGACTGCCCCTCCCCCACCCCTTTCCAAGCTCTACTCCTCGACTCCTACAAGCAGCCCAGACTTTGTGCACAGCCGAGCAGACCCAATGAAGCACAAAGCCAGAACAGCTGGCGAGATAATCCTCACGCCACCCAGGGCCGGAGGACGTCACGCCTCCCCCGCTCCCCGCACCGGCAGCCAACAAGCTACCACTATATAAGTCCGGTCGCAGTCTAGCTCTGGAGTCATTATTTCGCATCTCTTGCACCGCCCACAGCACTCGTAGTGCTCGGGAGCTCTAGAGAAGTTCGAAGTCTACAAGTAAACCTTCGCGGCAACCAACTACGTACGTCACCCGGCGACATACAGACACAAACGTTCTTCTTTTAACTTCATTTGTCGGCCTCTAGACACCTTTAATTAGTAGTTTAACTGTAACTATTATTTTCATTTAGAATCAGTTTTTCCCGTTTATTTAGAACCAGGTCACCTACAGCTGGAACCACGCAGTTACCTTCAGCTATCCTCGACTTGGTAGGAAGTAGTAGTACAGGTCACGTGTCTATTGAACTTTTAATAAAAACACGTTGCTTTCTACTTTGCTACTTTTATTTCCAGGGTATATATCTGCATTCACAGTTGAAGGTAGATTACGCTGTGCACTGCCAACGGAATCCGGGGAAGTTATTAAATCGAACTAAGACATACACATTAGACGGCTACCTGTTTCTTCCCATCAAACACACAGCACTATTAGTGCTCGTGGGGAAGAAACAGTAACGCCCCAACCACTAGTAACACCTTCACACCAGGAGACACAACACACTCGGGTTGCTTCGCACCACTCGCACTATTAGTGCACAGTGATGGTGACCTGCAGTGCTGCCGGGTATTCTGTGGGGACACACAACCAGTAGAGGCTTGGCGCGACTCTGGCTCCACGTCCCAGATCAGTCAGCTTACAGTGGGGGATCAATGGGGTCTCTTATCGAGCCGGCCAACAAGTCACTATTGGGGTACAATGTTAGTATTTCCGTTTCAGTGCAATGCGTGATTTATAGAACTGTTACCCTATGCCTCATGAGAGGAGTGGTAGGAGATGTAGAGAGCCACTCCTGGCTCACCCCGCTGCCTGATCGAGGATAGTATCGCCCTATCCTAAGCAGGATAGACTGGCAGAACGGGTCCGTGCTGCCGAACTCAGACATCAAGCACCAGTAATATTAATTGAGTTTCCACCGTGTGTTCGTACCAGTTACAAGTATCACCCTGTTGTCTACGGCTTCTTAACAGGAGTGGAAGTTCGCCTAGGTTGGGACAACTTGGTCTTCTGGACAAAAGAAGCATGACTTTGGAACATTCGTACAGGCATTCACCCAAGACTAAACTTACCTCAACTACCTAACTAGAGGTGAGAGTGTATCAGAACTAGCCAACACTCCTCACCTCGTCCCCACTACCTAAGTCGCTTTTGGTATAGTAATAAAATCTGTAACTACCGTGTCCAGTCAGTCTAATTGGACACGCATCATTACATTAGAATAATAAACCTTATTAGATACATGGAAAAGAATGTGGTTACCTATGAAGCATAAACTTACTCTCACAGGTCCCTCCCTCAGGTTCAAACACACAGAAGAGCAGAAACATGTGTAATTTGGTTACTTCTAAATTTAACAGTGATGGTATTTCACTAAAACTTTGCAGCTGACTAGGAGAGGTCTTGTGTGTATGTGTGTTAGAAAGAGAGAAGGCATTGGTCAGAAAAAGCAGAGACTCATCAAAAATAGATAACTTCCTCCCTCCAGGCTCCCCTGCAGGCAGGACAAAGTTAGAAAAAATAGGTTTATTTTCTTTGTGCTTTGATACAAAAACCCCCATACATCAAGACAACCACAGACTTCCAAATTGTGAAGTATTCAAAAAAAAAAAATTCTGGAGGTGTAACAGCTAGGTAAACCTTAAATTAATCTTTCTAAGAGTTGCCAGTTATTATTAATATAAAACTGCCAATAAATGCTGATTATAATTTTGTCACCACTCCTGCTAATAAACTTCAAATAAGGTCATCTAGTTTGGAAAATGAGACTTTCATAAATGTCTTTTATATTTATTTAATTTTCCAATGTTACGGGCCACAGAGATCTAGTGGTTAGACAAGTTGCATCCCACCTAAGTGAACCACGTTTGATTCCCCGCAGGGTTGCTCCTGGATTTTAACACGCAGGAATCATGCAGGATGATGCTGCTGGTTGGCAGATTTCCTTAGGGATCTCCCATTTCTTCCTGCCCGTGCATTCCAGTGCTGCTCCATACTCACCTCAGTTCACCTTAATCTGCTCTCAAGATGTCAATGTTAAGAGCTGTCAAAATCCTACATTTCTCTCCACTCTCCAGTGCTGAGTACAAATAAAGTATTGCCACATCTTGTAACTACATAAAAACCAATTTCATATCTCTAGTCCTTTAGGTTCTCTGGCTTTGTAGAACTTACAGCAAATTTTACTTCACACCACAGCTCCTCTTTCTCGTCATACTTATAATCTTCCACGTATGTATGGATTCCAATTACCATCGTTCTTCGTGAATCATTAAATTTTTTCACATCCTGAAAACAATAAATAAAATACATCAATGGTTCCTTAAACACAGTTATTTAAAACAGACAACATATCATACAAGGGTCAATCCATATGGAATCATTAATTTTTTTAAAAATGTAAGTGGCACCATTAAGCGTACACGGATTTATTTGGACTTCTGTTAACACGACTGTATCTGCGGACAGACACAACTAACTGTGACTGTGGATCGACGGCGGCCTTTGTCATCTTGATTTTGATAAAAACTTGTTGTACCTATGTTACTGTATCCTCAAAGTGAAAGAAAAACATCAATTTAGATTTTTACCTACAAGAAGTGGATGATGGCATCCATTTTTCTTACACACTACAAACAAATTTCAGAGATTTTGGAGGTTTATGCAACTAGCAGTAACTTAAGACATGCTGATGCACGCTGATAATATCATTAAATTCTAAACGACTACAGCTCATCTATGCGCAACTACCAACCACAGAAACCAACTACCAGACGTCTAACAGAAAGTGTTCTCGCCAGAGACATGGAAGATACTTGGTTTACCAGGCTGTTATTGAACTGCCCTTCTCCATCTACTAAGAGTGTTTACACAAAAGAAGGAACAAACCATGCACAACATGTTACAAATGCGTAGACAGTGGGTTAAACTCGAATGCACTTTGGAATCACGGTAACAAAAGATATTTGATGTGGACGCACAACGTCCCAGCCTCCCCTGATGCACCCGGCAGACAGAGGGATGCCACACCGCCGAAGGCAGCAGGGCACCGTCAAGTGCCTGAGGCTACACCACGAGCACGAGAGAGTAGTTATCCCACCCCACGCACTCCAGGCAGATGACACAGGGGCACGTCACACCTCCCACTCAGGCTCACTGCTCACTCCAGAGGAACAGTATATAAGGAAGTGCACAGCCGATGTTGGGAGTTATCATCCCCTGTAACTCGCCTCAACACTTCTTGTGCTGGGGCTGTCTACTGACCAGTAGGCCTTTACGGTCCTCCCCAAGAACTTCTAGTTCCCAAGTGGCTGCAGCCACCACTTACCAGAGGCTTCTATCACCTATTGGCATTGACGTCACCAGAAGCATCTTCTACCCGAAGACATTGAATACAACTTAACACTTTAGTTGTCGATACCTCCTGGTTCTTCAGCTGCCATTACTTGCTGGTAGTGGCACCTCAGTTAAGGTTAGGGCCTCTCCTAGGCAAACCCAGTTAGTGTAGTTGTGACAGTAAAGATAATTATTTCCCTTGTATCTAAGTAGCCTAGGAGCGGGTCACATTCACCTGTTAATGCGTAGGTTAAGTACTTCCGCAGCACAGACTTATTGGTAGCATGTACAAGTTACCTAAGTATTTATTGTCAGATAACTACTTAATCTTAAACGTATCAACGAGTTATCTATTGTAGTACTATAGCCTATCTACTACCAATATTCAACCGACAAGTGGCAAGCAAGCGACAGAGTGTTTATCCTAGAGTAGATTGTCACTCCCCCTTCAGAGGTCTGTCAGTTGTACACACACCTCAGCTTTCGATGAACACCCATTCTATTCACCTGGGTGTTCAGAACGGTAGAGCACCAACCACTAGGACATACCCCACAGAGGCGGGACAGCCAACTCCAGTTGTATCACTGACCAGAGCGCCAAGCCAAGATGCTGGCAGAGATAGCTGCCGGGAATTGGAGGCCCTACGTTTATGGATACACCCGGCAGTAGCAGGAAGGCGGTCTACAACTCACGACTCCAGGTGCTTGCACTGTTAGGCAGTCAGGGAGTGCACTGCCAGCCATTGTCGCCTTACACTCTAAGCCAGGGATAGTCAATTCTTGTCATCACCTACAGGAAATCTGGTATGCTATCAGCCTATGCCATTCAACAGCAGGTACAGAGCTCAAAGAGCAATTAAGAAGGCCGAGTTCAGTGCTGCCAAGCAGGTCTGTGCTGCAAACCTAATAACACCAGGAGTCAACACTCTTAGGTGGCAGGCCCAAGCCGCCCGTCACGCAGCAAGACCGTCATCTCATGTCTGTACCTAGACGTTGTACTCTATCTCAGTATGAACCGGCAACGACATTCAACCGATGATCCGGGCCCTTGTCAGCAGCAGTGAAACCAGACTCGGGAGGGCAAATCCACACATCGGCAGCTGGGCCAGTGGAACCAAGTAACCCGCACGCTCTACCAACCCCACGACAATGCCACCAACGAAGAACACCCTGCCGAGATCTGGTAAGTCTACCTTTACCTTGCCCCAGAGGGCCACTGTTATTGTGAGGCATGTTGCCAGACTTAGTGTCGCCAACTACATACCTAGTAGACAGCCTACCAGGCCAAAACTAGTATCCAATAAGAAAGGGAACTGAGTTTCCCTTAGTAGCGCGACTGATCTAGCATGGAATAAAAGTATCTTGTCAACCAGAACTCAAGCGACACGAATCAAGGACTTTTATGGTCCCCAACGTGGGGTGTCAGCATAAATTTAACCAGTAAGCACGGGACCAGATCAGTATGGCCCGAGATTAAGAGTAAATTAACCGGGACCGATAACCCAGACTTCGAGGAGTCCTCTAAACACCTTGTAGCGCTCAAACCAACATGACTGACGTCAACAACCAACCAGAGACACAGGCCAGCAGCATGGCCGACGTGGCACCTACAGTGTCTAATTATGTCATTTGCAAGGGCTCAGGGATTAATAAAATCACAGGCACCCTGTGCAATCAAGAATTCCACTATTTCTGCCTTGGCTGGGCCGATGAGGTAATAAATACCGAGGGATTGGTATTCAGGTGAGAGCTGTGTCAAGCTAGACAGGACAGGTACTGCAGATGGATCACATGTCCAGGCCAGGGTACTAACATGGTACATTGTATCCTATACATTGAACCATACCACCACAGGTGTATCGGGTGGTCGGAGGAACGAACCACCTGACCAGGCCTAGTGTACCGATGCGGACCATGCAAGCAAGCTGCAGAATACCAGCCACCTAACCCCAGCCATCAGGTAGGGTACATTCAACCAAGTGGTTCTGCTACGGGACACCCAGCGACAGGTAGCTTCGAGGCCATGCGTCTTCACACTTATGCCGGCCGACCTCACGAAGATGCAGTGTCCTTCACAGACAAGTGTGCAAAGGAAGTGACCGAACATATCATACCAGAGAGAGTGGGTTAGTTTAGTCAAGGGACAGCTTACCGGTAAAGCCACTGAATTGTGGGAACAGTACGGGGCTTCATAAATGACTGGCCTCAACTATGTAAACGACTAGCGTACTAATTCACAGGTGAAGAGGTCATAGCAAAACTCCTGACTGAGTTTTACAGTAAGGTACAGGAACCCACCAAAGAGTCAGAAATATTCATTCAGAGGAAGGAACAGATGTACCGCCGCATTTTCCGCACTTGAATGAAGCCCATGCCGTATGAAACATTGGGCGCATGCTACTGCCTAAACTTCGAAACATATTACTCATGCCTCAACTAGCTACTCTGGATGAACTAGTAGACCAAGCTCGCGAAGCTGAACAAAATTTTAAAGCACAGGCGGCACTCGATAAACCCAAGACCATCAAGGCCAGCGACAACCGGCCGACTTTAGAGGAACCAAAGGCACACGCCCCAGCATCAACCCTGAAGACGACGTTCACGCCCAAATGCTGGTTCTGTCCAGGACATCAATACAACAAGGAATGTCCCAGAAGGAATACCGGGATAAGAAACCCAAACGAAAGATAGCCGGGTAGACCTGAAAACCGACTTACACCGAGTAACTCACCACAGAGAGAGTCATTGGAGGGAAACGCCGAAGCCGGGGTGCGACCGGCAAGGCAGGGCCCAAAATCCAGACTACATAATGAGGGCATCCTACCAGTTGCCCCTCATATAGAAATAGAAGTTAACGGCATTGAGGCACTAGCTCTCCTAGATTCCGCCACAGCGGGGAATTTCATTCGTGCCAATCTACTTAATGAAAAACAATGACAGCAACTCAGCCACATATGAGTAGAATAATAATGGCACAACCAGACGCGACCTTACAAGTTGACGGTCACATCACTTTGGAAGTAACCTTACACAGACATTCTAATCTCGCAGAATTCATCGTCAGCTCCACCCTGACTGAAGCCGTTATACTCAGGTGTCCTTGGTTACAACAGCAGCAGTACATCATTAACCATGGCAAGCAGCAGGTGAACCTCGGGAACAAATACAGAGTTACAGCAAACTGGGAACACCACCCAGAACTCTTAATTCCCAAAGACATCATCAATCCAGATCTAATTAACCACGAGCTGGGTGAGCTTGCCTTTAATGAATTGAAAACCAAACTAGACAAACACGCAAGGGCATTCGGACAAGGAGGACGACTTCAACAAACCCGATATTTACAACACCAGATATAGACGACAACCGAGGTACCTATCTACTGCTGACCCTATCGAGTATTAGCCCGCCGAAGTGAATTAATCATCGACCAAGTTAATGACATGAAAAAACAAGGAAAAGTAGAACCATCAAACTCACCTTACAACTCAGTGGTAATGTTGGTACCCAAGAAAAATGGCAAACTGAGGTTCTGTGTGAACTATAAAGCGCTAAACGAAGTGACGCACCCGATAGCTCCCCCAGCAATCAACTTGTTGCACACTTTGCGAGATATAGGGGAAGCCAAGGTATTCAGTACGCTAGACATGGAGTCTGGATATTGGCAGATCGTAGTACACCCAGACAGCCGTAAGTACACAGCATTTACCACACCAGAAGGAGAAACCCTACAATTTACAGTAATGCCTTTTGGGCTTAAGCATGCCCTGACCACATTTTAATGCCTCATTCGGCCGAGGTACTTACCGGATACGTTGTCAAATTTTGTTTCGCGTACTTAGACGACATCATAATTTGTTTGTAAACCTGGGAAGAGCATTAACTCACATCCAACGAATACTCGGAAGATTCGAACAACACGGCATCACACGTAAATTATCCAAGAGCTTTTTCAGAAGACCAGTGATAGACTATTTAGGACATGTAGTGAGGCCCAAAGGACATTTTCCGCAACAGAAGTCGATTCAAACCATAGAGGAAGCAGAGGAACCCACAAACAAAAAAACAACTTTGACACTACATAGGACTGTGTAATTGGTTACGCGAATTCGTCCAGAACATAGCTGACCTGATGGCATCTCTACATCCACTCCTCAAAAAAGAAACTACATGGAAATGAGGGACCGAACAAAGACAAGCATTCCAAGCAATTAAACAAAGTTTTAAAGAAATACGTCAGCTCCACCCACCTCAGGGGGATACACCACTTATCCTTCAAACCAACGCCTATCGAACTGGACTAGAGGCAGTACTATATCAACCCGGTAGGATAGCCGACTCCAAGTGATCGCTTACGCGTCTGCCAGATTAAATGAAACCGAACAAAAATATTACATTAATGAGCAGTGATATGGGCCATTCGTAAATACAATTATCATCTAGAGGGACATCTATGTATGACTCCAAAGCGCTCCAGTGGCTAAAATAATCCCGCAATGCAAAAGCCAAACTTGGGAGGTGGGATATGTTCCTTACCGAGTTTGACTTTGAGGTGCAACATTGCCCAGGGAGAGAGAATGATTTGCCTGATGCTCGTTCGCGATAACCAAGCTTGGAGAACAGCGAAAAGGAGGGGAAAAAAAGAGAAAAGATGGAATCACCAGCTCCACCTTTAACCTCGCTACAAAACAAAGAATAAATTGGGCTCCTTCAACTTAGGATAAGTCGACACCAAGTCACACTCCACCAACACGAGGACCCAGAGATACGATGGCTTTTAGAAAGTTACCCGGAGCGCTTCAGACTGGAAGATGATGTGGTCTGAACCCAAAGTGGACAACTGGCTGCTCCATGAAAATATGGGCACGCTGGGCACTAAGGGAAGACTTGTGCCACCACCACCATGATCATCCCCAGGGACATGTAAAACCTTGTTGGATATCAGGAACTGCTACGGCTGGGATGGTATGAGCCGAGACATGCGGCATTACATCAGCCAGTACCAGACGTGCTGTCGAGGGAAGGCCTATCCCCGGGCACCACCAACTGCCAAACCCCAGATATCTAAGACAGCCTGAACACACTTAGCAGCCAACCTCATGGGCTCCTATCCTAGGAGCACCAAAGGCAACCGGTACCTATTGGTAGTAACCGACCTTTTCTCCAGGTGGGTGGAGGCATTCCCTCTATCCAGCCAAGAAACCATGCTGATAATCAGGAAATTGGAAAACAAAGTATTTACTCGTTGGGGTTACTCGCAGGCTATTCTTATGGATAACGTAACCCAATTCATAAGTACCCAATGGCAATCGGCATGAAATCACTGGGGAATAGACACGTGAACCACACCACCTTGCCACCCACAGGCCAACCCCACTGAATGGAGGAATCAAGAAATAAAAAAATGACTCCGTATCAGTGTGGGTAACGACCATAACCATGGGATAAGCATATCCCAACCATACTATTTGCGCTCCGTAGGCGGACTAACGAAGCAGTCGACACCAGCCCCAGTTAACTTCTTCTAGGCCAGCCACTTCGTAGACCCGGTGACTGGCAATGGGAGAGCGAGCCGACCAACATGCAGCAACCCTAAGATGTGAGACTAGCCTAATTAGTTCGGACAAAGCAAGCCTGAGATGCCCAAGAAAGCTACATACGTAAGAAATACCCACCACTTAAATCTGGCGTCAGAGGATTAAACTTATGGGAAGCTGTACTCATTAAAAATCACCCGTTAAGTAAAGCCAGCACACAATTCAGCGCCGACCTAGCTAACAAGTGGGATGGGCCTTACAAAGTACCCGGAGGTAGTACCACCAACGGTAACCATGCCGCCCAACCCCACCGACACCAACGGACCCCCAGCACAAACTGTACAAGAGGCAACTCTGGAGGTCAACGAGGGAAAGGACACTACCAAGCCCCCTTAGACCTCCACCCAGGTAACCGATCATGTGGACCACAAACCCACAGACGACTGGCACACACCAGCTGAACGTATTCGTGCTCAACCTACTACAGTCCCTGAGACTGAGGAGCCTGATAGCGCACTCACTTGAAGGCCAATTAGTACGCCAAGGATGGTTAGTGCCAGCGAAGCTGACACCCTGCAACCACATGCTGACGAAGTTCAAACCACATCATCAAACCCAAGTACCGTCGAGGTGGTAGGGACACCCCTCCCTCCGGTAGCTCAACGAGATGTAGACGATAACGTCCAGCAGCTGCCCTGTTAGGAGATGACTACGCCAGTGAACCAGAGTGCCATTCAGGTGGAAGGACGACCCCTCCCGCGACATCTCAATCAGATGTTGATGTCTCCAACGATGCCCAGAAACTGCCTACCCCTCTGGTAGGAAACCCGTGCAGTCGAGGTGGAGGGCCCTGAAGGGCCGCTTCCTCGCACTACCTCATCGTCCTTGGTAACTGTGTCTTTCCAACGGTTGCCACAGAAGACAATTTAAGACATCAGTAAACAGTTGCCAGTTACAACACATATAAAACAATATGGTGCATAGATGCTTGTTACAAGTGCAATGCCAGTGGATAAATAATGACAATGCATAGCAGTCAGTTACTATGCCAATCACCAGTAAACCCAGTAAGTATTTATCAACAGTAGCTGTTGCTAAAATGCACAGGTGAAACTACGAACAAAGAGACAGTGTTACAAAAAAGAAGTAATGTGGAATTGGCAGTTACGCAGCCATTCCCAACAACAGTGCTAGATGTAGTTATCACCTAGTAAATGTATATAAACAGTGGCCAACAGCCCACGTAAGAACAGATCACACCGATAGACACTCACCACAGTGACAGTGTTACACAAAGATAAAGACTTAATAATGTAAAAGTAGCTTTGAGAGATTAAAATGGACTTCGTAAAAGAGAGAATAAGATAGTTTAGTTTTGTGCACATTAATAACGCTTATGTAAGTTAGCTACATCTATTGTTCCGTATTGTGCAATATGCAATCAGACTTGTGTATCCTTCCACGGAGATCTACTTTCTAATGCGGCAAAGGCGTCGCTGCAAGTAGTTCCTGACGCCAGTGTGATTCAAGATGACAACATGGTAAATCAGCCACAAGCGTGTCCGGCAATATAAACGCATAATTGTGTATTATTTCTCAGTCTATACTAAACATTTCGGTCCTCCGGGCTGGATTCGTGCCTACATTTATTCTGTACAGTGAATGTGATACTTTTTCAGTTGTTTTACGTGTTCTGCATAATTGAAGCTTTATCTCACACATATGCATAAACTACCACCGCAGCTCTGAATCCACTCATCAAAGAAACATCCCAAGAAGGAACCAGTATTTTCTTCATCGCTGTCCAGTACATTTGTGAGAAGCCTTCCAGTTTTGTAGAAATTCTAGGGAAACCATGTAGCTGTTCGTATTATTGTGTAATGTCCGTTACCAGCCGGTGCTGAACACGTGGGTGAGTATTTATTTTTGTCTTCGTGTTGCATCATCTCGTTTGCAGCATGTTTTGTGGAGTGAATCAGCGATTTATTCCCGAGCTGGTATACAAGATGTCCTAACCTAGCTTTTGACGTCTGTTTCGCTGTATTCCCGTATTGCATGAAGTGTTAATAATTTCTTGTTTGTTGTGTGGTCGATTGGTAGGTCCTAGACATGGGATTCAAAATATTTTTTGTGAAGTTCAATTTTCAGGAGAGCAAGCTGAAACACATTAACGAAAAGGTGCAAGCTCTTGTTAAGGCAGAAGTCACTGTAAATTCCATTCATGAAGTAAATGCATTCTGTGCACAGCTAGATGCAATCGAGTCCGAAGTAAATTCTTTGTGCAACAAACTTTTACAAATTGATCCCCTGCCGGACAACATAGACGAAAATGTGCTAACCTCGAAGCACGAGTCTTTCTTTGCTGTGATGTCAGACGTCCGATGCAACATAACCTCATTCTTGTCCATTCATGCTGTGCCAGCTTCGTCAACCAGTAATCTTGTCTCCACATCAGCAAATGTTAGACTTCCAGACATTATTTTGCCCTCTTTCTCAGGGCAGTGGGAGGAGTGGCCAATGTTTTCTCAACTATATCAAGCAACAATCCACGACAGTCAAGCATTGGTCGACATGGAAAAATTCCAATACTTGTTAGGATGTCTCAAGGGGGAGGCTTTATAGTTGGTCAAAAATCTGCCTGTTACTGCTGAAAATTATCTAGTAGCCTGGGAACTTCTTACATCCCAATACCAGAATGTGAGAAAACTCACCACCTTGTATATTAACAGGATTATCGATTTGCCTAGTATCAACTACACAAACCATTCAAAACTTTATCAACACGTTCAGTGAAAATTCTCGAGCCCTTGAAGGGTTAGATTGTGACATAACACAGAAAAATCCAGTTCTTGCCACATTCTTGTTATGCAAATTAGATATAGGTGTCAGAACAAAGTTTGAAAACTCACGCACAGAAAATACAGACTCATTACCCACTGTTTCAGAATTTATTGATTTTCTGCGAGCAAGGGTCGCAAAATTGGATTGTGCAGTTGATGTGAGCAAAGTTGGGGCTGGTCAAGTGCATCAGAAAACATCCCTAACCAAATCAGGTCACATAACCTCACAACCACAGTCGGTCCTCGTTACAGATTCTGAACCTTAATTACCTAAACATTGCCCAGTTTGTCAGAACACCTCTTACAGTGTTTACAAATGCCCAGAGTTAGTCAGTGCATCACGCACTGACAGGCAGTCAATGGTTCGCAAAAGAACACTCTGTTTCAACTGTCTTGGAGGATCCCATGCAGTAGCTGATAGCGCCTTGTCTCACACATATTATAGATGTAAACAAAAACATCATACTTTGCTCCACATCAATGGGAAGTCAAATGTAACTTCAGGGTCTCAAAACAAAGTTTCTGCCAGCACTGAGGGTCAAAACAGTACATTTGCATGTGTGTCAAGCCATGATTGTAAATCTGTTTTATTGTCTACAGCTCTGGTCAAAGTGTATGGTGCCGATAACAAACCTCATGTCATGTGCTGTCTGCTTGATAATGCAGTTCAGGCATGTTTCATATCTGAAGCCTCTGCATAAGGCACGTGAAAGGGTGTTTGGCCTCTCTCGAGGTGCTGTAAATCTGAAAGGAATGATTAGTTGTAAGATACAATCCTCCAGGGAGCCTCAGTGTACCTTCAATCACTCACTCTTTGTTGAGTCAAAGATCACTAGCAATCTGCCACAGGCTTCTGTAGGTCAGCGTGTCCGAATCCAATTGGGCTCTCTTCCTCTAGCAGACCCCCACTTTAACAAACCTGCTCCAATTGATATGTTGTTAGGTGCTGGTATTTATGCATGTGTGTGTTTGAGTGGCAGGTTAGAATTAGGACAGCACATGCCTGTGGTGCTGGAGTCTCAGTTCGGATGTGTACTGCTGTGTGAGTACCCAGAGTCATGCACAGATTCTGATCAAGACGTAGTCTCAATGTTCATTGGCATGGAGGATCCGTTAGAACTGACTCTAAAGTGGTTTTGGGAAGTTGAAGAACCACCATGTGTTAATATGAAACCGTCAAATGCTGACTACTGCGAGAAACATTTTGAGAACACCCATTTGCAGGACGACATGGGGATATACAAGGTTCATCTTCCTTTCAAACCTCAGGCTCAACGTCTTGGAGAATCGTATTTGAATGCTGAACGTAGGTTCTGGTCTTTAGAAAATAAACTTTCATTACATCCTACAATGAAGACCATGTAAACAGATTTCATGACAGACCATTCTGAATCAGACCATATGATGGTGTATGTTCCCTCCACCTAGCCAATTGATGCTAAGGAGACAGCAGAATGTTTCATTCCACATCATGGTATTTTAAAAATGTCTAGAACAACCACCAAATTGAGGGTGGTATTTGATGGCAGTGCCAAAACCACCACTGGGATCTCAGTCAACAATGGTCTGCTTCCAGGACCCAAATTCAGAATGAAATCATCTGTGATGTTATTTTGAGATTCAGATTGTATAGTGTAGTATTCTCCTGTGATATTAAGCAAATGTACCAACAAATTTTAATCCACGAGGCTGACCCACCATACCATCTCATTCTCTGGCGTGACAATCCATCCCTTCCGCTCACAGTTTTTCAGCTGAATACGGTAACCTATGGTCTATCAATCTCTCCATTCCTGGCTATTCGAACACTACACCAGTTTGCCTTGGATGAAGGGGCCCAGTATCCTCTTGTTATAAATGTTTTTCACAATAATTTTTTTGTCGACAATATTGTTACAGGAACAATGTCCATGGAGGAAGCGCACACTTTGAAATCCCAGCTGATTGAAATTCTCCATCAGGGTGGGTTCGAACTCCGGAAGTGGTCCAGCAATCAGCCGCAGCTCCTTGATGATATTCGTGTAACACATCGGGAAACCCACTAGAGATCTGGACTTCTCATCTGGCCTGTTATAAATGTTCTCAGGTTGTACGGGAACACAGAAACGGGCTCATTTTCTTATCACTTGAGGATCACACCGGGGGTTCAACCAAACGCTTTTTCCTTTCACAAATGGCATGATGGTTGTCTCCAATAATTGTGTGGGCTAAGATGCTAATGCAGCGGGTATGGACTCGGGGCTTAGGTTAGGTTGATCGTCTTCCATCTCCGGCCATGGAGAAGTGGAACCAGTTCTTTGATGGGCTAATAGAACAAGAAGTACTTAGTCTGCCTTGTTTCATGTGTTCTGATGTCGTCAGTGTGGAGCTGCATGGTTTCTCGGACACTTCGGAGAAAGCCTATGCACCTGCTGTATATCTCAGGAGTGTTGATACTCAAGGGAATGTGTCTATGCATCTCGTCCTGGTAAAGTCACGGGTAGCTCCACTCAAGCAGGTGTCTCTTCCTCAATTAGAATTGTGTGGTGCTCATTTACTGGCCAAACTTATGCTCTATTGTCATGCCGTCCTGGTACAGCACTTAAATGTCACTGCTATTCATGCCTGGACCGATTCCAGTATTACTCTGACTTGGATAAAGACCCAGCCCTACATATTGAAAACATTTGTGGCAAATCGTGTTGCACAGATCCAGGACTGGGTCCCTCCCCAGCTATGGAAACATTTCATTTCCAAAGACAATCTTTCTGATTGTGCTACCCGTGGCATGATGCCTCATGAACTTCTCTCGCAACACTTGTGGTGGCATGGCCCTGGCTGGTTAGTTGACCCTCCAGGGCAGTGGGCCAGTGTCCACAATCAGCTGGACGAGACCCCAGAATCAAAGTCTTGTCAGTTCGCATTACTTACCACACATGACATTTCTGAAGAACTTCCAGTATTGCAACAAATTTCCTCATGGTCCAAGCTGGTTCATGTCATGGCATATGTAAGGCATTTCATCAATCACATTAAGAAACAGCCTTGTACCAGTGGCACCATGTTTCCTGCAGAATTGAAAGAATCCATTGCTTTTGTGTGCAGATGTATCCAACAGGAGTGTTTGTTAGAGGATTTGAGACGACTCAAAGAGGGGAAACCTTGCTCAACACGAGTGCAGCGTTTGGCACCATTCTTGGATGAAAATGGTGTGCTCAGGACGGGTGGCCGTTTGTCACATGCCAACATAGAATTTCAGTAAAACATCCTATCATACTACCTAAAAACCATGTTGCTGTTGAAGTTTTGGTGGACCATTACCACACTAAGTATTTGCATGCAGCACTTCAGTTGTTGCAATCACTTTTGTCACAATGGTTCTGGATTCTCTCAGTACAGTCTTTGGTTCATTTCAGAGTTTTTAAGTGTGTACGTTGTTTTTGTTGTCGGCCTGTAAACAATCCCCCATTGATGGGCGACTTGCCTTCTGAACGTGTCACATCTCCTGGGATCTTCGAAGGGACTGGTGTGGACTATGCTGGACCTATCACCATAAGGCTCAACAAGCTGCGTTGCATGGTCACCCAGAAAGCCTATCTCTCCACTATCATCTGTCTTGTGATGAAAGCTGTACACATTGAGGTTGTTGTAGACTTGACCACTGACAATTTTGTTGCAGCCCTTACCTGGTTTGTATTGTGGAGAGGTTTGTGTGCTCATCTCCACTTTGACTGTGGGACCAATTTCATGGGAGCTTCAAAACAGCTCACGCGATCTTTCACCCAGCTCCTCCGGTCTCCACTACTGGAAAACTTTTCCTTGGTCCATTCAATTAGTTCTACATTTTCTCCCTCCTGCCAGTCCTCACCAAGGAGAATCATGGGAAACTGCTGTAAAGTCTGCTAAATATAATCTCAGGCGAGTAATTGGGAACCAAATTCTCACTCTGGAAAAACTGGTTACGCTCTGTACTGGAGTTGATGCAGTCCTCAATTCCAGGTCCCTGATCCACTGTTTTCAGACCCAAATGACTTAGCCGCCCTCACACCTGGATACTTCCTCATTGGTAGTCCTCTGGTAGCTGTACCAGAGTCCTCTGAAAATAGTGACATATGTCTATTGAGAAGGTAGAAGTTGGTGTGTGCATTAGCAAACCAGTTTTGGAAGCGAAGGTATGTAGAATACCTGCAGCACCTGCAACCTCGGGGTAAGTGGCAAACCCAACAGCCAGCACTCGAAGTTGGAGATCTTGTTCTTGTGGGAGAAGAGTGCTTACCACCCCTTGGGTGGTGCCTAGCTAGAGTGATGAACATTCATCCTGGACGAGACGGTGAGATCAGAGTGGCAGACGTGTGCACCAACAAGGGACAGCTGCGTAGGCCAGTACACAAGCTGTATCGTCTACCTGCATAATGAAGTCTGCCAGTGGTGTCATGTAAATATGTATAGTATCTGTAGCGTGTAAAACTGTGTTGTGACTTGTTGGACTGACTATCAAAGACCTCTGCCGGTATCCGCGGGCGTGGTATGTTGCGTATCGTGCAATATGCAATCAGACTTGTGTATCCTTCCCCGGAGATCTACTTTCTTCTACAGCAATGGCGTCGCCACAAGTAGTTCCTGATGCCAGTGTGATTCAAGATGGTGACGTGGTTAGTCTGCTGTGGGTGTATTCGGCAATATAAAAGCATAATTGTGTGTTATTTCTCAGTCTATGCTTAACATCTATAAATATCACAATACAATTTTAGTGCGATGTGTTCCATATATTAATTTTTCATCAGAGTAATATGTTCATATATGTAATTTTTGCAACTTTAATCATATATAACTTTGACCAAGAGTCGAACCCAAAAGACTACGCCTGAGAGATTGATTGTACTCCAGTACAAAGAACAGCTACAGTGCAAAATGTTTCAAGTGATCTTATGTTGATTTAGTGCCATGTTTAGTTTGTAGGGTAATCTCATCCTACAGGGCTTGCAAGCCCTAGGTAAAGGAAGGCCTAGTGTTGGCATCCTCTATTATGTCACGTGTAACTGTTGACTTGCAGTGTGACCTACAGGTTGCCTCAAACATTAAGCCAGGGTTTTCCTCCAACGTAATTTACCACCGCAAGCAACACAATAGTTATTCTCCTTCTGCCTTCCAGGAGTAAGGCTTTGTATATAAGTGTTTGCCCTTCGTTTACGCATGCTGTTTTTATTTGTGTCATTCTCCTTTGCAGGTATCAAATGTATATATTTTGACACGTGCCGTACTGTGGGATGACTACACTGATTGCCCTCTTTGCCCCGGTGTGCAGGAGAGGGGAATCAAACCCCAGGGTGAGGCATATAGAAATGAGCTCCCTTCTGAGGAGTGTTACTACCCTCAACTAGGGCTGTCAATAGGTCGGATGCCAGCAATCCCAAGGGGGATGAATGAATTTTATTGATAATTAATCGAGGGTGATTGTGGTGGTGATTGATCTGGCTGGGGTGACAGGATTTATCCGCAGCGGCCTCATCGGCCAGCGTGCGGGGATAAAATTGGCGGAGATTTGTTTGCCCCGAGTTGAACCCTGATAAATTTCCCAAAGGCCAATTTTATCGTACAAAAATTAGGTAGTTCTTCCACTGTCGGGTACATCATCGGACACTATCGTCTCGGTTGGTTCCAGGGCTACGTCTTCCTGCTCGTCGTCTGGCGGGCACCAACCTAACAGATGTTTAAGGGTAGTCTCATGTCGGAGGTGTCACTATGTCATAACATACGGGTAACTCTACTGGTCCTGCAGGTAATAACTCAAGTCGGATTGGAAATAGCTACCAGATGATTAATGGTGAGTGGTTTATTTAGGGCGCGTGTTTCACGTCACCTTTGCCGGCTCACAAATCCGCGGTGCTTTTATGCATTGAAGTTTTAGAACTGGCTACCTTTCTGCAGACGTAGCAGTCCTAAGTGGGCTCAACTTTGCAGCCTCTCCCACGGACCTGCCATGTGATGGGCAGTCAAGGTATTAAGCCGTTTGTCTAGCAGCGGTTGCAGATGCACTGAAAACCCAGGAGCAGCGGCATGCCCTTGTGGGCTTAAATGCCAATTAGCTTTCCAGGCCCCGTCACCTGAGGACTCCAGCACACCGCACAACTGTTTACTGACGTTCCAAATTAATGAAAAAATTAATTCACTAACACTGCAATAAATTAACCAATTAATAACAAGGGGATCTAGACTACAATTACTGGAGGCGACCCACAGGATTTTACGATTTACGTAATATTAATTACGCTAAAACAAAATAGTGTTGAGGATGTCACCCAGCAAAAATGTATACAGTAAAACAACTTAAGCAAAAACCAATAATTAAATCTCAACAGGCGAAGGCAACACTGGAATTAAAAGGAATTTTCAAAAATGCAACTCAGTCTAAGCTTGCAATTTACAGCGTGTAACATGTTTAAGGGCATGTCTCCAGGGGGGACGTTAATCACGTATCGACCTGCTACCGCGGGAGTCAAAGAAAGTTGACTGAGGTGAGGGTAGTGGGTACAGGTGGTTGAATTTTACAGTCTGGTGAGTGGTGATCTGGGTAGTCACTCGCATCGACGTGCCTCATCCAAGCTGCAGGAGCTGGAGTGCTGGCGGCCTTCCCAAGCTGCCGGCTGGAGTGAATGCTGCCTTCCCAAGCAGCTGGGTTGGAGTTCGAGCCTAGCCGCAGGCTCTGAAGAGGAAGGAGAGTTTTATCAGGCTGGGTTGGGCTCATGATCCTATTTGGCCAGCGAGCCCGGCATCCCTCTGCTGGACCACAGTTGTGGACATCTATTCATACTTAATTTCTGCCGATCAGCAGTTCTCCGGGGTGCGGGAGGTAGTGTAGCCTTCCAATACAGGGGTTGGTTTATCACAACGCTGGAGCGTTGAACAATTCTTATCTCCCCGCTTGGAGGCAATGACAAATAAAAACACCTCGTCCTGAGGCTGGCCGGTTGTGACGTCAGGAAGACACAAGGGGTGCTGCCATTTCGGGGGTTGATTGGAACTTCTTCCTTGCTAACATGAAGGATTGTAGTGTTTCAAAATAAATTATTTTATTCATTGGGGTGGCGCTTGAATGTAGGGAACAGGGCGAACAATGTTTACTGTAATTAGGTGACTTAACTATAATTACATATTTGGCTGTCCAGACTAGTGGAATCTCCATGCTCGATAAGTTTGTCTCGTTTGCCACTGTTATGACTGGCTCGATTGAAAGGTCACTCGTAGATGGGACGAAGTTGCCCGTACAGAGTGCAGCTGCGCTGTGCAGAATGCTGGCATGCATCAATTTTATACAACATAAGAACAGCGGTTATGCTGCATTTGTCACGCCACGTCTATTGATGAAGGTCCCATGAGACACCCGGTACACCGAATCAACCTTGACAGTAATCTCCCACAGGGGGGTTAACAAATTAGCAGCACGACGCACCGGCTGGCCGGGTGATGGGTAGATAGGAAGAGCCAGCCCACAGTAAGAGTGAGACAGAGCTACGGCTATCTCTTGGCCCGGCCCGACGTGTTTCCACACCACCCCAGCACATAAAGCGAGTGCCAAGACAGATGCCAAATGCCTTAAACTTAAGGAACCTTCCAGAGAAGGGGGATGAGCTCTACTACCTCCTACTCCACCTATACCGATGACAGATGAGCCTCCGTCGCAACAAGAAAAAGGGGGGGGGGGGGAGGAATTGACACATGCCGCTTACAACATTATATATTAAACGACTACAGGTCATCCATGAGCAACTACCAACCACAGAAACCAACTACCAGATGTCTAACAGGAAGTGTTCTCGCCAGAGACATAGAAGATACTTGGTTTCTCAGACTGTTCCTGAACCGCCCTTCTCCATCTAATAAGAGTGTTTACACAAGTGAAGGAGCAAACCATGCACAAAGTGTTACGAGTTCGTAGAGAATGAGTTCAACTCAAACACACTTTGGAATCACAGTAAAAAAAGATATTTGAAGTGTCCGCGCAACGCACCAGGCGGGGGGCCTGGCGCGTTGCACCTGGCAGACAGTGTTGCCACACCGCCGAAGACAGCCAAGCGCCTGAGGCTATACCACGAGCGCGAGAGGATAGTTCTCCAACCCCACACACTCCAGGTAGGCGTCACACCTCCCACTCGGGCTCGTCACGCACTCCAGAGGAACAGTATACAAGGAAGTGCACAGCCGAAGTCAGGAGTTATCATCTCCAGTAGTTCACCTCAACACTTCTTATGCTGGGGCTCTCTACTGACCACTAGGCCCTTACAGTTCTCTCCAAGAACTTCTAGTTCCCAAGTGGCTGCAGCCACCACTTACCAGAGGGTTCTACCACCTCTTGGCATTGACGTCACCAGAAGCTTCTTCTACCTGAAGACATCGAACACGACTTAACAATTTAGTTGTCTATACCTCCTGGTTCTTCAGCTGCCACTACTTGATGGTAGTGGCACCTCAGTTAAGGTTAGGGTCTCTCCTAGGCAAACCCAGTTAGTGTAGTTGTGACAGTAAAGATAATTATTTCCCTTGTATCTAAGTAGCCTAGGAGCGGGTCACATTCACCTGTTAATGCGTAGGTTAAGTACTTCCGCAGCACAGACTTATTGGTAGCATGTACAATTCACCTAAGTATTTATTGTCAAATAAATACTTAATCTTAAACATATCCACAAGTTATTTGTTGTAGTACTATAGCCTATCTACTACCAGTATTCGATCAACAAGTGGCAAGCAAGCGATAGAGTGTTTAACCTAGAGTAGAATGTCAGTCCCCTTTCAGGGATCTGTCAGTTGTACACACACCTCATCTTTCGATGGCCACCCATTCTGTTCACCTCAGTGTTCAGAACGGTAGAGCCCCAACCACTAGGACACACCCCACAGAGGTGGGACAGCCAACCCCAGTTGTATCACTGACCGGAGCACCTAGCCAAGGTGCTGGCAGAGATAGGTGCGAGGGATTGGAGACCCTACGTTTGTAGTTACACCTGGCAGTGGCAGGAACACGTTTGATGTCCCACGACTCCAGGTGCTTGCACTGTTAGGCAGTCAGGGAGCACACTACGCGCCATGGTCGGCATACACTCTAAGCCAGGGATTGTCGATTTCTTGTTATCATATACAGGAAATGTGGTACGCTACCAGCCTATGCCATTCAACAGCAGGCACAGAGCTCAAAGAGCAATTAAGAAGGCAGAGTTCAGTGCTGCAAACCTAATTACGCCAGGAGTCAACACTCCTAGGGGGCAGGCCCAAGCCACCCAGCATGCAGCAAGACCAGCATCTCCTGTCAGTACTTACACGTTCTACTCTATCCCAATGCGAACCAGCTACGATGTTCACCCAGTGGTGCGGGCCAATCCACACATTGGCAGCTGGGCCAGTACAGAGTGGAACCACCGCTACCATGCAGATGTCTACCGCAACCTGACCTCCACCACATCCCGCGGAACTACGGAACCTGCACGCTCTACCAACCCCCGGACAATGGCACCACCGAAGAACAACCCGCCGAGCTCTGGTAAGTCTACTTTTACCTTGTCCCAGAGGGCCACTGTTATTGTGAGGCACGTTGTTAGACTTAGTGTCGCCGACTACATACCTAGTAAGACAGCCTACTAGACTGACACTAGTATCCAACAAGAAAAGGAACTGAGGTTCCCTTAGTAGGGCGACTGATCCACCGCGGAATAAATGTCTCTTGTCAACGAGAACTTAAGCAACAAGCGTCAACATATTGAAAATTTTTAGTGTCATTGAAGCACTTACATAAGATACTATTACACTGTATAATTATATTGTAAACTACATTATGCAATTTCAAGATGGCGGCCATCTGCCTTTAGTATTCAGAAGACTGTTTTACCCCACTTTATAACCCACCCTGTTTCGCCAAAGTTGCATTTACAGATCTGATATTTTGTATGCTTAGTGTCTACATGTACAACAGTGTGCAACACCAAAGTTATCTGGTTTGAAGACTTCCTTCCTAGAAAAAACTACCTTCAACTTGGGGGGGGGGGGGGGGAATGTTACTTTGCTGCCAAAAAAAGCCAAAAAGAGTTAGGTCAAGTTGTTGTGAGCCGGCGGCAGCGCCACTGTCACTGTTAACAAGCTCCGCCAGCGTCTCTGGCTATAGACATCGGAGGCGGTCCTTTTCTTCGTCCGAACTGTTCCCTCCCTCTTTCCTTCTCCTACCCCTCCAACATCACTGGGTTAGCGGAATTTATAAAAGCTAGTGCACAAGCTCTCCTCCCCCTTGTCTAGCAAAATTTAATCTGGTAACTCGTTTGGTTTGCTTGGCTGGGTGTCATGACACCGACTCCCGGGCATGCTCATGTAGGAGTTTTATTATGTTTAAGTCTCACCAACATGAGAAATCTGGCATTGGTGCTACGAGCTTCAACTACATTATGCAGATTCTCCACAAGGTGAGTCGTGGTGGGCTACCAAGATTGTATGCAAAATAGTGGTTGCCTTAATGTGTGGTCAAGCTGTGTTAGATTTCAGTATTATTGCTTTTTTGGATGTTTCAGTTGTAATGTTAATGTGATTGATCGCAGCTTGCCCCTTTTGATAAGTGCGGAGCACTGGTATAATGCTACGGTGACACTACGACTCAGCCTTCTTCCAATATGTTGGTTAACAGCAACTTATTTTGGGTCACCTTAATGCTTCATTTTATCGACAAGCTTGATTTAAATTGGGAACAGCCAATTATTCATGCTTATAGGGAACTATTGTACTCAGCAGGAAAAATAACTGACATTGTATGGAAAGCTTACAGGGCTCTAAGAGTAAGTTCCCTTTCCACATCAAAAAACATGAGAATTTTATTTGTAATTCTTCATGAAGCTGGTCTAATGCTGGGTTTTTTTTACAGAGTTTGCATGAAGGGCTGGTGGGCCCTTAAATTATTCCCAGATAAATGTTTTAGATGGTTGCCCGTGAATTTGGTTCACGTTTTAACGATTGGGTCACCAGAGTTGGACGTTGGTAGTGAATGGTCAAGCTGACGGAAAAATATATTGGTTGTTTTGAGTGAAGTTAAGGGAGGGGATTTGAAGGTGTGTGAATTCTTGTAATGAATCTGGCTAAGTGTTTGCAGTTTGCAATCTGAATTCAACCAACAAATGGCTGTGCTAACACGTGATTAATAGAGGTGGCGGCGTGCCGTTACCATTTAGTTAACAGTTGTAGATTTTGTGATACCAGTAAGAAATATCAGATGCTGGTGGTTTTTATAGCTATTTATATTTAAAGGTTTACTGTGTTTTATAGTTTGTGTAGTCCTGTTAGAATTTTATTGAATTAAATATAAATTGATCATCCATTGCCTGAGACATTATGTGGGCGTGATACTGTGGAGTGTAAGTAGCACCGTTTATATCTTTTAATAGTGCTTTGACTGTGTGGAAGAAATATTTATAACCCTCCCAATTGGTATGCTAGAGGCCATTTACATCATTTTTGAATACGGGTTGATAAAAAATTTAATATGTAACCTTTATATTTTGGTATACCGAGATTTGTGGACACTTATAATGAGAACTTGTAAACCTATGTTACGAGAAGTATTTTACAGGCCTTTTAATTAATTTTATGTGACGGCCTATATTAAATTGATATGCTGTGATTGAATTCTCTGTTGTTAATAACCATCATATCAGGATTGTAATCTTGCTGTCAATAAATGAGACTACTTAGGATTTTTTGTACTTTATATTTTGTAGTTTTTATGCATTTGTACCCTAGTTCCAGTACATTGGGTTATGTAACGTAGATTTTATTTGGCATGAGACAGACACACTGCTAGAGTCTGTACCCAGCAAGTTAGGAGCCTTAAGGGCGGAATCAGATACCAACGTTACTAGATGCATAAACCCACTGATGATCCTGATACTTAAGGACGTTAGGCATAGGACATTCAAGTACTCAAGACGTCCCTTGAGCGGCGGCCATTGGCACTTAGATGTTGGTGGCTCCTGCTGGGGTTGCTGTGATGGCAGGTTGAGGTTAGGTCAGCTGGGTAACCCTTCACGGGCTCTCGGCTGGGTCTCGTCAGCATGGTGGTCTCAGCTGGGCTCTTCCTTTGGGGCAGAATCTCTTCTGTGGTGTGGTGGTCTCTGCTGGTGGCTTGCTTCGAAGCTGGAGTGAGGGCTCCAGTAAACGACCTCTCCCATGAAGTCGCAGGCATCAACTGCAGTTTGGACGGCACGTCCCAACATAAATATTTGCATCCAGCTTCATGCACTGTTGCAACGAGCGTGGCGTGCAACCGCTTCCTTACTCCGCCGCTGTGTGGCAATGTGCGCTCACTGCCAGGTCGGCCGGCCTCGCAGTAATGCACCTTGCGAGGCTACTAGTTTGCGGCGGGTTACATCGCTGCCCACTCAGTAATGGAACATACGGACTCAAGTGCTATTCTCTCATCGGAAGTGCTGGTTTGCGATGGCGGGGGTATGAAAGCGGCGGTTTAGAAAAAAAGAAGCATGCTGCATGCATCAATTCCCCCCTCCCCGGGTCCGTGCGATGCTGACACACCCGTCATTGCTTTGACTTTCGGTTGCGCTTCTGTCTTGCTTCTCTTTTGATGTTTTCTCTGCAGGCATCACGCGTTTGCTTCTAGCACGGTGATCATCTATGCATGGCATGCTGCAGCTGGTGATAATTTCATCTTCCCATTCTAGCAAACTGTGATCGCTCACCGCTCACGGTCACACGCCCCCAAACTGGTTTGTTCAAAAGGTGCCGGCCTGGCTACTAACGATATTGTTACCCCTCGATTCTGTGGGCACAAACACTATGCTGAAGGCATGGTTATTAACATGTACATTTTTTACTCAACACCCCAGGCTGTTGAAACACTTGGGGATAAAAGTCAAAACTTCAAAGTCTACTGGGTGGTTAAAAGCTTCACTCACTCAGTCCATGGCGTTCGTGGTTGGCACAAAAGCTAGATGGACTGTCATAGGACCTAATTCTGCCATGGACAGCACGTTACTGGAAAAGTTTCATCTCATTTGAGACCTATACGTTGGTATGGTACACTAATCTATACATCATTTAAACTTGCTAGCCTGGGTAACAAAGTCGTCTTGGGCACACTTACATACCTAAACCCTTGTATTAATACTTGCCCTAAATGATCTATCCAGATCGTAGTAATTATAAACTTGTCATGTCTTCATTGCTTCTGCAATCGTGGTAAAGCGGAGGCTTTCTTGATAATAGGAAAAACAGGTAATTGGCAAGCTGCCTGGCAGCAGTTATATATAGTGACGTGGGTTTCTCTTTTTTACAATTAAGGGCGGCACACAGGCCGTTTAAAGAAAAAGCACTCTTATCTTACTGGAATTGAAACTCTGTTCCGAGTTCAAAACTAATTTCATGCAATTTTTGCCGATTGCATGAGCAGTCTTATGGTAGCTGGAAGGGGGAAAAAAAAAAAAAAAAAAAAAAAAAAAAAAACCCAACAACAACAACATAGTTACACTGGCAAGAAATATATCTACAATTTAACTGATGGCTTAGAGTTTCCTACACTTAACAGGTAATAAAGGCTAGGGCCTTGTGGTATGTGTTGCCCAATCACACTCTTCGTTACCTGGTACCCGCATGAGGCCGTCAAGGCACTGGGACATCCGGCCCTTTATACTAGTGCCGCGGAGGCTCGTTGCACTTATGGTTGGTGTCAGGCTGGGCTCCACATCACGGTTCTCTCAGCTGGTGACATGAGGCAAAAGGACTTGCCTCATACCACACAGAGTCTGTCACTGTGTCAGCTGGCTCGGCCACTGGAACTGGCATGGTTTGCACCAGGGACGTTCTCGGTAGAAGCCGGGCCGATCTTGGTCTTGCTCTCTGCATCTACGCCAAGGCTGGATTCACCTGGCCTCGTTCAGCTACATTGTCTGCTTAGGGAGCACCCTCGCTTCCTCCATACTCATTCAGTTTGGTTCTCCTTCTGCGTCCAGTCGTAAGAGGCGTCTTAGAGTTGCCTCATACAAGTTGCTTGTTTCCTTCTACACTCTGTCTCCCATGTTCCATCGTTCATGGTTTCCACCCGCTTCCTCGCTCTCCCTTTCTCACTTGCTTCCCCTTCCAGTATCACTTTCCCTTTCTTGCTCACTTCCACCCACCTTCTTCTCCTCGTTTGGTCTGTCTCCATTTGCTTCCTGATTCTACCCTTCTTGCTCGCTGCAATCTCATTCTCTTGCTCCCTCCTCCTCATGTGCTCTCCCCTCCACGTTTGCTTCAACTCGCTTTAGCACTCTCTTCTTGTCTTTCATTCGCACCTTCTCGCTAGCTCCCACTCACCCTCTCGCTCTCCCTTGCTCGCACTTGTACTCTCGCACCTCGCACTCTCCTCCACGCTCGCTTGCAACTCCTCTCTCATACTCTCCTCAATTGCTAGAACTTACTCTCTTGCTTGCACTTTCGAGTTGTTGGTAAGTAGATCTTCCAGGGACCTCTGATACCGTTACCGGCTGGTGTGGTTGCTCGAGTGTCCTCGGGACTCGAACTGAGGTAGGGCTATGTTGGTGTAAGGGTACTGGTGACTGCGGCTTTATCCCTCTCGCCCTCCTCAAGTTATTGTCCACCATCCGGTGGTCTGGTAGCATACCACGAGTTTCCTCTGGGTCGTCCCTCGGCGACAGTGCGGTGATGCCAGAGTGCTACTGGAATACGTCTGTGTTTCAATAACCATATCTGGCAAACATCAGGGCTCCCCCAAGTTGTCGGGTTGCAGCTTTGTTGATCCCCACCGTGGGGAAAGAATCCCTACTTCTCCTCCTTCAAAGGGTGGTGTGATTTGTCAGGCTGTTCTCCCTCTCATTCAGATTCCAGGTATTCATCTTCAGCATCGAACCCTTGGTCATATTGGAGTCTGTTTCTGATGGCCCATTTTTTTTTCTTTGGGACCATGGATGTGGGGTTCGGGCATAGGTCATATCTGGTTTCTCGCCACCTTCCAGATTTTCCCATCTTGTCCTCTGCCCAATACACGTTTTCTTGTCGCCCTACTACTATATAAGGCCCCTACCATTTAAGTGCAAATCCCACACAGATTTGTCACTGGCTCGGCTCAAAGGATGGTTGCATAATAATACGTAACTACGTTCAGGTAAATAGTGTTCATCGAACGCATGTTCTGGGTACTTACGCTGGATATAATGTTCTTGGTTTCTCTGAGCTGCCTCTGTTCTACAGATTACCACTCTTTATTTCTTTGAGAGCAGGAAGTTCTGTATGTTCAGTTTCCCATTGCCACTTCCAGGTTGTCGGATGGCTGGGGAAAGTTTCAATGGCGTCACTATGCTTTTGTCACAATGTATACAGGTTTTCTGGTAGCTGTACATCCCAATGCATATGATTGTTATCCATTTATATGCCGCTCTTTTTGAGCTCTTGGTTCTGGCATTCAGTAGGGTTTGCATATGAGAGAGAGAGAGAGAGAGGAGAGAGAGAGAGAGAGAGAGGAGAGAGGAGAGAGAGAGAGAGAGAGAGAGAGAGAGAGAGAGAGGGGAGAGAGAGAGAGAGAGAGAGAGAGAGAGGAGAGAGAGAGAGAGAGAGAGAGAGAGAGAGAGAGAGAGAGAGGAGAGAGAGAGAGAGAGAGAGAGAGAGAGAGAGAGAGAGAGAGAGAGAGAGAGAGAGAGGAGAGAGAGAGAGAGAGAGAGAGAGAGAGAGAGAGAGAGAGGAGAGAGAGAGAGAGAGAGAGAGAGAGAGAGAGAGAGAGGAGAGAGAGAGAGAGAGAGAGAGAGAGAGAGAGAGAGAGAGAGAGAGAGAGAGAGAGAGAGAGAGAGAGAGAGAGAGAGAGAGAGAGAGAGAGAGAGAGAGAGAGAGAGAGAGAGAGAGAGAGAGAGAGGGAGAGAGAGAGAGAGAGAGAGAGAGAGAGAGAGAGAGGAGAGAGGAGAGAGAGAGAGAGAGAGAGAGAGAGAGAGAGAGAGAGGGGAGAGAGAGAGAGAGAGAGAGAGAGAGAGAGAGAGAGAGAGAGAGAGAGGAGAGAGAGAGAGAGAGAGAGAGAGAGAGGAGAGAGAGAGAGAGGAGAGAGAGAGGAGAGAGAGAGAGAGAGAGAGAGAGAGGAGAGAGAGAGAGAGAGAGAGAGAGAGAGAGAGAGAGAGAGAGAGAGCTCCTGCAGGCTTTCTCATCCTGCCAGACACACCAGAGACAGCCTGAGAAACAAGAGAGATGGTGAAGGGGCCTTCTAAAAATAGCCAAGTGGCTGTGTGGCAACAGGGAGTATGAAAAGGGGATGAGTGGTGCAAGCGAGAGGGAGAAAGAAAGTAGAGTGCCAGTAAGCTTTTTGGTGGAGAGGGAGGGGAGAGTTTGAAAGGTGGGATGCAGAGTAAGAGGTAGAATAAAAAAAAAAAAAAAAAAAAAGACCCACCAAAAAGGGAAAAAAAGGAAGGAACCCAGGGAAGGAAAAAAAAAAAATAATGAGACCCCAGCTCTGCCTTCACAGGGGGGCCATAAGCATTGGCCCTTTAGGCATTTAAATATGAGTGATAAGCTATTAATTTGTTAATACTTTATTTTACTTCCTTCGAAACTAAGTTAAATTAAAATGTACTGTAAGTTGACAAATTTCTGAACATGTTTGCGGGGAAAAAAATTTTTTAAATGTCAATATCTCACAAATAAGCTGCACCCAATTTTTAGAGTAATTTATTTTGTAAAAATATGGGGCCTATACACAGGGCCAACAGTAAAGTGCAAGAGAAGTGGTGTCTATTTTTAAATCTTTCTCCACCTCCAAGTTATACAGCAGGCACAAATAGAATTGCTGTGCTCAGAAACCAAAATTAGTGCAATAAACTTATTTTTCAACCTCTTTCCTCCAAGTTCTTAAACTTTTTAACCAATTTTTTTACAGTTTACAGTAAAAGGGTTGTTACTTAGAGGTAGTCGTTATTACTGGGGTTGTTACTTAGAAATAGTCGTTATTACTGGGGTTGTTACTTAGAGATAGTCATTACTGGGGATGTTACTTAGAGATAGTCGTTATTACTGGGGTTGTTACTTAGAGATAGTCGTTATTACTGGGGTTGTTACTTAGAGATAGTCGTTATTACTGAGGTTGCTTTGCCGAGTTGACTGAAATGTTCATAAGTTCTTTGCAATAAAATCAATAAATATTACAAACTGCCATTTTGTTTAGAATTACTTTCAAAAATACAACCAAGTACTAAACTGAAAAAGATGAAACGTTTACCTCAGGTTCATGAACGTCTTCCTTATCACTATCATCATCAGAATTGTTTTTTGACCCAGAATCTGCTGTAGTTGAATTGACATCATCATTTTTTCCCCCTTCATCTGAAACACACATCACAAACAGTGGTACAGAGCGTAATGCAAAATGTAAGTAACATGTATATTGCTGAGTGAATGGCTCAAAACTTAGATTAAAGTGTGGCTACAACACACTGCACAAGTGTTTACTTGAGTAGATAACGCACCTGCTGACCAGATGTGACATCACTGGGTAGTAAGAGAGACGTCTGGCATGAGCGAGGCACAAAAGCACAGCCAGTATGCTATATGGAGCACTGCGATCAACAAATTACAGTACATCCTCTGCCTGTTAGTCTTGTCTCCACTGTGCTGTTATACCACAAAACCCAGCTTGCCTGGTGTTATTCAAGTACATACATGCACATGGCTGCTTGCTGGGATTATTCATTCAGCATTATTCTTGGTCAAACATTCACTGGGTACTTCTAGGCACACTGTGTTGTTCAGGTCATTAGAAAGCTGCAGTATAGTGCTAGTTCCGCAAATATGCACACTTTGGTTTTTAAGATGCAGGTTGGAGCGGCCCTGGGAGGATTAAGTCAATATACCAGGGCTTAGTCTACAGCACAAAACTGAGTTATCACTCTAGTCAGCTACATAGACCCTGTCAGCCTCCGACTGTCACTGAAATATTATGCAGCTGTAAGACATCACCAGTGGTCACCATCAGAGAACCAAAATAGCAGGCTAGCCAAGAAAACTTCTAGATGAATGCTGTGGTGGATCTGTGATCTCTTGTCCCACCTTAACAACGCTGTATTAACCAACTTGCATACCCAAAATTGAGTGTCATTCTGTGGTAGATGTATTAGACCCTATCACTAGGGTGAGTATAAGGGTGGATCATGCAAGCTATGTTGGTGGTAAGCAATGCGGACTGTTGCAGTGCAACCTATAATGTGAAACACTGACTCTCGAATGGGGATAGACTACTAGGGCTGCTATGGAAGATCACCATTTAAATTTCAATGACTCCAGGTTTTCCAGATAAAAATGAAGAAATGATCAGCCTTTTTTAACATTTGTTGAGGGAGTGATGGAGGGAGGGAGGGGGAACAGTACATTGTAAAAAGCAATTTAAATGAAGGATACAGAACTTCTTGTTCCTGAAACATTCTACAGCATGAGCAATATAGTTCTTTACTTGCAAGACTATTTCTTTCACAGCAATTATTTTCGTACAATGGAAATAAACTTGATTGGGCTGCTCATGAGAATGTTTTGACTGCACAGAAAAATCTGTTACCTTAAAAAGTACTGCAGTTTTAAATTTCTAGGGTAAGTCACCAGTTTCCTTGACATTTCCAGGTTTCCTCTGACTTTTTTTTTTTAATTTCCTAATTTTTCCATATTTTTTTACAGGTTTTCCATAGCTGTAGCAATCCTGACTACATAAAGGGGTCCTGGGTGCAAGGCCAGGAAAGCACAACCCCGGTCAGACAGAATGCTTCCAAGGAAGGACTGAGCAGATCTGTGCCCAGTAACCTGTGGCCCACTTCAATGTGTTCCTTTGTACCAATGATGGGGGCAAGCAGGGGTTGAAGGACAAAGGTAGACTGAATTCACACCTCACTAGGGCCAATATTCTCCAACATTACTGCATATGGAGACCAGTCAATTAGTTGTGTCATTATGAATCGCAGTGGAAAGAAAATGGCTGAAATATTAAGATTAATTTGAGCAAACATACTGCAGATAGAAAAAATAAGTAATTAAAGTCCCATAAATGAGAAATTATTAAATTCTATTTTATTTCCACACAAATATACAGAGACTGGAAAATTTTTTTTTAATATTATGTTTTAATTTTTTTATTGTTATACGCAATCAATATAATACAGATGACAGACACTGCCACAGGTTTAGTGATGCTATTTTATAATGCCGAAAATGAACTAGAACTATGTCATAAAGAGAAGTATATTTATTTTAAAAGCAGTCTTTGGAAATTTATTTACATATAAATATAATTTACAACTGAAAATTTACTTTATTAACATATAAACGTGACACAAGACACTATGTAACAATTGAAAAAAAATACATTTAATTAAACAAGCAGATTGTTGATTTCAGAACAAATCCTGCAGTATTGCTAAACCTATGTAACATTACGAAGGCAGCCATAAAGAGATGCTTTACAGAATACAGCGACGCTAAATAGGAAGTTTTGAAAATTAGATTCCCTTTTCGAACCAGACATTGGCTCGTCTCGTCACTCAGTGTCAGCAGTTCATAGTGGCAGGCAAATGGAGGATCTGGGCTGGTAATTGTTTATATATTGAACATGTTGTATAGAACGTTGATAAACGTAATAAGTAGAGATGGGACGAACGTTCGAATTTCGAACTGAACCCGAACTTTAAGGTTATGTTCGGGTTCGGTTCAAAATTTATTGCCATGTCAAAGATCTGTTCTAGTTCGGTTCAAAAAATTTACAGGAGTTCGTGTTAGGTTCGAAAATGTGCTAGAAAGGAACATCATTAACGAACTTTGTAATGAACTGAAGTATTTACTCATGTACAGTTACTGAGTGAAGAGATTTGGGCGGCTCTTAACAGTGAGATCTTTGAGAGCCGATGAGGGTGATTGAGGTGAGAATGGAGCAGCACCAAAATTAAAGAGCGGGGGAAACTGGAGCTCCCAGAGAAAACCATCTGACCAGCGGCATCATCCAGCACGATTCCTAAATGTGAAAGTCCGGGAGTGACACGTCCAGGGATTGAACACAGTTTGCCTTGGTGGGAGGCAAGCAGGCTGACAGCTTAGTCACTACAGCACTCTGATGACTTAGGAGTCGAGGTCTTGCCAGGTTACTCCTACAAAGGAAAAATAGGGTACAGTGTGCACCTGAGATACACAATAACTATTCTCTGTATTCCAACATTGGACTGCTTTTCTTCCAATAGCATTATCATAAACCACACAGATAGGTTTTTGAGGTGATAGCTCTGTATATATAAGTACATACTTTGCAGCATCTACCAAATAATTTCTAATCTAATTATACTAAATTCAAGTTGGTAATGTATTTGATTCATACAGAAAGCATTGTCTTTTGAAAATTAAGATATCATCACTGCAGACCATGAGACTAAAAGTTGTATTAGTGTGGGGTAAGTCAATATTAGGTACATGCGTAGAACATGAAAGTTGGTCTACCAGGGCGATGCCAAAATGTGGCACCCACCCCCCTGGGGTATGACTATGTGTGCTCTCCTGGGTGATGCCTAAAGGTAAGCCCTCCAAGGTGATGCCTAAAGGTGTTCACTCCAGGATGATGCCTAAAGGTGTGCTCTGCAGGGTGATGCCTAAAGGTGTGCCCTCCAGGTTGATGGCTAAAGGTGTGGCCTCCAGGGTGATGCCTAAAGGTGTGCCCTCCAGGGTGATGCCTAAAGGTGTGCCCTCCAGGGTGATGCCTAAGGTTTGCACTCCAGGGTGATGTCTAAAGGTGTGCACTCCAGGGTGATGCCTAAAGGTGTGCCCACCAGGGTGATGCCTAAAGGTGTGCACTCCAGGGTGATGCCTAAAGATGTGTACTCCAAGTTGATGCCTAAAGATGTGCCCTCCAGGTTGATGCCTAAATGTATGCTCTCCAGGTTGATGGCTACAAGTGCATCTCCAGGTTGATGCCTAAAGGTGTGCTCTCCAGGGTGCTGGCTAAAGGCATGGTCCCAGAGAAATACTTAAAGATGTGCCCCAAGAGGAATACTAAAATGTGTGCCCCCTAGGGTGTGCCTAAAGGTGTGCCCCCAGGAGGATGCCTAAAGATGTGCCCCCAAAAAGATGCCTAAATGTGTGCCTGCCCATAGCTACGTCTAAAAGTGTGCCCCAAAAGGATGCCTAAATGTGTGCCTGCCCATAGCTATGTCTAAATGTGTGGCCCCAGGGCAATGCCTCAAGGTGTATCCCCAGGGGGATGTCTAAATGTGTGTCCCCCGGAGGATGCCTAAAGATGCGCCCCCCAGGGTGATGCCTAAAGATGTGCCACAAGGGGGATGCCTAAAGATGTACCCCCAGAAGGATGCCTAAACGTGTGTCTGTTCATTGCTAAGCCTAAAGGTGTCCCCCCAGGGCAAAGCCTACAGGTGTACACCCAGAATGATGCCTTAAGCTGTGGTCCTAGAAGGATGCCTAGAGGTGTGCCCCCTGAAGGGTGCCTAAAAGTGTGCCCCTAGAAGGATGCCTAAAGGTGTGCCCCCACGACAATGCCTAAATGTGTACCTCCCAAGGCACTATCTACGATATACACCCAGGGTGATGTATAAAGTTCTGCCTAAAGGTGTGCCCCAGGGGATGCATAAAGGTGTGCCCCAGGGGAATGCCTAAAAGGTGTTCCCTTATGGTGATACCTAAAGTGTGCTCCCCCCCCCCCATGATGCTTAAAGTTTGCCCCCAGGGTGATGCTTTAAGGTGTGCCACAGGGTGATGCCTAAAGGTGTACTTCCCAAGGATGATGCCTAATGATGCGTTCCTCCATGGCGATGCCTAATGTTATGCCCCAGGGCAATGTGTGAAGGTGTGCCCTAACAGGGCGACTACTAAAGGTGTAGTCCCAGGGAGATGCATGAAGGTGCGACTCCCCAATGCCTAAAGGAGTACCCCCTAAGGCGATGCCTAAAGAACTCCCCCAGAGTGATGTCTAAAGTTGTGTTCCTCCAGGGTGACGCCTAAAGATGTGCTCCCAAAGCTGCACCTAACAGTAATCCTGCCGGGGCGATGCCTGAAAGTGTGCCCCCTCCCCCCCTTCCTCGGCCAACTCATTAGTACAGATGTTGTTTTGCTACTGCTAAACAGAACAAAATCTGCGAGGAGCATTAACTGGTGGAAAAAGTGTGTGTTAATGCTAACATTTTTTGTTGTTAAAATGGTGCTGGCTGGAAAAAAAATACCTTCAAATACATCCTCGTCATCCTCCTCTTCGCCTTCTTCCTCTTCAGGATCATCATATTCTTGTTCTTCAGTGTGTTTGGAGTGACTGCGAGCCTCTGTTGCATCTGCATTTTCTCCCTTAGCCACACATCAAACAGAGTATCAAAACAATAAGACGGAGAACTCAACTGTCAAACACAAATTTATTAGAGGTTTAGCTATTAAGTAATAGGTCTGGTGAAAATAATTTAGTTTTAGTGCTCAAATATTATAAGACAGCTTTAAGGGTTCCAACTGGCTAAGCTACTCAATATTATTTTGAACTTTAAGAAAACCTTTTCATTAAAAAACTATCACATTCATAAAATATGTGCCACAAAGGAATAGCATATACAAATCTTTCCACATACGACGACTAGTTTTGGATTACTACTACAATTTATGTGAATTTCTTTTAAAGGGAAAACGCATATTTGCAATAATTTTTAGGTACAAAAACGTTTCTATAGGATAGTTAAAGATGCTGAAGGACGTAATGCACACTTTCTTCTTTATTATCACACAGCAAAATGATAGTCACTGCTGAGGAAATCAAGAAGAGAGTTGTTGATGTAAGAATTGTACTCGAGTTCAGTGGCTTGTGCATAAAGACAATGAGGCAAATGATGAGCGTACCTGGATTGCCAATAGCCACCACACACTCACAAGTTTCTAAACTGCAACAAAAAAACCTCCAGCACGGCAGAACACCTAATCTCCTTCAACACACACCTTTCCCTGTTTATACACCTCTGCATAAATATTTTTCAGCCATCACTGCATTGCTAAAACTTCTCAACTGTCATCCTCATAAATAGATCTGCCGTTTTTATTTAACCCTTAAAAAATGGCTGAAAATGTATTAGTAGTAGGCATATGGGACTACGGAGACCAGTTATGCTACTGCCATGTTGGATTCTGTCATGTTGGTAGCCAGTACACCACCATATTTGTTCTCAGTATGCCATTATTTTGCAGCCAGTATGTCACAATATTGGACCGCCATTTTGGTAACCAGAATATCATTCTTTCATTGCTCTAAAATTCTGGGGGTTCTCTCCTAGTGCTCCCATTTTTCTCTCTCTTGCATTCCAGGGGTTTTCTCCAAGTGCTTCCATTTTTACCCTCTAGCATTCTTTATTTCTCTTTATTTCCTTTTCTCTCTTTCTTTCCTTTCTCCCCCATTCATTTGTCATTTGTTTATATGTTACTGGAAGCCGCCATCTCTGTTTACATTTACATTGAGATGGCCATCTTGTTTTTTCATATGTAATTTGTTACTGGAGGCCAAAGTCTTGATTTTTCGTTTGTCATTTGTTCTCACCTTTATTCGATTAGTCGCATTTGCTCCACTGGCATTCACCACTAGGAGCGCTGCAATCTTGGTTCTGGAGTAGTCCACTAGGTGACGCGCCAGTTGTTTGATTAGTCAACCTCGCATCTGTCGCATGCACTCCACTGACATCTTCGATCTAGAGTTGGCTGCTAGGGGAGCTACTTTTTTTAGAACTCAAAATACCTACTGGAATAGAGCGGGATCGAACCACCGGACTTGGCTCACCAGACTAACGCCTTAGACCACTCGACTATTGCGACATGCCCTGGGACAAGCGTTTATAAGAAGTGTATAGCTTGAGGACGAATAAATATCTTGCGTAGTTATTTTTTCATTAAATTGTTTTAAGTATTTATTTATTATTAAGATTTAAGTTATATAATATTTAAGGTTTTTATTTTTATTTACATATAATAAGTTTTAAGTATATTTTTTTAAGTATTTATGTTTTCACCTGTGAAATAGTAATCGCACGATGTATATTTGTAAACATTGCAACATAATACAAATTTTCTGTCAAAAATGTTTTGTATGGGAGAAATTAAGTCTGAATTTATTATGTTTGTGTGGAGTTGTGACTTAACAATGCTTACAGGAAATTTACAGGAACACAAAAATTCAGTGTAGTCTATACTTGAAATATTAACTATCCCTTATTTTTCATCAAAAATTTCAGATGCGGCCTATAGATGCCAAAATATGGTAATTTATTTTGTAAGAATGGTGTTAGTTGTCACAATTTATCATTATATAAATTAATTATCTTTGGGTAGCATCAGAATTTTCCCATTTCTGCTAATTAACAAATTATTTCTTATTTAAATGCAATTTTCTTTTGCTTGCATTAAATGCCATTGCATAAAACAGTTTTATTTAAATTTTCATGTAAGTAGAAATTATTTCGTATTTGTGGTAAATACAATGTTATTTTCAGCCTGAAGTGTAGGCCTTAATCATCAAGGTAAGGTAAAAATGTTGTCTATGTCCCCGGAATACAGACCGGCTAGAGTATAGGTGTCCGTCATGCAGACTGCAGCCACTAGCCAGGTGCCAATGGTTAGCGTCTAACAGCTATGGTACCTTCACTACTTGTATCACCTGCAATAACGAGTATAGTTAAGATGCATAGGTTGGCTGGACGAACAAATCATCTGTGCAAACCAAATCTACCAATATGAAATGTACCAGCGTGGATTGAAATACCAACCGAGTAATCCCGGTTCGAGACACAGTCAAAAACCACCCCACCCGACTACAGAATTCCAATGTCCAGAATTTAGCAGGAGACCCCACAAAGACCCGGTCGCATTCGTGCAAGAATGCGAGAGGGAATTCGCAGAGCATAATAATTCCCATATGCAATGGGTGCTGAAAGCCAAACATCAATCGCTAGGAAAGGCAAAGGAGTGACGGTGAAAATACAGGAAATTCGTCAGTGAATGGGACCAGCTGAGCCACTGACTGGCTTCCAAGTTTACAGGGGAAGAGGTTGTGGCACAGCTGATTATGGAGTTCCACACAAAAGTGCAGTCCTGGGGGAGGAAGTTGAGATACACATTCAGAGAAAGGTGCAATTGTATAAGCGCATTTATCCAGCAAAAAGCGAAGTTAGTTGCATGCTGAATATAACGCGGACTCTGATTCCCTCCCTCTGCAACTTCCTCATTGATCCCAAGCTTCAAATGATAGAAGAATTAGTCGAGCGAGCCAGGGCAGTTAGACAAAACTACCGCGAACAGTCTCTCTTAGACCTGCGGGCGCTTGCCACCCAAAGTCACTGCCTCACCCCCGCCTCCCACACAGCGGGAAGCCGCCAGTCAGCCCCTCCTCATGCCACCTCTCTTTTGCTTTTCCGGGACCGCCTGGAGTGGTATTCCAACTGGAATTACCCCACCCAGCCTGGCCAGAGAGGGGAGGCAGTGAACGCATGGACACCGGTCACATCATCACACCCCGGAAAACTTAAGGAGCCCTCTCATCCGCGCAATACCCCAATAAGACTAGAAGCTCTCAGGCATGAGCGCTCTTCCTCCAACGAGCCTCGCCTTCCTGTCCAAATCAACAATAAAGTTATTGTGGCCATGCTGAACATAGCTGCTACAAGTAACTTTGTAATGAGAGACCTTTTTAACGCCCAGCCAATGAGCCCACCTACCCCACATGGGAAGACCCGGTTCATGGGCTCAACTGAATCTCCCCTACCAAATAAAATGGGAGCTTACCCTTTCCTTGGTCGTGAGTAATAAACTAATCCGAGAAACTTTCTGGGTCGCAACCAATCTTGAGGAGCCCGTGATTTTTGGGCAGTCCTGCTTGTGGAGGCAACATTGCATAATAAACTGTAGGCAGCGTCGGATCTCCCTTTTGGAGGACAGGAATAAGATGTTTGACTGGGAGGGTAACCCAGCTCCTGCTACCCCTCCCATTGCCCAAGCCCGCCTCCTCCAGCTCCAGGTAGAGACTCCTTATCAGCCCAGAAGTCACCAGCAGAAATGACAGTCACCCCAAACCTCCATCTGAACCACCACCATCCCCCAGAATAACCACAGTCAGGCCAGACAAACCTGTCGTCTGGCTCAACTATGACATATGAACTGCACGCTTCCTCCACGCCCTGCCAAAGGATCCAAGTTTCCTCGGTCTAGGGAACCCGGACATCCAAAGGGCAGTGTACAGGGGAGCCTTTCCTCTACCCTTAAGGAGGATGTCCCACAACGACCGGCGCGTCAGAGTGGCATGTCTGTCCGGACAATGCCCTCGACACCCTAGCCCTTCCAGGTGTTTTTCGGGATGCCTGACGCTCCCTAATTACCATATAGCCAGAGAGGCACATCGACCCAGATACTGTCCTTGACTCATAACCCCAATAACCAACCGATGGTGGGTGAGCACAGTGAAATATTCACTTGGAAACCCAACATTTTTCAGATGTTATGAAGAGGTCCTCAGGGCAGAAAGGTCCTGCTAGAGGCCCCCATAACCCTGCCAACTGGTCATAGAGTAAAGACTGAGAGTCCCTCTGAACCTTGCCCACTGAACCGAATGTAAACAATGTCCAACAGAACCTTTGGTTTTACCCATTATAACATGTGCACATGCAAAGGACAGCATGCCGGAGTCGATTGTGGATGTCTCCGAGATACCACTATCCCCGGGGTTTGTTCCCCTGACTCCGCTTCCAGAGGAAATCGAAACTCCAAAGAGATGAGAGGATTGCCTCTACCACCTTCGTCCACCACCAGAGGCCCGCGAGCTAACGACGATGGGACTTTAGCACATGTGGGGTCCCTTACTGTGGCCACAGTTCTAAGGCCTGCTCTCATACAACCTCCCCGATCATCGCAGAAGGGGAAGGAATGGATTGTCCAAGGTAGGGTAATGGCCAGTGCCCCTCCCTAGATCCTCCCATCTCAAATCTGAGATGCCATCACCAAGACTCGAACCCAGGAGGGAGGTAAGGACATCTCTCAGGGTTCCCCTCCTGTGATTGAGTCCACTCCCGTATATGTTAGTGTATGAGAAGGTCTCAACGCTCGTAAAATGTTATCAGTCACGCAGATACCACAGCAACAGTGCGGGAAAAAGACAGTAAACCGAGATGGCCCACCTCAAAGGAGCACGCACCATCAGCACCACCGTGAGTAAAACGCTCATACCGCGACCCATGCCAAGTCCACTGCACTCGAACCAGGCACCACGAAAAGAGAACTACCTGCGAGTGCAACTCGAGATCTCAGGTTGCTGGGCTACTTTCATGAAAACCCCTGGAGGCCCACACACAGTTATCGATGGCCTGCACAATCGCTACCTCCACCAAAAAAAAGTAGTCGACCTCAGAAGCGACACCACACCCAGTGAAGAATAGTGAGTGAAGGTTTCAACAGACTTTCTATTTATTAGTCACCAGGGTTGTGAGTTATCCCTTTGCGGTAACAATCACAAATCTTTATTAGACTCCCATGTCCTTCAAGCAGACCAGTTGTGTTGCTGTATAAAAAAAAAGGGGGGAAAGACTATAACAAAAAAAAAAATTTTCTCCCCTTTAAAAAGGTGTGCGTTGACGAGTGCCCGGCTATTGATTGTATGGCACGATTGTCGAGGTTTAGCGCTAGACCAAGTGCGCGGTTATAGGTAGCTGACGGGAGGTGTTAGAAACGTGACTTACTCTGAAGGTCTTCAGTCAGTTGGTAATGTGGGTTAACTGGCTGAGTGAGACTGTTGCTACAGTCCTTAAGTAAGATTACGTTGTACTCTAAGTTCCAGGCCGCGACTCTTGACTCCAGAAGTTAGGATTGGCTAGTACGTATCTAGCTTCAGTCTGGTACACTAGGCCCCTTAGTACCAGGTGATAGTCAGGACTGGTTCGGACGAGCGGTGGAAAATGAAATATATCATACCACGTGGACAGTCGAGACTGCCCGTAAGCTCTGTAAGGTGGCGCGGTCCCGCTCCGCCTGTCTTTCCTGCACAGGAGGGGCTAAGGTACTCCACTGCTGGCCAGCTAAATGAGTAATCTTTTTTTCCCTACGCCTTCGGCCATGCCTTATCTTATAAGTAGGGGCATGCACTTTGGGTGTTTATTTTTATACAGAATTTGGGGTTATTATTCTTAAAAATCAGTGTTATTTTTTTATGAAAGCGGTGTTATTTTTTTATTTAACAGTTAACTATGTAAATACAAACAAAACCACATGAAAATAAAAGTAACACTTTGTTAAATGAGACATAAAGACTATAAACTAAAACTTTAAATTTTCAGGTGATTGTTTTCTGTTTTTCACTTTCAATGTGCTTTACGCACAAGCTCTACGGTCCCAAGTAACTGATATATTGTAAATTTACGAAACATAGTTTCATCGTTACTTGCATTCAAGCCATGTTTTAAAAATTCTGCAGCACGTTGCTTTGCATTTATGGTGGGTTTCAGCATTTTGAAAAGAAAATTACATCATACAAAGTGCCTAAGTATTTAAACAAATCTAACTTTACCCACACCCCAGACGCGATATCAGCCCAAACTGGAACAGGTGGCAATACAAAATTTAAAGATGCATTAATGAAATATGTCTACAATTGTAGAAACATCCAATAGATTTATTTGTTGTTCATCGCAGGCACACAATGTTGCAATATGATAACCAGTGATCTTTCACAGCGCTACTATCAATACTCGAAACCATCAAAAATTTTTAAAGTTACTGTATGATCTCTATGGATTTTTGTGTTTATGTTACTAATGTAATCCGAGGTTAAACAAGTGATTTTATCGTTACCTTCTGCCACTTATATAGTGTTTCTGTGTTGATAGAGAACAAATGTTTTGAAATATAGCGAAAGCCTGTATCTTTTCTGCTCAGCGAAATACCATGGGATATTCCTCAGTAGGCAGATTTCCTAGCAGTTAAACCAGGTTATAACCTAATTTCTCAGTTTCTTTATTGCCTTATTTAATTAATATTATCTTAACCTTGAAAATTTGTGGAATGAAAACTGGCTATCAAACTGATATGACACTATATGCAGCTAAAAAGTGTTTTCCCCAACGTTTTTGTAGTATTATTACGAAAAGTTAAAAAAACAAGTTTATTCATTTTAAAACATAAAAATTCGCATAAAAATTTGTTTTATCGCAAATGCAAATTTTGCATGCCCCTACTTATAAGTCATAGAGTTTGGTTCGCCGCTGAACAAGATATGTCGTGCAATCCGGAAGAGAAACTATTCTCCTATAATAGTTTAGGTGCAGTAGCTGATTTGTGGCACAGTCTCCGTAAGAGTCTCCACTGATCCCCCATGTCTGCGGGCTGATCAGAGACGTTGAGCCGTGTGGGTCAGCAATACTACTACTGGATGTGATCTCCAGCCAAGGCCAGGCGGCAACACCCAGGCCAATACCGCCCCCAGCACCTAGGGGCTCTGGTAGGTGATACAACCTAGGCTTGCTGTCTCTCCTTGGCGGAAGGTATTCCTAGTGGTCTTGGCTACTCTGTTCCTTCCCTCCAGCACCTGGGTGCTCGGGGTAATAGGAAGCAACAGGCGGCCGTCTAATGGGTATGTTCCAGACTAGAGGTCCCCAGAAGGGGGATCTCAATCAAGCTAGTTCAGATTTATAAAGATACCAGTTTCTGTTGGTAGTGCGCAGTGCAACTTATTCCTAGGGAGTGAAGTAGACATTACTCTAGAAATAACAGTCTGAGGATAGAGAACAAAGATGTACTGATTGAGGACTCAATAAATATAGTGACTCGTGCTATCTCCTATCAAGCAGACGGAGTACTGAAGGAAAACTACGTTAATCAGGTGTAGGCAACCGGGTTCTAAGCTAGAGCGAGAGTGAACTAGAAAATTGAATATATAACTACTAAACTCAAGCTGTCTAATGCAGGTGTCTGGAAGAGACAAAAGAAGTTAAAGTTCAAGTAGCAAGGTATATTCGTGTTCGATGGGTGTTAAAGACTGTTGTCATTGCAGAGGGTAGCCACAATGGCTACTGAAGACTCGAGGTTTCGCTGGAGAACCCAGCACTAAGGAGTGCTCGGGGTTACTCAAGAGAAGAATTACTAATGACTACTGGAGCCCCGCCACGCATGGACTTATATAGTCAGAAGTCTAAGCTGCAGCGACAGGATGCGAGGAAGGTGTGTGACATCCTTCTGCCATGAGGCTGGCATGGGAGGTGGGAACCCTCTCGTCAGCGTTCTTGGTTCGTGGATCTTCGGCGGTGCACGGCCGTGCCTGAAGTGGCTGACTGCTTGTTGGCACTCAGCGTGGGGGGAGGGGGAAAGTGACGTACTAGCTGATTGCGTAACCTTGTTGCCACGCGTTCGGCCGCCCGGTGGATTTAAACGGCGTACAACACTGTGTATTGGTTTGCAGAACAACTCTCACATGGGTGGTTGAAGTAAGGGTATACTTCAAGTGAAGAGCGAAGAATCGTAATTGTAGTTTATTAGTATTATAAGCGGCACACATCAGCGTGTGCAGACACGAATTGTCCCTTGAGTGCGCCAAAACCAGAAAGACTGCCACGGTGGAAGACACCATAAAATAGTGTTCTAACGAAAGTCCAAAGTCAAAAAGGCCTGACACATTCAAATATTTAAATTGACGTCTGGAAAAGTAATGGTTAAGGTAAGAAGTTGTTAGTTAGATATCTCAGAGTAGGAATATGGTTTGTAAAATGTAGTATTGTCTCACGTAATTAATTAATTTATTTTTTTTGTTTCTTTTAAAGTGTGTACATAATCATGTCAATTAAGTAAGAGCGTAATGCCTAGACCGTAGAGTACATCAATTGCGCCTCAAGTTCCCTGTTCCCTGTATGGGGGTTTGTAACACATGAATCAAAAGGCTTGTTGGCACACATACATAAATTTTGCATTTATATGGCGTGCTGTAAATGCCGCAGTGAATATGTATTGTGTTTTTGTTTTCTTTCTGGAAGTGTTTTACTCTATTGAGTCAATATAGATTACGTTGTAGATTGTAACTTTAAGTTTTGCAAAATAAAAGCTTCACTTGGAGTAATTAAAGACTTTACCTCAGGGTCGATGTAGAATACGATTTGCATGGTTAAAAATAAAGTCAAGAAAGCTTCTCCTAATGCGCCTCATTTTTTTATAAGAGACCGTTCATATTAATTTTAGAATTTAAGTAAATTAATGTATCATGTTAATATAGGTTTCTTGCAATGTTAAATAATTAACTGTTAATCAGTGCATGGATTGGAGACCCAGACACTTGAGCCACATTTCATTTTCTTGACAACAGCAAAAAGTACCTTGACACGTGCCGCTCCTACAACTAATCAACTACGATTACGACTCATCACTAAGTGTTCCTATTTCCACTATTACAGACGTGAGAAACATGTATAGAGAATTTTACAGTACAGATGAATTCTCGATTGCCTACTCTACCAAGCAACAGGAACTTATAAACAAATTCTTGTCACCTGAAGGATACGCAACCCAGAAGCACCCCCCTCCCCCCTTTGCCATGCTGAGAGCCAACATGCTGTCCAGACCTCTGGCAAGGCCAAACGCCATTGAAGAGGCACGAAGCAAAAATGCTGATTACTGTTGACACGAGTTTTTCGTCTCCCATGCCAACCAGGGCAGGATGCTCACCCTCCTCGCAACTGACGCCGACAGCCTACAAGCTCTGCCTATATAAGTCAGGACGCTACTGGGCTCAGGGAGACATTCTTGTTTCTTCTCTCGTGACATCCCAGAGCATTGCTCAGTGCTGGGACCTACAGAGATCTTCCAAGCTTTAAGTTTGTCCCCAGTGGCGGCTTCTAATGCCAACGACCAGTAAAGCTGACGACCAGCGAACACACTCATGTACTAATTAAATTCACTTTGTCTCCTCTAGACACCTTTTACTAGAACAGTTTAATAGTGATATATATTTTTACAGTCTCAATATATCTTTCCCGCTTACAACACAGAACCAGGTGGCCTACACCTGGCCAGTGTAGTTACCTTCAGCACTCTACTGCTTGGTAGGAGGTAGCACATGTCGCATGTTTATTGAACCCTCAATAAACAAAATTTGTTCTCTATACTTCAGCTTCTTTTCTTTCACAGAGTATCATTCTATTCACCAGCTAGAAACCAGTTATGACGTCCACCACTGACAGGAACCGGGACATTTTATACAACCGAATTAACTTTGACTACAGGCGCCCCTTAGGGGTCTGTCAGTTCTTATACACACCCATTAGATGGCCATCTGTTGCTTTCCAACCGCCAGAGTACTGTCTAGTACTGGAGGGGAGGAACAGAGGAGCCATAAAAACTAGAAACACCTTCATTCAAGGAGGGGCGGCAATCCCAGGTTATTTCCTTGCTCCAGAGCATTGTCTAGTGCTGGGGTAACCGTAGTCTGAGACCTACCGTTAGACCTTGCATGGACATACATCCAGTAAAGGCATTGGTGGCCCATACAGCTCCACGTCTCTGATCAGCCCGTAAAGCATGGGGGATCAGTGGATACTGTTACCGAGCCTGTGTCAGCAAACCGATACTGGACATACACTGTGAAGTTGTTTCCTCGTATCTCGTTAAGCAGTGACTCTATGCCTTACCAGGTAAGGAACGGCAAAAAGCGTAGGGAAAAAAATATAGCGTTCCTTGCTGCTAAGCGGTTGACTGCACTCGCACCTCCCACGAGGGAAAGGCAGGTGGAACGGGACAGTGCCGCTGAATTCAGACGCCAAGCAGTCGCACCTGCTCCGGTGGTAATTGTATATTTTTCCCAGTCAATTCGTACCAGACCAGATTACCACCCAGTGGTGAGAGGGTTGGTGTACAAGACTGAGGCTGGGTACAGTTGGTCAAACCTGCACTTTTGGAGCAGTGAATCAGCTGCCTGGAATCGCCGCTTCCGAGTGGGGCAAGCTTGCTGCCACTGATTGAAGACCCGGACAGCATCACCAGGATCAGCTAGGATGATGGTGTAAGTCAATTCCCAACACCCGTCGCCAAACCCCGTCGAGCCTAACCTAAAAACCCCGCTATTGGTCTAGCGACAAAATCCTCGACCTACCTGCCATTCAGTTTAATTGGGCACATGTCAACATGGTGTAAAAAAGTTTAATTTTCCATATCCATGAAAGTTATATGTAAGTGTGTTACATAAATGACAGGGTTACTAAAAGTGTTCATGTGGTAGTCATGATATTGTATAGAGGTAGTAACACAAGAGGCACACAAGTGTTTAATCAATTACTTTACGGTACCTTCTTATCATGTAATATACTTTGCATAGAATATGCGCATAACTGTTAATCAACCTAGTGAAATTAAAACTTTAACAATTGTGGTACCATATAATAATAATAATAATAAAAAAAAGAACAAGTGCCTACAAATAATATTTTTAAATGGAAAGTGTTTTTTTTAATTTATAGCAAATGTAATGCACAACAACCACGCATGTAAACCATATATTAATTTGTGTTCACATATATATTCTTGTAAAAGTTCGTAAAACCAATTAACATAAGAATTCTTTTCTCGTACATTGCAATGGTTGCGGACAGATTCAATAAAGAGTGCTCAGTGGAAGGTCACACACATCCCACACATTTGCCGTAATACACAGGCTCAAGGAGCCTTTTGGTTTAAAGCTCTCCCTCGGCAAACGTTTACATCTTTCCTTCCCATTTCTGTACGAGGGGAACACTTTGCATCCACAAGTGTCGAGTCGTGCCTTTATATGTTAACTTCATTCTCCCTTATATTTACAGGTAAAAATAATAACTATAAGATGTATCAAGGAAACACCTCCCTTGCTCATATTTGTAAACTGACCCGGTGACATGAACGAAGGCACGCGAACCTTGCAGGATAGGAACACAAAGCTTTACTCCAGCATAAAAGCTTTTTTTCTTTTCACATACCTTGACCTTAGTCTCCTCTCCCTAACCCTCACCATTCCTACCTTTCCAGCCGCAACAAAGAAGTGAGACCACAGCCCAGCTGATATCGAGACACGCCGCTGCTGCAGAGAACTGAGGCAAGAGGAATATGAGGGAAAGTGGAAAGGAGAAGGAATAGAGTGCAAGGAAGGAGACAGAGCAACCTGCCAGGTCCTCAGACATGAAACAGAAGCTTCCTTCACGAGCGGGGGAAGCGGAAGATAACCGCATCCTAAACGCTGCATCCCCAACCCACTCGCCTGCCATAGCACAGAGCAGCTACAAAGACAGCTGCAAAGCAGCTTATAGTCTCATTGAACCTGGATACAAGTCAACCTTCCAAACTTCTGATTTTCAACTCCAGGATGGGTCTCCGTCGGAAAGAAGGGGAGGCGATTGACGCATGACGTATCCCACGCCTAGAAAAGGCACCTTCTACAGAAGCCACTTCGCCCCATCTAAAAGTTAAAATGGGCAAGTCAATCCTAGTTAAACACGGTAATGGAGGTAGGACACATAAATAAACTTCGTTGACAGAGTCTCAACACACCCAATTACCAAGTGTCCCTAGCTTTTACCATGCACCTGAACTCTCCAAGAAGCCGTCACGTCATTGCCCATCCCCAAAAATGACAGTTCTACTTTGCTGCTCCTACTGGAAGAACAGCGCTTGCTTTGAATTTTATGCTGCTGCAGGGAGGCGGGCCAATCGCCACATAGTCAAGGCCTCCGTTAGAGCATCAGTGCAGGATGTTTCAAGGCCTTACACCTCACAGATAAAGATCCAGGGTTCATGCATGTGACATCACAAGTCCCCCCCCCCCCCCCCCCCCCAGCGAGAGGCAGGCCCCCTCGGAAACCAAGAAGTGTTGGGAATTAGTATAAAAGGCACCCCAGCCCAACTCATGTTAGTGGGCGCAGGACTGCGAAAGAACCCTGACCCCTTTGACTGTGAAGTCCGAGGACACCTATGGTACCGCCGCTCCTTCTGGCTGTGAAGACCGGAGCATTTAGTAAGGGCTGAGTCCCTCGGTCGTGTCGACAAACGTGTTTAAAAACACATGTCTAGGTCCCGTCAGAAAACCCCTTAACTTCAGCTGGGAAGCCCTGGCCATTAATTATGTATTTTCCTAAAATACAACATATTCTCATTTTTAGCCAAGACAACTTCATCTGGCTGTAACGAGACACACTTCAGCAAATAATTAAATATTAATTATTTTATGTTTGAATTGTCATCCATAATATTATTGTGTGAGTTAATAACGCTTTATAATATCTTTTCATTATGTGTCATCAATTCTTATTATTGTGTGAATTTTACGTTGCATTATATTTTTATGTGTTAATAAACACAATCAACCCAGTGTAATTAGATGCCTTCTTCTTTGGCATTGAAAATTCCCTTTGCCAATAAATTTAAGGGCATTGAATCATTGTGAATTTCATTTTTTGTCACATGAGGTAAGGGCGACCTTGTGTATTCGCCACAAAGGCAATGCACACACACCTTAAGAGGCAAACCCGAGGTTGGTAAATAGATCAATTTCAGCAGCGCCCAAGGCATTAGGAATACTATTCCATCCATGGAATCGAGCTGAATTGGTAGCTTCCTACGTCGCCTGACAGAGGGAAATCTACTATCCTCACTCGACCCTTGATGGAAACTCACCTAGGAGTATTGTCAGTCACACGAACTTCCCTTACTCATAACCCACGTTCGGCTGGTGAACGGCTACGCAAGTGATATACAGTGGAGGTGACATGGCCAGTTGTGCTCTACAAGTACACACTAGTCTGCTTAATAATTACTTTGCGTATTGCACCGGCTTTCATTCATGAGGAACATTAGAAATATTCAAATTATTGTTTTCTTTCCTGTGGATTTTATTCATGGCCTTATGCCTCGTCCACATCACATCAAAGTGGCAAGAAGTTTAAGCTAAAGTAGACCTTAAAGAATCTTGAGCCAGGCACAGAGAACCCTCTATTTACACCTCACACACATATAGGGCAATGTATTTAATTTGAAAATTTATTAATAATCCATTGTAACCGTGAGATCGTGGGGACTGACCCACAACTCCTCCCTGACTCATACACTGCCATTCCTCCATACCCGTCCCAGCTAACCACCACAACACCAGCACCGCTCCGCCACAACCAGTGTGAGCCGCTGTTCAATTCCCGGCCGCATCCCAGCAACCACCAGCAGCAGAAAGAGTGCCGGCGCCAAGCGGACAACAGGTAAAGATGTGGAGTGGTAGTGCCCGTATCATTAGACTATGTCCCCACACATAAACCCACATGACCCGTTTTCTATAATGACAAATTGTCCAAGCGAGAGTAACTCCTCCTTGGAGAATGACCCCAGCACTACTGATGTTGCTTGTTTATTTGAAGGCCTCCTCCTCTGCTAATGTAAGATCTGCGTACTGCAGGTCGTTGGAAGTGAAATTCCCCACAGGGGTTGTAATCCCCAAGGCCTTGACCCATCAGAATACTCGCCAGGTAGATAAATAAAAGTATCCTCACCACATGGGGAGTACCAGCTCCCCTCCGCAGAGCTAGTCAAAAGGTTTGTGTGCAATTTTTGCCGAAGCTAGGGTGCTTATATTCACCTCCCTTAATAGCAAACACCTTTTAAAAGGGTTCCGAGGTTTTAATCCTCGTTTCACCCACGCCAGGCTGGGTATCATTACGACCCTCCCTTGGCATGCTGATCTAGTGTCATTGTACTCGGTGGTTTAAAGCTACGGCATGCTTCAAGTAAAACAAGAAGCATTCAGAGACCATTGCACAAGACACAATCTTTCACCTGTAATATTCACAGTTATCTTACTAAGAACTTAATAATTTTAAGGCTGTATTAAACTCTCTGATAAAGAAATTGCCACATGGAAAGTTATCAGGCGAAAGATTTTCTTATATTTGCAAGTGCAGGATGTGCATTATGGCAATATAATATGACATAACAAAATATATGGTCCACAATATTCCCCTTTTAGCTTCTAGAATCAGCACTTCGTAGACCATGACTACAACTAAACTGAAAATTTAAGTCCATTAATACTATAACAATAGCCCTATATAACACCTAGCAATGGCAGCTCGCTCTATAGGTGTTTCTCCTTAACGTAGCATCAGGCAGGATCTCTTGCAATATCTCGTCTTCACATAACATAAATAGGGCAATTGTTTTAGCCTCTTGGCTTCCCTATAATGATGATTTATGCCGACTTCAGCTGAATGATGGATTGACATAATGCTTAACGGAGTTATATTCCTAGGGAGTTACTTCAGTCGGACAGTTCATAACAATAGTTATTAATTATTGTATATATATTTTTAAAAATCTTCAAAATATAAAAACAACATTTTAGTGACATTATTCCAAAATGAGTCAAGTGGGTTATTACTTTTCAGTTCATAATCTCCCAAATTAAATTAATTTTTTTTGTCTCAGCACAGTGATCAATAAAGCTTTCACAAATTTCTTCATTTCACTTTTCGGGCTCTTGTTCTGATAGTCATATCGCTTTCACTGATAGGTAAAAGGTCTTGTGCAATGGTCTCTGAATGCTTCTTGTTTAACTTGAAGCATGCCATAGCTTTAAACCACTGAGTACAATGACACTAGATCAGCATGCCAAGGGAGGGTATGTATAGCACACGAGTGTGTGCTATACATCAGTTAATATGGTAAGCTCCCATCCGGGGAGTTTTACTATCCCCACAACCAGGGCTGTCAATAGGTGGGAGATCAGCGTTCCCAAGGGGGGTGAGTGGATGATTAATAGAGGGTGATGGTGGGGATGATCGATCTGGCTGGGGTGACGGGATTTATCCGCAGTAGTCTCATTGGCCGGTGCGCGGGAACCAAATTAGCCGGGGATTTACCACGTGGTTTACGGACGACCTTTGGTGGGAGTCAAACCCTAATGAATTTCCCGGAGGCTAATCTTATAGTGCACTCAGTAGACAGGGCTTCCACCATCGTGTGTCGAACCCGAATCCACCTGCCCGAAGCTAATCATACAATTCTCTAAGGAGCTGGGGTGATCGGAACAGGGGCTGCCAGAGTTTCCGGTACGGTAATGGGTACGACGGTCTCCGTGGGTTCCGGGGCTACATCTTCCCGCTCGATGTCTTCAGGTGGGCACCAACCTAACAAATGATCAAGGAGCACCTCATGTGTCGCTGGTACTACTATATCATAGCAAATAGATTTCACTGGCTCTACAGGTAGTAGTTTAATGGGGTTTCATAAGGTTAGCAGATTGTTAACGGGGAGTGCTCTATTTAAAGTGCATCTCTCACGTCGCCGCTGGGGGCTCCCAAGTCCAGCGTAGTTGTTATGCATTGAACTTTATAACAGACCAAGAAAACTACTCTAGAAGTAATGTAGACAACACACACGAAGTACAAGTTACGTAAGATTTAATACATGAAATAATAATAATAGTAATGAGGACGTCACCCAATAAAATTAATACAAAAAAATATATTTTAAAAACTAGACCCAATAAAAAAAACTCTCTACAGGTGAAGGCAAGCCTGGAAAAAGGAACAGCAAGAAAATTACTTCTACATACGTAATTCACAGTGTATGACGAAGTTAAGGGGAAGTCTCCAGGGTAACATTAATCACGTACTGACCTGCTACCGCGGGAGTCACAGGAAGTTGACTTAAGCTGAGGGTAGTGAGTACAGGTGGTACAAGTTTGCCATCTCCTGAATAGTGACTGGTGTGGATGAGCCTTACCCAAGCTGCAGGAACTGGAGTGCTGGTGGACTTCCCAAGCTGCTGACTGGAGCAGATTAAGTTTGAGCCTTGCTGCAGGCTCTGGAGAGGGAGGAGAGTCTTCTCAGACTGGTTGGGCTTGCGATCCTATTCAGCCAGTGAGCCCGGCATCTCTTGCTGGACCACGGTGCTGGACATCTATTTATACTTCATTTCTGCAGATCAGCAGTCCCCCGAGGTGGGGGGGTTGCATAGCCTTCCAATGCAGAGGTTGGTTTATCAGAGCGATGGAGCATCAAACATTTCTTATCTCCCTGCTTGGAGGTGACGATGATTAAAAAAACACCTTGGCCTGAGGCTGACTGGTCATGACATCACAAGGCCACGGGGGTACTGCCATCTTGGGGGTTGATTGGAACTTCTTCCGCACTACCATGACGAGTTGTGGATATTCAAAATTAAATATTCTATTCATCAGGGAGGCGCTTGCATGTAGGGAACCGTGCATGCGGTGTTTATTGTAATTACTTAGCTTCATTACAATTATGTATTCTTCTGTCCATGCTAGTGGAATCTCTGTGGTCGATACGTTTGTCTAGTTCGCCACTGTTATGACTTGTCCAGAGTGAAGGGTTACTCGTAGATAGGACCAAATCACCCGCAAAAAGCGCTGCTGCACTGCGCAGTATGCTGGCTTGTATCAAATTTGATATGAGACCTTAAATATTTATTGATTTCGAGAGGTCGCTATTACAGGGATCTCGGAAATGAGATTTAACTGTCTAAACTATGTCCCTCATTTGCAAATATAGCCTTCAAGATCATTCCATTCCATCATGCCTGCAATTATAATCCCAGTCACCAGAGGAAGTGAAATGTCTGAAATGGAAAAGTCATGTTTGTGTGTGTCTATGAAATTAATTCTTGTTACGGAATCTTATGTAGTGTTTATTACAGTACATAAATTAAGAGATAATATATTAATTCCTAATTATTAATAATATAATTAACAACACAGCATTGACGCATGACCGGTTAGCTGAATAGTCACAACAGTCGAGGATTCTGTCCGCTAGACCAAAAGCGGGGTGAATGTTATGCACGGAGATACAAATAATACAACAACTGGAGCAGTCGGTACTGACTCGTGCCTGAGTTGGGCGGCGTGGTCCCGTTCCGCCTGCCTTTCAGGTGTAGATTGAGAAAGTGCATTCAACTGTCTCGCGGCAAGGAGCGCTGCATGTCGCTCCCTACACTTTCGGCCGTGCCTCTGGCTGAAAGGCAAAAAGTCTCTGCTCACATGTTACTGGGTACACCTTGATACAAACAAAATAAATACAAGTTATAGTGTAAGTCTGTTTGTTGGCTTGCTGACCAGGCTCTGTAAAGTCTCCACTGATCCCCCACACTCGGCAGGCTGATCAAAGACAGGGAGCTATTTGGGTCACCAATGCCGCCACTGGATGTGTGTCCACACAGTAATGGATGGCAAATCTCAAGCCATGGGGATATCCCGGCACTGGAAACAGTGCTGTGGAACAAGGCAATAACTTTAGACTGACACCCCTCTCTGGGTAAAGGTGTTACTAGTGGTTGTGGCTCCTCTGTTCCTCTCCACCGGCACTGGAAGCAATGATGTGGTAGTTTGGGAAGCAACAGATGGCCGTCTAATGGGTGTGTAGAAATATGACGGACCCCTGAAGGGCGCCCGTGGCTAAAGTTAATTCTGTAGTTATAAATTCCCCAGTCCTTGTAAAAGGTGTATGTAGCAACCCATATCTAACAGGCACATAGACAGATACTCTAAGAAATAAAAGCTGAAAGGTAGAAAACAAAAGTATGTTTATTGAAGTCTCAATAAACATGCGATGCGTGATACCTCCTACCAGGTGATTGAGTGCCTGAAGGTTACTACACTGGCCAGTTGTAGGCGACCTGGTCCTAATGGAGAATGGGAATGAATTAGCTCAACAAGAAAATATATAATACTTCTGATCTGTCTAATAAAGATGTCTTGAGGAGACAAAGTGAATTTAACGTGTTGGTAAGCATGTTCGCTGGTTGTAGGGTTGACTGGTTGTTGACAGTGAAGCAGCCGCAGGGGGCATACTCAATGCTTTGAAGTTCTCTGGAGGTCCCAGCACTGAGCAATGCTGTGGGATAATGCAAGAAATGGAACATGAATGACTGCTTGTGCCCGGCAGCATCCTGACTTATATAGTGGAAGTTTGTAGGCTGCCGGCGTGGGGTGTGGGGAAGGTGTGACGTCCTTCTGCCCTGGTTGGCGTGGGAATACTCTGGTCAGCATTTCTGATTCGTGCCTCGTGTCGGTGCTCAGCCTTACCCGAGGTCTGGGCAGTTTGTATGCTCTCAGTATGTGGAGGGGGGGGATGCTCGCCAGGTTGCGTATCCTCTAGGTGAAAGGAATTTGCTGTACGGTAGGCAACATGTCACTCACGTTTGTAGTGGTGGAAGAGGTACTCATGGTGGTGAGTCGTAATTATGATTAGTTGTATAAGTGCCATGCATCAACATAACTTTTGTAGCCTATGGCACTTTGCTGTTTCCTTTACCTGACCCACCATACTAAAAAGTTGTTGAGTAATTCTACAATGTACTGTGTGCCAGGAGATGAACTAACCTCAAACTCTTCATCAGAACTGTCACCATCGTTGTTGTTCTCAGAACTCTGCATCTTTTCTTGGCTGCCGTCTACATCTACAGCCAGCCCCTCATTTTCCGCTTCATCCTCATCTCCAGTTTGCTTCTTCTTTCGCCGTTCATTTTCAGAATACAACCTATTGAAAAGTACAGTAAAAATACTAGAACATCATCTCACTATATCAATATTCTGCATTAAGATGGTTCTACCCAACAGTACTTAATTGCAACGAGAACCTGGTTAATTTGTTATCATATTTTCCCCAATGAACTGTTATATATCTAAGGTTGCATGTTACAATACTAAAACCAACACACCGCAGCACAACTGCTTATAATATGTTCTGATTATTTGTGTTTTTATCGTTGTTTGTTTCACAGCTAAATCCTTTGAATTCAAAAGGTTATCTGAAGCTAGTGTACATAGTTTGAATTTATTTGCTACTTATTGGAGACTAACCCAAATAGGATTCTTACAGGTATTTAAATTCAAGTTCTTTTCAAGGACTTTGCTGGTACTGAAATGTAGCATTTCAAGGTCTAAATAATGTATCTAGTATAAGGACAACTGTTTTGACTTTATCGTGCATTTTACAGTCATACATCAAACATTTTCATAACAAAATATGAAAAATTAAATTTTAGATAAATTCTTAAAATCTTTAAAAGGATTTGAAATCCACAAGTATTTTACCAACACCAATGCCTTGTTAATGCAATCAGATTTTCAGCATTAGCTAATGATTTGTAGTTTGGTTCATTTTAATCTGGCAGCTCACATGCCATATTCTGGCTTCAAACCATTTCACAAAGATGTAGTCACTCAAAGCATTCGCTCTCCATACACTATACATATCATAAATACCATAAAACAATGATTTCACTCATTGGAGTTTAGTAACACTGCTACCTTTAACAACTTTATATGTTAACAATACAACAAAACAGTACTGCAAGAATTTAAGCCAGTTTCTACAACAAATATGTCTTGCACTCTTACTCACACATGTAATTTTATGTTGGTTTTTTCGAAAATTCATGGACTGTCAAGGACTGTTAGAACTGTACCACTGCTGAAGCACCAATTTGATCTTCGGTTCCAACAGGCACAAATTTTTTCGACACAGATTTACGTGGAAAATGTGGAACACTATTATGACACGAGTTTTTAGGGTACTCATTCTTCCCTCTATCCTCATTCTGCTAGTGCTCCACCCCACCAATCCCATCATGCTTCACACATCCCCTAGGCTGGCCACAACGATGGGTGCCCCACATATAGGACAGCATGCTCAAATCAGCATCATTGTCATCACATTCGTGTTGTTGACACTGTTATGAAGTTGAAGACAATGTGGAGATTATCATATTTAGTGTGGCATTGGGCGGGGAATGGGTAAAATTATCGTGCCCTGCATAAGAACGAATAAACCCAAAGTACTACAGTTATGAGATGGGCTAGACCCCTACTGAATTTGGATGGTAAGTGTTTAATGTTTCTCCAGCACTCATGTTTTAGCACTGAGAAGAAACTGTGAGTACAGCTGAACCCAGAAGCAGATGCTACTTATCTGTAACTTACAACAGGTTAGTGAACATGCTGAGTCTCTCAACTTGTTAGGGGGTGACTCACTGGAGGTGCACCTATAGTTGGGGTAGATCGTTAGGAGTGCTGATTTCCCTTCGGGTGGTTATAAGAGGGCCCTTTGGCAGCGTACAGATTTCTAACGAGTGTTCCTTTGCCTGACGAGTCGGGGTTGATCCCACAGTGGGGTCCTTACGGGGATACCGCTTAGTGGAAGGGTTGCGTTTGAAGGGAGGGGAATCGGAGCTTAGTTAAAAACTACTCCCTCCCAGGGAGCACGACCTTGCTCACCGTGAAGGTTGCCAAAATATGAGACACTAGCTGTCCAAAAGAATGAAATACTATGAGTGGGGTTGGAGATAATAATGGAATGGGAATGAGTCTAACTTTCCTTGGATAGTTCCTACTTGGGGTCTCGCTCACTTCCAAGACTTCTGAAAAGGGCCAGCCTTGTATTCTTACGAGAAGGAACGAAGTTATGCGGAGGGGAAGATGTAGGAATTTTGGTGTAGTTTTGGGAGGTATGGCAAGATTAATTACCTTCCCGGCTGCCGTTCGGATTGTACACGTCTTTGGTGGTGCAGTGTCGCTAACTTGGGACGGGGCCAGTGGCTTCAAAATCAGTGCAGGGTTAGACAGGCTGAAAATGCTAACCTGTTCGCAAGCTATATAGGGCAAAATCGGACGTGGTGCTAAAGCAGCGACTTCTGGTAAGGAGGACGGGGTGCAGTGTCATGAGTGGAGTCAACTGGCGATGCGCCACCCGACTGTGATAGGTCCCTCTGTAGGACCTGTCAAGCTCGATGATGATTTCTGCTAAGCAGTTCTCCTCCCTTTCTAGTCATCTAAATTTATGAAAATTAACTTTACTAAAGTAATGTTATATTGTAAGGTTTCTTTCTCTCTACTAGACGCTCTTTTCATTACTTTACTGGTTGGTCTCACTCATCCCCCTAGCCGCCGTAGTACAGCCTTCATGGGAATATCTTATTCAGTCAATCTCGAGGCACTGACAGGGATAAATGACAGGGTAGAGTCGGAAAGGTACCGCAGGTGAGCGCGGGTGTACCGGACACTACCAGGAATCCCAGTTGTCTTTGCAGACTATAGCCTTAGCAGGCACTGTGAGCCTGAGAGGTTCAGCCCATTCACACTTATTCTACAGTAAAAGGTTAGGTTTGCTGATAAGCCCCAAATGAAATTAATTAAAATTAAAATGATTATGGATGCGTAAACGACTACCTCACCAAGGTTAGAGTTTTTCATAGCATTTTATTGGCACTTGAGAAAACACTGGGGATCCGATTCTTTTATAATCTAAAACCAACAATAATTATTAAATATTTAATTGTACACCAGGTGAAGGCGAACCTGGATGAATTCTCTCCAAACAAGCAAACTCCAAGGAGACTAAACATTGCAATTAACAGCGAGTTAGTTATCGGGGGGTGGTTATCCAGAGGGGATGTCGCAACGGCCTGGTACCACAGGAGTCAAGGAATGACTGAGCCTTCACAAGCTGCTGGAGCTGGAGATGCTGGAGAGCCTTTGCAAGCTGGTGGATGAGCCTTCGCAGGCTGCTGGTAGAGGAAGGCTAGCCTTCTTCAGGCTGGGAGAGGTGGAGGTCTTGTCCATACCCAGGAGAGCCCTCCAAACTCTGCGGCCGGTGGGCCAATGAACTCTGGCAAGAGTGTTTTCAAGATTCCTTATATAGTCAAAAACTTAGATTAGAGACACTCACAGGGGTGCGGGCGTAGTTAGCCTTCCACCACAGGGATACGGTAGATTATCTCAGGGTAGCAGGTGGTGCCACGCTTTTCTTATCACCCTGGGTTGAGGCTGACGACAGGTTTACCACCTCTGCTCGAGGCTCTGCGTCTGTGACGTCACTGGGCGCAGGGGTGCTGTGATCCTGTGGTGACTCTTTCAAATTCCTTATCGGTGTCGGCTGAGCTGTGACTAGTCACGTAAAACAATATCTGGTCAAGGGGATGGCGACCGCATGTCGAATTCTGGGCAGGCAATACAATTTCAATAATTAAACGCGTTGATTATTTTCCGTGTCTGTAGTTGTCCACTGCGTGTAATCAATCAACCCTTTAGTCACTAGAATAAATGTTAGCCACTTTGTATTTGCCCCAAGGCTCTCAGCACTCGTTGATGGGGCGAAGTTGATCAGTAGTGTGCGCAGTCATGCTGCACAGCAGTGTGGCATGCGTCAAGTTAAACAATTCTGATTCAACCATCACAAATAAGAACTTCCCCTCTTAGTAACCTACATAAAACCCCTTACTTGCCTGAAAAAAACCTAAATGAAAAATATATTCTTTTAATTCAAAAATGAATTTGGCATTTACTGGCAATAAAATATGGTAACATATATGGAAAATCTGTTCAAGAAAACCAATTTATAATAACTGCAGCATATATCACACAAAATTATTTATAAAAGGCAGTATCCAGAACATTTTAGATTCATATAACTGCACGTCAAGATTTACACAATCTCTATTTCAATCAGTGTTTAATACTTAATACTGGATGTATTCCATATACACATTAAAAATAACACACTGCACAGGATACAAAATACATCAGACAACACTTTCTCAAAAACAACAAGTTTAAAGAGGAAAAATTGATTACCTACTGGCTGCAAAGTGCTACTGTTTGGGTTGCGAGACTTGTATCAACCTAGAGGCAGGTTTGCTGTGTGAAATACAACTCAATACCTACTGGCAGACCTGTATTGATACTAGAGGCACGTTTACTGGGCGAAATACATATCAATATCCACTGGCAGACCTGTATTGATACTAGACGCAGGTTTATGAGTGAAATACGTATCAATACCCACTGGCAGACCTGTATTGATACAAGAGACAGGTTTACGAGCAAAATATCAATACTTACCCCCCTCCCTGAAATTTGAGCCTCTTTTCATTTCAGTCAAGATTGTTGTGACAAGTTTCTTCTCAACATGTCGCAAAATGTCTGATGGTTTCACACGGAAGTCACTCTTGTAGCAAGATGTTGGCAGGAACTGCAGTCTTGCTACGTATATCCTTTGTCTATGAAAATAAAATAGCACCTAAATATGTGTGTCAACACTTGCTAGTTATTTTTAATTTCCTTAAAAATATTTATTTTAAGGAGCAAGTGTTCCATTAGACTGATCAATAAAGACAATACATGGTATGCAAATTAAAAGATTCAAATCATCTAAACCTGTAGTAAATAAAGGAGAAACAGAAAGGAAGAGGGAATGAGAATGAAAGAGAGAAAGAGAAAGGAAGAAAGAAAGAAAAAGGAAAATTGAGAGAAAAAGAGAGAATGGATGAAAGAAAACGGAAGAAGATAATATAGAGAGAAAGGATAGGTAGAGTGAAAGAAAGATATAGAGAGAGAAAGAAAACAATAGAAAGAGCCAAGAAAAGAGAAAGAAAGGAAGCTATAAGATAAATACAGAAAGAAAACAGAGAATGGACAAAAAGGGAAAAAAAGAGAAAAAAATGAGAAAGGAGAGAGAGAAAGAGCATGCATGCAAGCAAGAGCACTCACACTCACCCACCGACGCATGTTTATGCGGACACACACACATGCCCATACACAGAGAGACAATTGTGCAAGCAAATATGCATATGAATGAATGAAAACAAGGTGCAAGTAGTATACTGACAGTCACATTTACATGCTGCTGCAATTTCAGAAATTCATTGATGTATCATCAGAACTGTCCAAAAGTGAACTCATTCCTAAGACAGACTAATTTTAACTGTTAGAAAAGGTTGAAATGAAATGTCATAGAAAATTAATGTACATATTTAAATCTTAAATACTATGTTATAGTGGACTCCCTATCTACCATTTTTCAGGAGACAGTAAAAAATTTCCATACTTCCATAATTTCAGTATATGAGGGTTTGCCAAGTAAATAAAAAAAATACAACTTCTGACCTCATCAAACTTCATGTTGAGTATAATGAGAGTTGTACGTTATCTGTAAACATAGTTTAATTATTAAACACACTTAAAATTGGAATTACTGTATTAGTATTACTGTAAATAATACATTGGAAAACATTTCACATCAATCCATTTAAATTAAGAATATAACAACACAAAATACTGCATATAACTGATTGCATTTAGATACAGAATGCAAGTCGTCTCCTAACACACTGAAAAAGAAAATAACATTACACTGAGTGCAAGCTGAGTTTTGAATGTCCCGCATGAACTCGATCAACTGAGAGCATGCAGATAGGTTATCAAATGGCCAATGCGTTCACGGCAGATGAGAGGGAAAAGCACAGTGGCGGGAGGGAACAATCTACCCCTCCCTTTCCAAACCAGTTGGCACACAGAGGAAGGATGCAAAGATCCTACGTTAGTTGTTTGGCAACTGCTTCTCCTCTCATTAGGCGTTGAAAGGGAGGGAGCATGCCAGAGCTAGTCTCACAGTCGTTGACACTGCAATGATGATAAATGGCGTTTAATGTATTTCACACTCAGTTATTAGATGTTTGCATAAACAACCAGCTTAAAAATGACAGTTGCAGGAAATCTTAAGTGACGGGTCTGAAATATATTTTGATTGATGCAATATCCGATACATGATAAAAGCGTGTATTTTATCTTTGTTTATATGAGAATTTTGCCTCGACCACTGAAAATTATCGGCGAATATTATTTATTGGTACATGTGTTTCACTGCATTGAGAGAGTCCAATGTAATGACTAGCACATTTTTAATACAGGAAACAACAGAGCCAAACCATAAAATAACCAATAATTTCTATTGATTAGGAGTGGTATTAAAATTAATTTTTTTCTGTTCTTTGGTTCTTTTGAGGGTTTATGGAGGAACTTTCACTCCACCACCCTCCCCTTAAAAACCATGCTTGAATCTGTATTACATATAAAGACAGCAACTAGCTCTCACAGTTTAGGTACTGGCGGAAGTAAAATACTGTATAATTAAAACTATGCAGAAACAACTATGCTACAGATAAAAATGTGTTCAGTGGTAATGCTGACATACCTGGATGGATGCAGAGAAATGTAGTCTGTGACAGTGATGTACTCGAGCACGCTTGCGACAGTGACTCTGGTCAGCAAGCGCCGCAGCTTTCCTGCTGCCTTGTTCACACCTGGCACGTCCAGTCTGAATGGGATTTCCATGCTCGGGGTCTTGATGTGCTTGGATGCGATCATGAGGATCTCCCGCAGACGCGGGATGCCTAGGGTCACGTTCATGTCCCCTCGACCGGCAAAGTGGAATGTGTTGAGAGTCATCTGGGTGGATGGCTCTCCTATCGACTGCAACAAGCATTTAATTCTCAGGCAAACTGCAGAGACAGAGTTCAAAACACACAACTGAGGCTGGGTACACATTACCACCGGCCTGCAAACACCAACCACTAATTAGACAGAAAAAGTAACACATTGTAATGGAGGCAACAAGGATGACTGCGCTGGGGCCTTAAGCGGGCTAGACGAGGCACAGAGTGCGGTGTTTCAGAAAAGGAATCAAAACAGGGGTCAGCAGGAATAAATGGGCCAATGGGTGCGTAATATAAGAGGGTGTTGCGAGGATGCGCCGCCCCCCAGAATTCACTAGTCACCACGAAGTTGAGACGCGGTCCAGGACAATGTAGTTCAGTAGGGCCCAGGTGTCAGTTGAACATACGACTACAGAACTGATACAGTGGTGGGTGCAAAAGCCCATAAATGTAAGAGTCAGGCGGGGCTGTTAAAATAAAGCATAGGATGGGGTACTTCCTATTCAGGATAGTAAACACTGTGAGACGATAGATATCAGTATTGCTTCTTGGAGAAAGCATTAGTCATTGTCATATCTCGTATGAGCATTAGTTCATTCTAATTGAGGAATTCTGTATCGTCTGTATGTAAATAAACAAATGGATATTGTATTGAGCAATCAGTTGCTTACTTATTGTGTTCATTAAACCCCCCACTTCAGGTAAGAAGTTTTTGTACATTAAAGCCTATAATGTAACAACACTAAATATCACTAAGGAAAAACATCATTCAACACATTTATGATCCAAAATTATTTTCATAAATCAAATTATTTTTTTTTAATTTTTACATTGTAAGCGCATTAAAATTATTTACAAGTACATTTCACAAAATTATCAAAAACACACTAATGATTATTGAATACCTAACAAAAATTTTATCGAATTCATTAAACTTTCGTTAAAACTGAGCTCTAATGAAATTATTTTCAATTTTTGTTTCAGTTTCACAAAAGTTCGTAACATATTTTTCATTTTTGTTTCATGAGGAAAAAGTAGCATTTGCACAACCCTACAGTTAATCGTAACATTTGATTTTCAATAAAATCTTTTTTTAAATATCAATTTATTTGAAATACAAGCAATATACACATTAATTAAAACCTAAAAGATGATTACTAATTAAGTGAAGCAAGGAAGTACAGTAATCTCTCATGTTAAGGTCTTTCAGTTTAGTAACTCTTTCACTTTATGAGAATTTTTTCTGGTCCCAGCAAAGTCCTGAGTACATATTCATCATTCAGTTTACGGACATTTTTTCCCAGTCCCTGAAAGTCTTTAGTCAAAGATTACTGTATACCACTATTCAATGACAATACTGAATTAAAACTTAAAATTAAGATATACCATATCTACCCCACTTCAGGCCAACCTTGAAAGTAAGATGACTCCTAAATTTTTAGTTGGGTCCACAAAAAAAATTAATTAAATTAATTTTTTTTGCAATTAAAGCAAGTCACAATTTCTTAATCCATCCACATTCTTCTTAATACAAGGCACAATATTTTTAAATACAGAAGTACATTTCTTCAAAAACATGGACCATCACTTTCTACTACTCAAGCAGAACCATTAACATCAAAATTTTAAGTGGGTATTCAAAAATAAGACCACTCTAAATATTTTGTAAGGGAAAATAGTAATAAAACATTCTTTTTTATTCAGGTGTATACGGTACAACTGATAAATAATCAACACTAATAAATTCAGCACATTTCAGTTCCAGCAATATTTAAAATATTTATACTGTAGTTTATATTCAAGGTGTCGATATAAATGTGGCTTCCCTTAACAAAAGTTTTTGTTATTGAATTTAAATGCTGAAATATGTGCAAATACAATTCAAAAACTTGTTCTTATATAGCAAACTACCAGAAATCAAATACATTGCTTTATTCATATACACATTTCTAACAATTTTGTCAATTAAAAATTATAATGAACAATTACATTACTGTAAGATAAAATGATTGTGGCTGGTATACTTCAAAATGAATATAAGAGCTTGATGATATATATAGAATATTTATTAAAAAAGTAACTTAACATAATTTGGATTTGTACTAGTCATATGCTTGCGGTAAAAGCATTACCAAATCAAAATAGAAATTTTTATAGCAAAGAATATAGATATCTACATTTAAAGTTCATTTAATTTTTTCTTATAGGTGTGTGCAAATATTCAGATTTTCGAACAGCATTGAGTTTCTAGCCAAAACTTTAAATCAAAATCAATTTTTTTATGCTCAAAATATATAAGTTTTTTTTTGGCTACACGTGTATTGATTTATGTTTGCGTTAAGCTGTTAACCCTAAGAGATTTAATTTTTACATAAACAATGTAACTCTAATTTGTAAAAATCTAATTTAACACTTGCCTCATGTTTGTATAGTTAAAAAAAAAAAAACACCGCAACTAACCTACCAGCTTTCATGGTGGAAGCTAGGACTGGGTTTGTGCCCAGAAACCTTCAGATGCCTGAACTGGTTCAGCTGCCTGGGGGAGTGACATGGCACCTTCTCCTCCCCCTCCGGCATGCTGAAGTTTCACCTCCTCTTGGAGGCAAGACAGTCATTGAAGGAGGTACTGGACATACCTCAGTGACCGTTGGTGGGTGGGATCTTCCCTCCCGGGTCAGTTGGAGAGTCCGGTGGCTAGAAGAAATATCTGCTGTCGCAGAAATGTCTTCTAGCTGTACAGTCGCCCTGACATCCTCCCATGATTCCACACCCTCGCTTTCAAAAGCAGCCCTCCACCGCTGACTTGTGAAGCGGTACCATTGTTGGTCAGGATGACCTGGAGGTAACTCCAACGAGGAAATATTTCCGAGGTCAGCTTGTGGACAATGTTCCGGGTTTCCTAACTGGGGAGCAGGAATGCTTCCACCCAGCAGGAAAACATGTCTGTGATGACCAGCAGGTTTTGATTCCCTAGAGTGCTGCAGAGGTAAGGACCCATTACATCAGCGGGCAGGTGCATCCACACCTGGATCAGCCATCTGTGTTCTATGTGTGGATGAGAGAGAGGGTACAGGACACGTTTTGCCTCCGCAGCAGGTTTCAAATCTGGCTATATATCATCCGACATCTCTGCTAATTCCATCCTGTAAGTAATGCTCTTGGATGGACCGCAGCCTCTCTCAGTACCTGGGTGTCTGGCTTGTTGAGTAGGATGGTGGTAGAAGATATCTGCTCTGAGGGAGGGAGCTATCCAGATTCTCCAGGGTGCATTTGGGTGGCTGGTATTAAACCACACGAGGTTGTCTTATAACTGATCTCCACTAGGGATTTGTGATATGAGGCAGTGGATATCTAGCTCCAGCTGTTGGTATAAAGATTCTTGTTCTCTTGTTATACTCAACTGTTGGAGTTTGAGAACCTCTTCAAGGTTCCGTTTAGGGGCAGGGGGAGGAGTAAGCTTCTCCCAATCTTCCTCCCTTTTTATTTCCCCTTATAGGGTAGGGAGACACGAGAGCGCCTCTGGTAGGTCTTTTAGCTTCCTCGAAAAGTATAGCACTGAGAAATCAAACTCAGTCAAGAACATTTCACACCATCCGAGTTTTGCTTTATGGTTATGTGACTCATGGAGTCACTTAAGTGCCTGGCTGTCGGTACAAAGCAGGAAATGTCGGCAGTTAAGATGGTACCGGTACTTGTGTACAGCCCAAGTAACTGCAAAACAATCCTGATGTTTGCGTGGTACCGACTCTCTGTCTTGTTTGGTTGGGCGCTGGCATACGTGATAACCTGTGGCAGCCCTGAGGCGTCTTATTGATATAGAATGGCGCATAACCCTTCCTGGCAGGCGTCCGTCTGCAAGATAAGAGGTTTTACCTCTTGTGGGCGGTGTAGTTGGGAGATACTGTCAAAGCTACGTTTGAGGTTTAGAAAGGCATCTTGGTGGCCTTGCATTCACTTCCAACGGGCTCCCTTTCTTAGGAGACTATGCAGCGGAGCCATTTGGAGTACTATGTTGGGTACTAAGCTTCATACCCAATTGCATAGCCCTAAGAAGCGGCGAAGCTGCTGCTTAGTGGTTGGTTGTTCTGCCTCTTGTATGGTGCGAATCAAATTGGTCTGGGTGAAGTTACTTTTGGAGATCATTAGGTGGCCTAGGTACTCAATGGATGTTTTTCCAAAATGGCTCTTAGAAAGTTTACAAGTAAGGCCATGCATTTCGAGTCATTCAAGGACTCGTTGAAGGTGCGAACAGTGCTCCTCCCACGTCTTGGAGTAAGCGAAAAGGTCAACAAAGTACGTGAAGCAGAAATGTCCGATATAGCCTGTGAATATTTCCACAGACATCAGTCATTGGAAGGTGAAGGGGTTGTTTTTTAATCCGAAGGGCATGACCTTGAATTGAAGCGTCTGCCTTTCAGAAGTTGTGAAGAAGGTCTACCAGTAGCCAGACTGTAAATTTAGCATACTGAAGGAGGCCTCGCCAATATCACAGAGGGTGTTGTTGACGTCAATGGAAGGCAGGACAATTGGGTGTACCACGACATTCAAGTTTTATAGTTTATCCAGAAGCATAAACATCCTTCTTTGGTACTAGTACAACACGTGAGTTGTACAGGGAATCTGATGGTTCCAGAATGCCTTGTGCTTTCATTTCCTCAACCTGTCCAAGGATTTTGTGTCTGCGGGCTAGCAGACATCTTAAAGGGACAATTATAGACAGGTACAACTGTTGTCTGCCATATCTTGTGTTGGATACTACGCGTCCGGCATAGTGATTCTTGGTGTGAAAAACACTGGCAATATTCATTTAAAATTACCCTTAGTTTGGAAAAATTTGTGGGGGTTAATATTATGTTGTATATCTGAAGGGTCAAGAGGGGGCGCTACAATAGCCTCTGGGTTGAGTTCCTAGTGGATTGTAATGTGGTTTGTTTCCCTTAGATACACTCTTTTCTTACCGTGGTCCATCACACATTGTTGAGAGTTGAGCCAAGACTGGCACAGAATAACCTCCTCCGCAATGTCTGGGAACAATATGAACTCAGCTTCATGGGTGAGGTGATGGATGCCTATGGTAAGTGTGGTTTTCCCGTCGAGCCGTCAAGGTCTGACTGGGATGAGCCTTCCATAAAAGGAGAGGGTGGGGTTGTGATTTAGCTTGTTGCTCCGCTGTCAGCAGGTCACTTCATACGAAATTCCCTGTGGTTGCAGAGTCAAGCAAGGCTAAATACTGATTACCATTTATCTCCACTTGGCTATGTGGAGCTTCAGGAGGAGAGTTCTGCTCACAGGACTGAATCAGTGTTGTGACATTTAAGGGCCCTTCTTTGCCGGGGATGGCTGCCAAAAGCACATTTCGGCTAAGGCATTTCCCGCCTAGGCCGGTCCCTTAGTCTGGGATTGATGCAGCGGTGCATCTGGCACCAGCATGTTTTGGCTTCTCTTCCCATCCTATTCTCGCCCTTGCCAGGTCGGGCAATTTTTGTGGAAATGTCGCCCCAGGCAGAACCAGCACCAGAGGTACGGGATGTCAAGAGGAGGGGGTGGGCTGTGAACAACCTTTCAGTCGGGAGGAGGAGGAGGGGTGGGTCTGTGACCTTGGCAGCATGTGGCTTGTCCCCAACAAAATCTATGCTTTGTTGTTCTTTTCTATCTCCTTTGCTCTTTCCACGAGCTCATCCACAGTGGTGGGCTTCTGAATTAATATATAACATAGGGTAGGACATAGCATACACGTAATATTTTGTATGCAGCTTTCCTCTGTCTCATTCGGGTAGATATGCTGATACATTTGTACCTTTTTTCGTATAAATCACTCTGCTTCTACCTCTCGAGCCTGAGTTCAAATATTTAATTTGGTAGTGAGAGCAGCCAGCACTTCTCCTGTGAACTGGGAGGCAAGCCCGGAGCAGAGTTGCCACCACTCAGTTACGAATTTGCCATATTTCCCCCAACCAATCAAAGGCTTTCCCTTGCAGTTGATTTTAGGCTCTCTTATCCCACTACTTTGGCTGGATTGCGTGGTCTTGGAATTCACATTCAGTTGTGAAGGAAAATGGGTCCTCATAACGTCAACCCCCAAATTCAGTTAACTGAAATTTAGCAGTGACCAAGGTGTCTGTGACAGGGCTTTGGTTAGGACCTGGGTTGGATGGGCGGTACTTTTGTACATGCCGGCAGACATCCCACTGGTACACCATACTTGGATGGGTGACTCGCTCGCTAGGCCATCTGATGCACAAGTGGTGAAACTACTGTGTACACATTATGCAGCGCACCATGTGGGTTTCCTGTCCGATACATTCACACTAATCGCAGCAGGCTGCTTGGCGTTAGCGGCAGGTGATACAGTGGTACTTCAAGCCGTCTGTGTGCCTGGATTCGTCTCTCCATTACAGATACTGGTAGTGATAGGGATGGGAACAGTGGACACAATGGATCACATGTACCCCCGTGCCAGGGCATACGTCTATTGAGCATTTCTCGGTCGCGTTGAGAGGCTGGTAGTCGACCATGGCGGTCTCCGGGTGGTCTTGTCGACTCTAGCAGGAGTCAGAGGGGACGGTTTGACGTGTTGAGCGCAACAGGATGTTTTTATCGGCAGACTCCCTGAAATCCTTGTTAGGATAAGGGGTTCGACTCTTAAGTAGTATTGTACTTAGTCGACTAAAGTTTACTAATGGATTTACATTTTGCGGGTCACAGAGTGTTTATATCTGCGGACTCCATGAAGTCCTGATTAAGTGGTTCGACTCTTAGACTAGTATTGCGCTAGTCGACTGGAGTCTGCTAGTTGGGAAGTTACTTATGCTGTGTCTAGCTCTCAGGTAACTTGGTTGGATTATGTAGGCCACTTCGTGCTAAGACATAATGGGAATATCATGTGCTTGACGTAATAATGGAGGAGTCAGTGAATTAGCTGTCCAGCTAAGACACTAACTACTGTGTGGTGAATTTAAACTAACTGTTTAGCCTGACTATACAGTTAGAGGCCACGGGAACCTGGGTAGGGTAGGGTTGACGACAAAAGTGGTCATGAATGTGGGGTCGCCTGGCTTGGTCAAGCTGCCTAGTCGACACTATAACAGCTTAAGCCGTGTGTTGGGCACCACAAAAACCTTGGCATTGAAGTGTGCCCAGGGTGATGAATTATTGTTACTTCAATTACTTGGTGGGGATAACCGTGACAAAAAGAGATCTATTACCTGTGGGTTTCAAAGTTTTTGTGACCTGATCAATAAACGTTTAATAGAGAATGTGGAGGTCTTAGTTACCTACCTAGTTTTACTTCATGATGGCAGAATCAGGAGGTTGGGTGCCTTAATGGTGGATGGGCAGCTGGCCAGCGTAAAGTACTGGTCATGTGGCCTGTAGGAAGAGGGTCAAATCCAAAGCTACTGTCACGGTCCTACAATTCGGCTGAGCCTTGAGTATACATTTACCTGGAAGATTGAGGTGCTTCTTTGGTAGTGATGCTGCTGGTGCCGACTGGAGACACTTATCACCCTGTCATGGGGTGAGCTGGTTGTCACCTTGTTGACTCTTGGGCAATGACGTTCTCTAGGTCTGTGTAGTACTGTTAATGTGGGGTTGGTACCACAAAACAGGGGAGTGACAAAACCAAAGGATTGGATGAGGAAGGCCTTCAAGTTTAATTAGGGGTAGAAATAACGGTGACTGCAGTGATGAGGAGTGAAGCTCCTGTGTGGAAGTGCAAAGTGCAACTTCCAACTTAAGGTCACAAACAAAGTGATCTAGTTTCAAGGGCAATAGCTGCCCGCTTCAACCTTCTCTGTATACCACATTTACAGGTGTAAGGCATGGGAATTAAAGGTACAACTGAGACCAATGAAAGTAGAGCCAGTATTTGTGAATACCTAGTATGTACTTCTGAATACACAGTCTTGTAATGAAAGACGACACCCTGTGTTTCTTTTGTCTGGCCCTGCATGAGAGTAATGGACAGAACGTGGTCAGCTCCAGTTACTTCTTGACCAGAAGATCCCGGCGTGGTATCCACAGGAGGTTAGTTTATCAGAGGTGGTTCCAACCCCTTTCTGGCTCTGCTAAAGAGCAGTGGCAGAGTATGGAGCAGCCTGAGGCATAGAGCTGGGGTGGCCTCTTAATATGTGGGTATCTTGCTTGTTGCCTTGTGGTGTTGCCGGCTTCACTTTTAGTATTCTGAACTACTTAGGAAATATATGACGTGTTACACAAAGAAGTTCAGCACACAGACAAGTAAGTCCCACATACTTTATTAAGTGAGTATAAAACACGGTGGCACTGTGCTACCTCCTACACTAGAATACTTTGTTACGGAAGTTCCCTAGGCAATCCAGGTGAAGGCAGGCCTGCTAAATTAATCTACATGGGGAAAGGTGTTAACTGGTGTTAGAGAACTAGTATTTGACACCTGTGTCTTGATTAACTTGCGGGTTGTTCTGAAGAACCGAGTGGGGGTTTACAGATACCAGAAGGGTAACATCAATGATTGCAGACACCATCCAGTGGACAGGTTGGAAGTCCTGAAGGGACGTGCTCGACATGACCTGTTACCAAGGGGTTTTTCTGGATTCGACACCAGGAGATGGTAAGGAATGTGGAGCGACGTCTTTGGGAGCCTCTGGAGGGTCCAGTCTACCAGAAGCAGTGGAGGGTCAGTAAACAGATCTAGCAGTTCCCGTCACAATGTTTTAATAGATACTGTGTTCTCTAGATGCATATTAAGCTCAGCTGTCACTTTCATGGTAGTGGTCTTCTTATTAAAGGTAATAATTTTTGTTAATGCCCTCCTGTCTCTATCTGTAAGTATATGATTTCCTTTACTATTGTGTTAAGCAGGCAATGTTTTCCCCTGAACTCTATAATATTGTTATGATACTAGATAAAAAAACTTTCAATATTCCTAGTAGAATTGCGACAGTTGTCACGAATGCACCAACTGATTGGGCAACCACAATTTGCTCTCGTTGGAAGTCTGTTAGGTCCAACATGACTGTAAATTAACACACCAGTACAATGATCACAGACATACTGGAGCCGCAATACAATTCCAGAGAGGCTATATCAAGGGGAAAACAAACGACAACGTTCGAACTCCACAGGTAAGTCAGCAAACAAACACCGGAAATTATGTGTTTATATTATTTTGCGCAACCCCGGTACATAAATGTGTGTATGCTCACACATTCATATATACATGTTTACACACACATTCACAGTGCAAATACATGCCTGCACAGACACACTCACATGCACTAGTAAGTTTTTATGCAAGTATAATACCTGTGCTGCCAGCAGACCCACAGGCTCTCCAGCTGCGACAAGCGAGGTCATGGACTTCAGGTAGATCATGTCCTGGAAGGTATCCCTGCCAGCGGTGAGCTTCCTGCCACGGTACTCTGTCACCAGCTCCTCCAGCTTCTCTGTCACTGCCCCAAACACGCAACTGGAGTTCACTGTCGCTGTCACCGGGTCTGGACACCTCCCCCACTTCTTCTCGTACTTCTGCCGCCTACAACACCATACAACACATCCTCTTTCATCCCAGGAATAAGCCATGTGTCCTCAAGAAGCCACTCTAGTTGTCATACATGCATCATTGTAAACTGTTTTGTCTATCATATTTTTTAAAAATTTATGGAATATTTCCATGTAAATCTTTTTTCAGGACAGAAATGAAAATTATATTTCATTGCCCATTAATAAATTTGGTTACTGAAACACAAATGTGGTCGTTGAAAAGTGTCAAAGCAAAAATAAGTAGCCAGCCTTTGTCCACAATATTTATTATTCTGTAAAACAGTATTTTAAATTAAAGTGACAATGCTATATCTTTTCCGAACAGATTGGTATATTAAAACCCTATATCCACCACTTAAAATTCGTAGGAAAAAGAACACGTGCAAAGTTTGTATATGCTATTTTTCATTGCAGATGCAATGCAACCTAATGGCCAGATGTGACATTGACATGTTTAATACTGTTTAGGAGAGATTCCTATTAATAAATAATCCATTTAAAACAAATGGCTAGAGAAGGTGATTTGTACATACTGTCACAGATCAAGAAAAACATTCAAGTATATGTATTTGGTGAGAAGACAAGAGGAGGGAAAAGACAAATAACATTTGAAAATATCTACTGAGAAAATTGTTTAGATCAGAACAGGATAAAAATGATGTCAAGAGAAAAATTTCTTAACAATACATGATTGATTTAATGAACTTAATTAGGCAGCTATATTAAAAATCACATGAATAAAGTAGGTGGAATATGTGCCACAAAGCACAGATAAGCTATACAAATATAAAAAAAAATAATTAAGCATAAAAAGAAATGTTGACATCAATTTGCTTTCACCTCTAATTTTGTAAAACAAAACATTCATGAACTATGACCTAAAAACATTCAGTTTTACTGAGCACCTCTGAAATCTACCTTTGAAGAAAAAATTCCTCACTAAAACTGCATGTATTTTTATGTAAAAATCAAATGGAATATTTAAAGTAACATCTGCAGAAAATTTTTAAATCTTGTGCCATGTTGAAATGGGTAACTAAAATTATAGTTTTTAAATTAGCAGGACTACCATGCATTTTTGTATATTTTGTACTAATTAAATTAAAGATCAGCACAACTGCAAAATATTTACTATTTTTTTTATTTTCTACTCTGATCTGACTGATGCACAGAGATTAGTCAATGCATCCACAACAATGTTACGCTTCACATGTGGTGAAAGGATGCATATGATGGGCCAAGAGCAGTGCTCAGTAACAATGCATCCACAACAATGTTACGTTTCACATGTGGTGAAAGGACGCATGTGATGGGCCAAGAGCAGTGCTCAGTAACAATGCATCAACAACAATGTTATGTTTCACATGTGGTGAAAGAACGCATGTGATGGGCCAAGAGCAGTGCTCAGTAACAATGCATCCACAACAATGTTACGTTTCACATGTGGTGAAAGGACGCATGTGATGGCCAAGAGCAGTGCTCAGTAACAATGCATCAACAACAATGTTATGTTTCACATGTGGTGAAAGAACGCATGTGATGGGCCAAGTGCAATGCTCAGTTACAATGCATCCACAACTATGTTACGTTTCACATGTGGTGGAAAGATGTATATGATGGGCCAAGAGCAGTGCTTAGTAACAATCGTTTACAGCAAGGAAAACTGTGTCCATATTACCTAGTGATTCCAAAATAACTCTCTCTTAATGTAGATCACTTATCAGCACAGGTTATTTTTCATTTAAAAAAATAATCCATGTTAGGATGTTTTCACTTTACTTATATGCAAAAATGGGATAGGAAACTAAAGTTGGTTTTACATTACATAAAATTGGTTTTGTACAAAGCCTCACATGAGAGATCTCAAGCGTAAATATTGAGAAACAGGTGTATAGATCAAACTTGCAGCGAAACCTTATTGACCTAGGAATATCTTAACTAGCAATAATTTTAATTATTAATCTCATCAACACACACTGATTTAAATTACTCCTTATTAAATACAACAGGATATTTCTCATACTAATCCATAAACCTCATTACACTATCTGAACTGCATTCAATTTTCAAAACAAAATTTGTGAGAGTTCTTCACAAAAATTATTTCTCAAATGATTCCTTTGCACAGCTACATTATCTCCTTTTATCATACATCTGTGGTTGATATATACAATGGGACCTCTATGTATTGAATTCCCGCATTTATGGAACATATTCTGTGGTCCCATTTTATCATACATCTGTGGTTGATATATACAATGGGACCTCTATGTATTGAATTCCCGCATTTATGGAACATATTCTGTGGTCCCATTTTTTTATTTATCTGCACTTAAAGACCACATTCATTGAAATTCCACATGTAGTGACATTTGTTGTCATTCCCCTGAGAAACGATGGAAAAAGAAGTCAAGGTAAGTGGTCACATGACAGAGAAGAAAATGACCAATAGAATCACTCACTATGTGAAAAACTCCCCTGAAAATAGGACATGCTCTAATCTCCTAAATTTATATGGGAACTGCCATACACAAATATTTTCGCATTAAATGTAGTAAGTATCAACTTGGACAAGTTTTCCATTTATCTTGCATCATACAAAAGCTGTATAAGTGTTGTTAAATTTACGTTAGTATTTCAAAAATTTAAGTGCCTGGAGAATATAACATAGTGCAAGATAGCAAAACCACTTTCTGCATGAAGCAAATTTATTGACTTCAGGGCTAAAAAAAACATTTTAGAATAAAATTAAAACTGGTTCATATTTTAGCAAAGAGAAATAAACACCAAAACAAGTGCGTGCATAAAGTTATTTTCTAACTTAACTTGAAAATCAAGTTGCTTAAAAAAAAACCCTTTGCAGCTACTTGATAGGAAATCTAACAAGTTAACATAATATGGGTAGCAACTTTCTTTACCTAACTTTGTTAAAAATGTAATACTAACAGTATAAAAAATCAAAAACTGTACCTATAATTTGACAATAATCAAAAATTTGAAATCCATTCCTAGAGCACAGAATAAATTTACAATTTACATATGATAGAGATCTGAAGGGAAGTGCAGACAAACACCATGAAGAGTTGAAAAGAATAATTACACAGAAAAATTTAAAATGGTGATGTACACAAAGAATAAAATTTGTAGATATACAGAAAGTCCGAACATGAACAAACAACATCAAAAATGATTGACTATACAAATGAGCAAAATAAAATTACGAGTGAGTGAATATGTTTGGGCAGCTCTTAACTAGTGCTGGGCCGATACCATATTTTGCCGATATTCTCTATAACGATACTTTGTAGCAGATATCACAGATACCAGATACCGATACCCATTACAATACCTACTGTGGAAGAATCCAAACTGAAGTCACCATTTCTAAATAAAGCAATTTACTTACTATGTGTACAAACAAAAAATTTACTGCTGTAGGTCTACTTACAGTTGTGATGTTTTTTTTAGATTTTAACTAACACTAAGATGCACATTTAAAGTTGTACCTACAAAAAGTTGGATTATTCACTTCCTACAAAAATACAAGTAAAAATAAAATATAAATAGTTATTTGTGACATTTTAACTTTTAGGGAGACAATAGACATTATGAGTAATGAACTGAAAAACTTCTACTAACATTAAAGTATTTTAGAAAGCCGATGGAAATCTTTGGAAATCAGCATTAAAGTCAGTGTCACACTATGTATGTACTATTTGATGCTTCAAGTAAACATGCAAAAAATAAGTAAATTAATTTCACATCAATTCTTTAAAATCTGATAATAAAAGCAGCATTCAAAGAATACTTTAGTAATATATTTTTAATCTTAGGTGAGGAAAACTTAAACAATTTATGTTTTAAACTTATGAGGTTGTGTACTACATTTCTCAACATAATTTGACGCATGCTAAGATGCTGCGCTGTGCAAATGCGCACTCTATGGGCAACTTCGCCCCACCTATGAGCGATCCAAGCTCAGGGGAAAGTCATAACAGTGGCAAAATAAAATAAACATATCGAGCAAGAAGATTCCACAAGCCTGGACAGCTGAATACGTAATTGTAACAAACCCACGTATATACATTGCCCACCCGGAATCCTGCATACAAGTGTAACCCCCGTAAATAAAATAAATATTTGTGATATTCCACTACTCTTCACTTAGCCTCGGAAGAAGTTCTTATCAACCCCAGAGATGGCAGCACCCCCATGGCCTTGTGATGTCACAACACGTCCGCCTCAGGACGAGGTGTTTTAATTTGTCATTGCCTTCAAGCGGGGAGCGGCGCTCCAGCACCCCAGATAACATACCCCTGCACTGGAAGGCTACACTACCCCCCGCACCCCGAATAACTGCTAATCAGAAAATTTTCAGTATAAATAGAAGTCCAGCATCCATCTAGCACTGGCAGATACACCGTGTTCGCCGGTTAAATAGGTTCGCGGGCCCTTCCCAATCTGCAAAGACTCTCACAGTCTGAAAAGGCTCTCTTCAGTCTGCAACATGCTCTCTCTCCTCTCTGTGACCTGCAATATGGCACAGCACGGCACAGCACCTGGAAGCCTGCAAGACGGCCTTACTCCACTCTGCAAACTGTGAAGACTGCAGCCTCCTAGCAGCTTGCAAATGTCTCGTCCTCAACTGCACCAGCTGACCGTGAGGACAGCACTCCACATCAGATGTAAACCTTACTCCACAGCCCCCAGTAACCCTTAACACAAGTCAACTTCCGTGACTCCATGGTAACAAGCCAGCGTGTCCTAGTTTACCTCCTGATTAACTTCGGGTAACTTTTGTCTACGCTGTGGATAGTGTGTAGTTTACCATCAATGTGTTTAATAAACTAATTGACTTTCTAATTAATTTATTCTACCACGCTTGCTTTCGCCTGTTCAGTTTACGTAATTGTAATCTATTTTCCCATTAGTTAACAAACTTTCGTTTTTAGGACTTGTCCCATTGGAAGCAATATAATCAGAGATGAAACCAGAAACATATGCAACAATAGTGAAACAATTACAAATACACTAGTGTCTTACCCAGGTCTCGAACACAAAAAAAAGTACCATAAGCTAGTGTGCAATCAACTGTATTACGGAGGTCGGATTCGGAACATCAACTTCGGATTTAATCAGTGTAATGTTTTGAATGATAGGGTTTAATAAATTAAAATATATACAAGGCCATCGTTTTGAATATAAGTCACTGAGCCACTTATAACATGTAAGTTTACATGGCCTACCATAGCGCTACTTGTGTGAAGAATCTAGTGGAAATTGGTTAATTGGTCCCTGAGATATGGCATAAAACCTCCATATTTTTCATGTGGTGATGATCATAAATGGATGACAAAAAAGTTATGTATTTAGCACTTTCGATGATTGTATACTGCCAGTATACAAAGTCAAGTTAAAATTGATTACATAGTTTTGTAGATATAGCACACTAAGATAAAATTATTTTATAGCTGCCATTCTGAAAATAAGTGTGTGACATACCTAAACATACCATTTAACATAATCTGCCGCAGTACTGAGTACCACTTGTTTGAAATATTTGGTTGGAATAGGTTGGCTGGCAAAAGTGGCTATGCATTGGCATATAAGATAATTGCAATAAATACTTTCAGCATACAAAATTTGGTCAAACTTGGTCAAATGGTATGGTAGATATACCAAATTAACCTAAGATATTTCTATGGCCGCCATTTTAAAAGTAAGTATCTAATAAAGTTCAATCACTTACGTTTACCTGGCCTGTAATAGTATGACTTACATTCTGAATTGGGTGTTAATTTTTTTGATAGTTTTCGAGATATAATTTAAAATGTAGGGATGGGAAAATATATTTTTTTTATACCCCGATACCCTTCAATTCTACAATACGAATCAAGAATCTAGAATCGAAAAATAATGTTGATTCTTTGCATTACCGATTAGCATAATAGCATCACAATTTTAAGAGCCAACAAAACTTAATCCATGAACACGTGTAATATGAAACACACAAAACCACCAAATAACATTTTGTAATACATTTGATTTTTTGTAAATTTTGAACATTCGACGTTGCACAGTTGTGATTTTGGCTGACCGTAAATAAACACAATAAACAATCCAATAGTTTTTATCCATTTACTATGGAAAATCACATGTAATTTTAACTAAATGATTTTTTGAATCGATGGACCATACATTCAATATTTTATATACCGTGGTAACTATTGGTATTGATTGGAATATACAAGGTTTTTGTTGCATCCATGTCACAGCGAAAATATTTCTTTTCCCATAACATCTGTTCAAAACAGACTGTACATTTGTCAAAGATTGCACACATCGATCATTTTTGATCATTGTGAATGCAAAACAATGCAGATGACTGACACTATCAATAGTATTATTTACATCCCACAACATAGAAGTTTTATGTGTTCTTTTGACTATGCTTATTCATATTACACAATTACTGCACTCATAGGTCAACGACAGTAAGAGAGCATCTTGCGTTCTTATTCTTCTTACACATTTACTGTACTCGTAGGTTGATGACAATGAGAACGAATATTATTAGAAATGGAATTTAAGGTTATAGCCGTGGCAATATTTTGACGGGCGTGATTATTATAGGAAACTATCAGTTGCAGATTTGGTTAGAATCGTAAAGGTTTGAAAATAGCTCGGCATGTAATGACTGTCAAAAATTACAACAATAATTCAGGAAATCACTTGGTCAAGTTCTGTGAGTTAGAAAGTTATGTTCTTTGTAAAAGTAAATATGTTGATTAACATTCATTATTGTAAATGAGAAGAACTGCTAGTAATTTAAGATGTATCAATGCAGTGCAAAATTGTAATGCCGGCTGTCTATGCTTACAATATAAATAAAACTTTTCCTCAGAAGTCATGCTAGAAAACACAACTGTCATGCGAAGTGCTAATGATCAGTCTGGCAGAATCATTGCTGCTATTTTCTTTGTTTCAGCATATTTGTAATTGCTATTATCGTTTTGAAAGTTTTTAATGTTGTTTAAAACAAAGATTATTCACTTAATGGAGTTGAAAAGTTGTGTTTGTGCATCAACCACAATAAATAACAAAGAAATCATAAATATTTCATAACTATTCACCAACATCTCCCATTCCAGTTTTGGCTTGCTTATCGCTGCATGTTGGGGTGAAATTATTGCAGATGTTTATGCGAAAAATGAACGAAATTTAAAAACAACTTACTTTAGATGACTGATGGATTATGGAAGCCTAATTCATTATATGTATTGAATAGTGAAACTGATCTAATGTCTTCAATAAAATGAAACCTGATGTAACCATTGAGGTTATACAAGTACCTACAAATTTGGAACCCACCAAATTCTACTTTTATTCCATTTACTTTTACGTTTTAACTACTCAAGTTTTCCAATATCAGTAGTTAAAACTTAACAGAGATGGAAAAATCTAATTTTTCCCTCTCTTCCCAAAAATGTAAAGGAAAACATTTTTACAGCTTGAGGATAAAATAAATTACAATTTCCTAACATTTTTAGGAATGTCAGAATTATGCATAAAATCATAAAATAATACAAAAAAATTGAGATGAAATATTATTGGAGTCAGATTTTGTTTCACTTAGTGCATTAGATATATAGGCTGTTCAAGGTAAAATGAGCACTTTTGAAAGCACTGCTTAAGATCTACTAGTATACATGTAGTGTATTCCTCCTCTCCTTTGTAAAATTAACATTGCTATGTGCCTCATTGCTTTATTCATGCATCAGTCGAGTGAAACTGTGAAATAAGAAAAGTAAATATTTAAAAAATGTGCTCATTTTTACACTTTAATGCATTAGAAAAAAAAGTGAAAGAAATAATTTTAAGTTATTACAAATGCTTATCTAACACTCTTTATTCAATGTTAAAATATGGAACTACTTTCAATACATCGTTACCAAGTTTATTGGACGTATGTCACTCAGTGCACCCGTTAATTTGTATAAAGGTAAGGGGTAGTGACTTTTTCCTAAGGTTGATTTCAAAAGTGCTCATTTTATTGCGAACAGCCTATAAATAATATTGGGTAAATTTAAATATTGGACCAATTACTAATCTGAATATTACAACAAACAAAATAATGATATGATGAGAACATAAGTGGAGTGGAGAAGTCTGGGCGATTCTTAATATCAGGGTCTTGAGAGCTGATGAGGGTGAAGCAAGGTGAGTAAGGAGCGGTGCCGGAATGAAAAGGGGGCGGAGATGGGGGGTAAATGGGAGTTCTCCAAGAAACCTCGCAAATTCCTACCATTCCCACATGCATAAATACAGGGAATGACCCCACCAGAAATTTAACCCGGTTTGCTTTGGTGTGAGGCAAGTGGTCCGACCACTACAACCCACGTCCCCTGAGAGAGGGGTGGGGTGGGAGGGAGAGAGGGAGGGATAAAGGGAGGGGGGAGGGGGAGAGGGAGATAGGAAGAGGGGAGGGAGGGATAAAGGGGGAGGGGGAGAGGGAGAGAGGGAGAAAGGGTGGAGATGGAGAGGGGGAGATGGAGGTATAGTGGGAGAGGGGGAGAGAGTTAGGGGGAGAATGGGAGGGAGAAAGGTAATGAGAGGGGGAGAGAGAGAGAGGTGAGATAAAGGGAGAGAAAGAAAGAGGGAGAGAGAAAGAAAGAGAGAGAAAGAAAGACAAAGAGACAGTGGGAGGTAGAGGAGTGAGTGAGTGATGGAGGGAGAGAGGGAGGGAGGGAGGGAGGGAGGGAGGGAGGGAGGGAGAGAGGGAGGGAGGCAGATAGGGAGAGAGAGAACATTAAGGGGCAGTGGGGATGTAGCCCTCTCTCTACCAGGTACCCACCAAGGTGAACCGGGTTTCATTTTTTCTGGTGGAGTCACCCAGATGTTGGCATTGGGAAATGTTGCAGTGGCCAGTAGGTTTTCTTCGGGCACTCTCTTTTTCCCCAGCCTTGCACATTCCACAACTACTCTATCTCCACCTCACTTCACCCTCACTGGCATTCAAGACCTCGCTGTCCAGCGCCAACCAATACTTCTCAACTCAACACATAACATAAAAATAAAAAAACTGCAGTACACACATGCTAAAAACCGACTGCTTGCTAACACTGCTGAAAATTTAGCACACAAAGTACAAAAACAAAAATTTTTCACATATTATGCAATTGGTACATACGAACCTGGCTTGAGCTTCTTCATCTTCGGCCGACCACATCTTACACAATTTACTGACTGCTTTCTGCCTGCCTATTTTCTTCACCAACTTCTTGGGAGGGCTTGTAGCTGTCATCTCATCAATATCTTGAGAAAAACGAATAAAAGGTCTTGGTAGTCTTTTTTGCAAAACACTGCCATTCTTCTTTATCCACTTGTGAATCTAAAGGTAATTGGAAAATAAACAAATATAAAAGCTCGCAAACAGTAGATTGAGTGATGAAAATAACAAAGGTGTGTGACGGGTCAACCACTTTGCGGTATGGTCACTTCTCTACTGTGTGCCATATTTGTTTTCAGCTCACTTTGTTTATTTATAAAAGTGTCATTATCTTACAGTGAGATAATTTTCTGCTCTTATCTATAGCAACACCTTTCTTTCCTGTATTTGAGAGCTATTTATTAACTAACTTAACGTGGATTTGTATTTATGTATTTGTGTTCCTAAAATTTTGGTCACCATATTGTAACTAGATTAGTTGTCAACTAGCCCAAAAAATATCTGTTTTGGGTGATGAAACTTTGTCAGAGTACAGGTAATCATATTCTGTAGTTGGTGTGTTCTAAGTCGTAGTTGTTATCTGTGATGGATGTCACTATGAATAAGTTTTGCAGGCAAATTAACATAAATTGAAAAACCTGTTTTTGAGAAAGGTGTATATTCCAATTTATATATATCTGAACTTCTACTTGAGTAAGTTTTTTTGCCAAGGATTAGGAAAACATGTTAAATATGTATAAAATTAAACATAAAAATTATTTGTAAAATGTATGGCCCAACACATCAGTGGAAAGAATTCTAGATGTCCGAGTGCAACATGGTCATTATTGAAGTTAAGTAAACCCCTTTCATCTAGCCTATGCTGATTGCCTTTTTGCCTGGCAGTGTGGCAGTTTAGAGTACAAAAAATCTTTAGCTTGTAGACCACAGAACTGCAAAAGGTGTTGTACAGCCTTTAATTTTCTATGTGAGAGTGGGATCAAACCTGCACCAGAGGTTAGAGATGGTATTAAGATTGTTAGGTTGTTTTAAACAAATAAGAAATATGGGAGCTAATGTAACATTATTATGTAAACATCAAAATAATGGAAACAAATATGTATCCATGTCTGCAATGAGGATATTCTGTAAAGCAACTGTAACAGGTGATGCTGCGCAGCGTGACTGCGTGCTCTATGGACGACTCCGCTCCATCTACGAGCCACATGCACTCAGGGCCGGAAGATATAAGCAGCAATCCCACATAAATACCTCGCTCCAGGAAGCCCACGCGATGGGTGGCTGATAACATCATTACATATTACATGCGTAATTGCAAATCCCCATTTCCCATCCAGAATAATTCATGCAAAGTTCTGGCCCCTGGAACAAGCTCCTACAATCACGAGAGATGGCAGCAACCCTGTGACCTTCTGGCGTCACATCCGCCCCGCCTCAGAGACAGGGGTTTTAATTTGTCGTCGCCTCCACCCGGGGTGATAAGAAACCCGCAGCGTGTCTGCACCCCTGATAAACCTGCCCCCATGGTGGAAGGCGATGCTGCACCCCTGCAACCCGAAGAATTGCTGACCAGTGAAAAGTTAGTATAAATACAACCTCCGAAGCAAGCACCAGTTAGTGTCGCCGGGCTCGGAGACCGCGTAGAATGCTAGCCCAACCTCCAACCTGCTAAAGGCTCTCTCACACCACAGGGGCTCATCCTCAGTCTGCAAGGACTCTCCTCCTCAGCTCGCAAGGGCTTACCTATCATCCAGTCTGAAAGGATTCTGCTACTCATTACCTCTCGCCTGCACCCATCTTGCAGAAAGCTCCTCCTTCTGGCTCGACCAAGAGTACTCTAACTCCTACCGCCAACCCTCCTTTCTCGACCCATCTTAAACCTGCATCAAGAATATATATATATATATATATATATATATATATATATATATATATATATATATATATATATATATATATATATATATATATATATATATATATATATATATATATATATATATATATATATATATATATAGATATATATATCTCTCTCTCTCTCTCTCTCCTCCTCTCTCTCTCTCTCTCTCTCTCTCTCTCTCTCTCCTCTCTCTCTCTCTCTCTCTCTCTCTCTCTCTCTCTCTCTCTCTCTCTCTCTCTCTCTCTCCTCTCTCTCTCTCTCTCTCTCTCTCTCTCTCTCTCTCTCTCTCTCTCTCTCTCTCTCTCTCTCTCACTCAGCTCTCATCTCAGACTCTCCCTGTCGATCACACTCGTCTCTCTCCCTCTACCACGCAGTAATCCAGACCTCCGAGTCGATCAACACTACAGTAACCTCACCTTACCACGTAAATCTTACTCAGTCACTCTCATGACTCCCCATACCATTGTATTGTGTGTTAACTAACTGGTTAGCTTTCCCTTTTTAATTAATCGCTGTAAATTACGTAGCTATAGTTTTCCTTGAGAGTCACCTCAGAATTGCCGAGCTATAGTTCCTACCTCAGGCCCGCCTTCGCCTGACCCTCGTGTGTGTCACGTAGCTTGTGTGAAATTGCTTGTGTGTACAACAATTTAAAGTATATTGATTGTATTGTGTATTTTCTGTAATAGTAATTAACTTTGAGTTACTCCCCAGGGACCGATACCCCACAGTACATATCTACGTAACATTGAATAGTCCGTGTACTATTACTGTAGTAGTGGATCCCAGCTCCCTAGTTATAATTTGGTACTTGTGTAATTACTTTAATCAGACGTACAGTAAGAAAGCTGGTGTGCCCAGCAAGCAGAGATGTAGAGAGCATCGTGCCCTTGCCCAAGCTAACACCCAAGCTAACCCGCACCTGTAGATGAACCGTCAATTGTTCATCCTGATCACCTATCTTGATCACATATTACGTGGTAATTGGCCGGGGTACCCAACCACGGACTATGAGATCCAGGAGCAACTAGTAAATCTGGAAAACGAGGCTATTCCCCAAGACAATCTTGCTAGCCAGCCCAAGACAACCACCAGTGATGTTAAAATGAAATCCGGACGGAGAATCCGAATGAAACATCCTGAGGGTACAGTTCTGCCAAAATTTTGCACCATTAAGCTAGCAACAGGGAAAATAATCCGGGTTCAACTATGAAACAACCCAACTCCAGTGTCCGTATCTCACGCCCCTCCCCTAACTATGATCCAGCACGTCAACCAACCCATCCAGTTAAAGTCTCGTCAGCCAGGTTACGTATCCCTATCTTCACCTTAGAATAAACCCCCCCTTACACCCAGTCAAGACCGCTGGCATCCTGCGTATAATGGTGGCCCTAATAGTGAGAAGGGTCACACTTCCAGGATGGGAAGTCACCTGTATTCGCCTCACTCTGGAGTTTGACATCCCTCCGGCCCATTGTAAACCTGCCCCCAAGCGGTCGAATGCTATACTAAAACCCCTAATGCCTCAGAGGCTTAACTGAAGGTATAGTGTTCGTCATGGTAGGCTAAGCCAGAGCTAGGCAACGCAGTCAACGTACCGTACTACCTTCTAAGATAGTTCACCACAATAGAACACGTGTCACAGGTAACGGTATATAAAAATATGAAAGCAGATAATTTGCAATAATATAAATAATCTGGAAGACAAAATTCTTCATCTTCTGCAGATGCAGGCCTGGTCAACCTGTGAACATGAATGACGAAGAGGCTCCTTTAGTGATGAACTCTCCTAGGCACCATTGTAGGTGCATATGTGGTGAGCAATGGGTCCCAAAACATGTTGGAACAACAACACTTTCACAGGTCGAATGGCAAATGGACACTTTTACTTGTACACAGGTGATAGAAAGTTTGTCCACGCACTGAGAAGTTTCTAATCTACTTCTATGATGTAAAAAGCTGAAGTATACACTCTTGCTACACAGAAAAACGGTGCCACCTATGTTCAGGAAGTTCAGCAGGAGTCTTCAGTTGGATCAGGGCCATATTGCGATCACACTCCATGTATGAGTGGCTTCTAACGGGGAACGTTAATTGAATTGAGTCCAGTCTTCTTGTAATGTGCACAACATAGTGCAAGTATCTGACAACAGTGAAGTTCTTATGCTGCCCACAATAACTGTCACAGAAGATTTCAAGATGTTTGACCTCTTTATTCAGCTGTGTAAAAATTAGATGAAGCAGGATAGATACAAATTCGTCTCCTCCTTTCCCTACAATAGTCTCATCATAGCAGTAAAAGTAAGATTCGCTGTTAGACAAAATATGAATGTTGAATGTGAACACAGACAGCTGTCATTTGCAGTAAACGTCATTTGTGGAAATGTTGGGCTTTCAGAGACATTTTTTTGGAAATCCATAACAATACCTGCGTAATCTGTATGTTTTCTACTTCTAATTTTACTATTCCTCTTTCTGGTGTAGAATGTTTCTGCTTTAGCCTTGTGAATATAATTTTCTACTCTCAGTTTCTTCTCTTCGCTTAAGAGAATATTCTTCTCTACTTCATTAGAAGCACTTCTCAATCTCTCTTCCAAAACACGGGTTTCTGTTTGAACTTTTGTCACACATGCTGTATGTATCAGATCTTGGAAACCCAAATTTGATACTGAAATGTGTGTGGAATATGTTTCTATAATATTCGAAGGACACATTAGGGATATTTTTATCTTTGTATATCTGATACATTTTGTTCACATTTAGCTCAGTTAGCAGGTACAGTTTTTTACTAGCACCTCTACTGTACTGGCTTGGAGTACTTTGAAAGAAGCAATGTACTCTTCCACAGCTTTCTCTATATGTGGACGTTTATTACAATGCACATGTTAGTACTTCACAAGCTTATCCTTGGATGCTACACGTAAGACCTTTCCTGACTTCTGTACGGTTTCCACACTTTGTGTTGCAATACCATGAATAGAAACAAACTCTTTAGCACAAAAATATATCGCTGTTATAGGCGGTTCATGATAAAGTGAGCACTTTTTAAGGCCCTCCCAACAGACACTAACCCTTAATAAATGTATTGTATTGCAGCTTCGGGCATTCGTTTTTGAGAGAGGTAAAATGTATACACACTGTTTATTAATCACATGGGAATGTTTATATTAAAAAATGGCAGAAAGATAGAAATTGACTGAGACGAAAAATTTGGCAGGGCCTTAAAAAGTGCTCACTTTACAATGAACAGCCTATACCTTGTGACCATCTGAGACACACATTTTGTAGGAATAAGCATTGTCATGAAATTTTGCACAATTCTCATCTTGTCTAGGCCTATGTTATTTTACCTGGTTAATAGACATCACACCAAAGAAGTACATATTCTGTTCATCATATGTCTGAATTTCATTAAATTCTTTGATGTTTAGCAGAAACATTTTGAAAGCACTTTAACCTTTTAAATTTGCACTCGGGGCCAATCTCATGAGATGACAGGCAAAGTTTCTTCATAACATCAGTCATTCAACCGTATTTTTTCCTCTTTGCTGAATTTACAGTGAGCAAAGCATTTGGAACATCTTATGTTTCACTTTCTCCAACCTTTGGCGTTTCCTCTTTTCACATCACAATCACAGCAACATGTCAACTACACACTTTGTAAAACCAACACCACTTTTTCTGCTATGAAATGTACACAAACACGCCATAAACAGCCGCAGATAATATGAATACATGTTAGGTAACACATTGACATCCAACATTTTTCCCTGTCTGCACCTGAAATCTAATGTTCTTGCAGTGCACCAAAATTTTGTCGATCGTTGCTAAGACTTGACCATCAGTGTTTTTGCTATGAAAATCCTGTGGTAGATTCTACATATACAGAGTGCAAGGTGTGCTGAGTGCGCTCCTCGTGACTATCGATATCAGTTCACTACTCCGCTGACGTTCTGTCTCTGTTCCCCTGCTGCTCCTTTCTCCTTCCCTGCTCTTTGGATCCCACACCTTTCCACACATGCATGGAAGGCAGCTAATGCGCTATTGGCTAGAAATGTTAAGCTGGTGCTCGGCTCTATTGAACTTTGCTCCTGTTCCTGTTTGGTCACTCTGTGCTCCTGACCGTCTCAACAGTTGGACGTCATTGACTTCGGTCAACGCCACATGTCAGCTCTGTGGCAATCCTAATGTTACCTTAAATTTTCTACGATGGCCATAGGGCAATTCACAGGTGGGTTGCAGTTTCAGTGTTTTAATGTGTTTATTGAGTGTTATTATGTTGGGTCAGTTCATGGTGAATAGGGTTGCACACTTTCTGTTTGCATTCTAAATTTGGTTTTGGTCGCCCAATCAAAATTTGGCTTGGTATAATCTTGCACTGTAAATGTGTGTGGATCCCAGAAGAGTAATATGCGTGTATTTAGTATACTTTAATATTTCATTAATGTTTATTTTGCAGTGGCTACTTGTGTGCGAGTTGCTAGAAAGTTGCCCGCTTGAATTGGTGAATGGGACAGCACCTGCTCGTGCAATTTAGTTGTCAACACCTGTGATAAACAACCTGCAAAAACTTTTAGATTTTTGCTTATATTGCCTATGTATGTTTATTTTAAACGAGCCTTTTGATTTTTCTATTAAAGTTTTAACGTGTTTGTATATTTTTACGTTTGTGAGGCTTTGATAGACTATCTGAGTGCCCTCACATATTTTCTCTACATATTTTAAGCTAATAATTTAATTCATTTTGGGTTTTGAATGAGATGTAATATTATGATTTTGATCTCAGCTTGTACTTGTATGCCAAAATTGTTAATACCCTTTGTATTTTATAACGTATATTTTAAATGTATTTTAAATTTAAATGTTTTCCATTCAGTACTATGCTTTGTGAAATGGCTCAGATCCCATATGAATATTTTTTATGGAAATTGAATTCATTGCAACTTTATTCTAAGTTTTGTTATGACTTATGTTGAAACCCTACCTAAGCATTGTATTGCCACCAACAACTAAATAGTGACATTCATCATTTTTGCAGTGGAAATTTAATGGATTTATGCATAATTTACTTTTGTACGTTATAAAAAATTGCAGAAACCACATGGAGCACAAAGCATTGTGAATATTTGATGACACTGTTAATATTTATCAAAAAAATTACTTGTGCACTACAGTGTATAACTTGATTCGCTGCATGATGATCAACCTATTGTTCGGTACATAGCTAGAAGTGAACACATGCACAGTATAATCTATGTGCAACTTTGTAATTTGCTGTAAACATCATTTTAGTCCTCTTTGGGAACACAATTTTGTCCATATAAAATTTTGAAAACCTATCTGTCCAAATTATTATGTTGATTAAATAAAGTTATTCAGTTCATCTTTGGTAAGTCAGCAATAGTATTATTACATGATGGTGTATTGTTTACGTGTTCATGTAACAGGTTATACTAACTTTATATAATTTTTTGGTTTTTCTGAAGTTTGGTGCATGTGTGCGAGTGTTCAGCTCCAACTTCCTGTTCCAAATCCTTTGGGTTTCAATGAGCAGACCATGAAATCTCAGTGATATGAGATGAAGTGGATGTAGCGGCAAGCTTTCCACAAAGGCCTACCTTGATTTTATTCCTCCAAGTGGGGATGATCACACACATCACTATCAGATGAGACTCAACTATTTTCTATTTTGGAACTAATCTCCAACTTGTCCATGCATCTGCCCTACTTTAAGTTATAAAAGAAAAAATTATTTTTCTAAACAAACTTTGCTGCATATTATATTAAATTTTAATATTTCCATATTATTGTGAAGAAACCAGGAAGCTTTGTGGGCTCGGCATTTCACTTAACTTTGTTTTACTATACACATTGAGTGAGGAAGGGGGTGATACAGAAGACTGCCAAATCATGCACTGTGCTATGTAGCACTTAAATAGCTCTCGGTACGGTGGGCAATACACCCATCACTCCAGCTGTACCTGGAAGTCACTGGGCAAGATGACAGCAAGTGAGACTAAGGTAGAGAAGTGGTGTCTCATGGTGCGTGGTAACTGCACAAACATGTTCCACACCAGTTTTTTGGTCTCCATCACAGTGTCTTTGTATCACTCCACCGGACCTACCACATGTTAACCTATCTGTGGGTTGGTCGTGATGACAATACAGTTTAACACTGATCACACTATGGAATCTTTATTTATCTTAAAAATGCCAATTCATATTGTAACTGTTCAAATACACAGGAATATGGTAGTTTTATTACTACACTATAGAAAAAACAACATAACTTTTGACACTTGATGCACACTCATGAGAAGCTCAGCTTAGCAAGAATGGGCAAGCATGTGTGCGGTTTGACAGAGAATGTGTGAACTGGGATTAGGAGATGCAGCGAAATCGTCACATTTTTGTCGCAGCAGTGAAACCACAACGTGTGGTCACAGACTAGGGTTGATGCATGACGTCTACCTATAAGCATACTCGTTGCTATCACACCTCACCTGGAAACCTCCCATCACAACTACTCGTGTGAGATGAATAGGACAGAAGTAGGTTTACCCCTAAGCATGCATTGGTACCACCTGTCCAACTGCCAGTTGCCATTTCGCAACCTTGCCTGACTCTGCCACCACCTTTCTCCCATGCAACTAGCTTGTGCCATTACCATGGAGTAGGGGTAGGAAGGAGCAGCATACCACCCCCATGCCCCCCTGACCATCTGGACATCTGCCACACAGAAATATATTGAATTGTATATTTGCAAAATGCCAGTTGTTATTTTTCAGCCATCCCCTCCTTACCTGTCCTACAATCACCGCGATCCTCCTCCGCTTGCTACCACTAGCCAACCATCCATTAGGGACTAACAGTATTTGAAGATGAAAGACAGTTACTCTTGAAAGTGTCTGGAGACTACTCTCATCAAGCCACCCACCTTATTGAGACTACACCTGTACCTCAAATGTCTAAAAACTATTACCACTGTTGCCAAGACTCGTGATGGCTCGCAGTGCAGGGGTGAGGAAGACTTACGCAAGGAGGGTTACGGATCGAAGAAGATAATGGCCATGCCTCCACGCCATGCTACGTGCTATAGAAAACACATCACTCCTCGTTACAGGCAGTAGTGACGGACTGTGAACAATGGAAACAAGTTATACACAGCAAGGAAAGAGAAATCATCAGGAGTGTTATAGGAGATTGTGATGAAGAGGAAAGGAATAAATGTTTATTGTTTCCTATTAAAAAAGCTACAGAGAGAGCTGCAAAGTACACAGGAATGTGTAAGGCATCAATCAAAAGTATTCATAAACAAAGAAGACACACACCTGATGGACCTCAAAGAACTCCTGGAAAGCGAAGGTAAGAACACAATGCTTACACTGTTCACAGTATCTCCTTTCATGGAGGGGGCTGTCGCAGTGGTGTAGTGGTTAGACTGCTCGCCTCCACCCGGTGAACCAGGTTCGATTCTTGGTGGGGTCGCTAACGGATTTTTGCATGTGGGAATCATGCAAGATGATGCCGATAGTTGGTAGGTTTTCCAGGGGATCTCCAGTTTCCGCTGCTCTTTCATTCCGGTGCTACTCCATACATTCCTTCACCCACATCAGCTCTCAAGATCTATAAGGTGATAAGGGCTGCCCACATCTCCACGCCACTCCACTCCTATTAAGGACAAAAAGGGCAGTGGTAGCTGAGCAGTTAGACTCCTCACCTCCCATCATGGCGAACTGGGTTCAATCCCTGGCCGGGTCACTCCCAGATTTTCGCAAGTGGGAATCGTGCCAGACAATGCTCAGGGATGTCCCGTTTCTCCCACCTTTGCATTCCAGCATTGCTTGATTCTCACCTCAGTTCACCCTAATCTGCTCTCAAGGCCGTGTCAAGTGCTGCCCAAATGTCTTAACTGAACTCCAATTAAGAGTTTCAACAACCCGCAGTTATTTTGCGCAATTAAGTCCTCGAAATGGTAGGACTCTAAGGCAAACTCTTGCTCACTCTTCACTAGCTTCATCACCTCTACTTACAAGGTGCTCACTTGCATGCTGTCCTTTTGCCGACATCTTGCCTGAAAGTGAATTTCAGCAGTGAACCTATATTTTAACAGCACACTAATAAGAAGAATGTACAATATGTTTCTGAAGACATTTTTAAAGTTTTTGTATACAAAAATCTGTGGCTCAAACTGTTCCTGAAGGCACCCGTTTCTCACATTTTAACATCAAAAAATTATTCATGGAGTTTGAATGAAAACTTAAAACATGGTGTTTTAAATATCATTCCAGCTGTTTTGTACCAAACCCTTGTAATGCACTTTATGCATCAGTCAGTCAGAACCCTTAATATATCTGCAATGTAATAAATTTATGTTAATTTTTAGTCACTTTGACAGATGAAGATTAATTTCTCATCTAACAGTATCAATGGCAAAATTTATTTTCTTCACTGAACTGATATGCTTTGGAAACATTGCACCAATAGTAAAGTGTCATCCGTGACTTTTCAGTAATATATGCAAGTAATATTTTCAGTCAACCAAACCATTCAACAGATTTTATTTTGGCGCATTCCTCATAATTACTTAATTGGAATTCGTAATATATATGTTGAAGCTACTCGTTATTGCATTTGAATATCAGAAATTTCTGTTAAAATGTACCAAATACAGTATGAAAATTTTTGTGTTGATGTTAATTGTGCAATTGGCAGTCTAAAATCATTATTTATAATTTTAATTTTCAGATGGAACAAAATATTTTTGGTACTTTTACACATAAAGTTTGTGTTGTTATAAGCGCACTTCAAAACTTAATTTAAAACATATTTCCTAAAGAAAAGGCCTTCAATATTTTGTTTAATTCACCTTTATCAAACAAAGAAATATGATAACTAATCTGAGTATTTCAAAGATAACACATTCAGAAGGAAGTGAAATTTGTTCATTCTTTCATGTAGGCCTTCATATTGTTCAGTTGTAAATCTTTGAAACACGCATTACAGGTATACATTTATATGTTTACATAGTGTATAGTAAACATTAAACAAAATGCTTTAGAAAGAAGTTTATGTATAATTTTTCCAGTCATTTCAACTACAAACACTGTTATTGATAGCTTTGACAGGCTTTTGATAAGGGACACTATTAAAGAATTTTAACAATCGCATCCACCGACAATTTTGTGGTCCTGGCAAAATTCATATTTAAATAATGCTAACATAACCTGCTTTTATCGTTTATTGCATGGTGCATCGATCAAAGTCTATTTCAGATCCTAAGATTTCCCACAACTATCACTTTTAAGCTGATTGTTTATGCAAACACCTAGTAACTAGATGTGAAATAATATGTCACACGAGCTGCCATTTATCACTGCTCTGCGGCGCTGTGTCTGCCTTCCCAATACGTCTGTCTGACACTGCAGCGTGGTGCAACGTGTGACTGTGCAAGACTGACTTGTTACATTCCCTTACATGCCTATGAGAGGGGAAGTAGTTACCCAGCAACCAGCATGGTTCCTAGCATCCACTCTTGTCACCCCTCTTTCTGTCTCTCTCAGCTGCACATCTTCCTTCTTCCCCTCATAAGCCATCGAGAGGGGAAGCTGTAGTCTAGGAAAAGAAAAAAACCAAGTCTTTCGGCTGCGCGCACTTACATTAACATGCCGGCAGCGAGCAAATAAACTGCGCCAGGCGAACATGGAAATTTTATTGAGATTATCCATTGCTCAAAATAGTTGACCATCATCAGTTGTACTTCAAAGCAAACGGTTGCACCTGAAAATGTTACGCAAAACAATTTAACGCGGAATTAATATTTGCAAAGATATTTTCTTTTGTGATTAAAGATATTTTTTTCCTGTAAGGTTGAAGTTTCATTTTATCTGGCAAAAAATTTAAATAATTTTAAAACATAATATTTATTTAACAATGAAATATTTATTTAACTCAAGGGGCAGCACATTTGCAAATAAAATAATATGCCCAGAAGCATATACTTGACCTCCTCTTGTTACCAAAAATTGTTTGAACATCGAACAACCTGTATTAAGTGTAAAGATCATTTTCAGTAACTTCTTGCAGGGAAATCAAAGGATTTATATTGATTTATTTCAATAGACACGCATCTTTTGAATATACTGATAAATTGTAAGCATCTATTCGACACCTTTTGCCGTCGAATAATGGGTAGGTGTGCACCAAGCCGAGAGCAGTGTAACCCATGACAGGGAAAATTTAGAGGATGTGGCTTTGAATGATTAATTATTAAGGACGGTGCAGAAATCAATTATAATCACCTTATTTATCATTTGTTTCAAAATAACGAAATTTCTTTGCAGTAAAATATAATTAATTGCTTTAAAAGACAGACATTTGCCATGGGCACAAGTTGTCAGCAACACGTAGCGACGTGGAGGGGTAATCCTCCCGCCACCCCCCTCTTCCACCAGCCGCCGTGAACACACTGTCTGATCGATAACTTCTCCGTGTACTCTCAGCTGATTGAGAGTGTGCAGGACATTAAAAATTTTATTTGCATTCTGTGTAGTATTATTTTCATTTTCAGATGGTTTGAAAATTTTGGGTCAGCTTGAATTTGGTGTTGGATTACAATCAGTTATATGCAGTATTTTGAGATGTTACTTTCTTTATTTGAACAAGTTTAGGTGAAATGTTTTTAATGTATTATTTACAGTAGTAATTTTTTCTAAAATTGCCATTTTTATTGTGTTTATTGATTAAACTTTATTCACTAATAATGTAAAACTCTTACTACACTCAACATAAAGATTTACAAGGTTAGAAGTTGTGTTTTATTGATGTACATGTTAGAAACCTCTTGCACTGATATCCCGCATGTATGGACATTTTTTGCCAGTCCCCTGAATAACGATACATCAGAGTCGACTGTATGATGCGAAGAAAGAAATCATGGAATGGCTACAAGGAAAAGGGGTCTCTTGCAACGAAACAATGAGAAAAACTATTCTCATTGACATGCTTGAAAACCATCAAACAAGAGAGAAAATATTTGCTTTTGACAGGGTATTCCAGCAACATGGCCATGCTGTACTTAGATTGCCCCCTTATATGTGTGATTTCAATGCCACAGAACTAGCCTGGACAACATTAAAAGTATTATCAGAGCTCACACCTTGTAGCTCACCTGCAGTTGACTCGAGTACAAGAACCACTGACTTGGGGCTGCCCTCACCCCTCGTGTTACCTCATCTTCCGAGACTAAGAAAACAATCAGTTGGCAACTTAAGATTTTCCCTTCAGGCTTCAGTCAAGGAACAGGCAGGTTTATTTGTGTTTGATTGAGCAATCAATAAAACAGGCATAAATCTGACTTGGTTGAGTTTATCACTGCAAGTCTTGTAGAAACGAACAATAGAAACAGTAGAAGTCTTAGCAAAGGAAGACTGGAAGGGATATTGCAGACACATTGAAGGAATTGAAGAAGAGTACTGGAAGAACGACTGCCTCATAAAATTATCAGTAGATGAATTCTTAATCAAACAGGATAGTGACAGTGACAACACAGATGATGAAACTATGTCAATCAAAAGTCAGCTGTTCATCATGCCAGGCTAGACATCACACTTTCCTTCATTTCAGTGAAACAGTACCTGGCAAACCATGCACATGGAGGTCCTCCCAAGAATAATTCTGTAACTTCTGGGTCTGTAAACAATTCCCCATCTGTTACCCTTGTTGCTGCCCTAACTTGTGCAGGACACGATCCTCAAAAAGTTATATTGTCCACAGCTATGGTAGACATGCAAGATAGCATTGGTGCTTACCACACAGTGTGAGCACTTCTAGACTCTGTTAGAAAGTGGCACTTCATAAAAGAGGACTGTGTTCAACACTTGGGTCTAGTTAGCAGAAAGGCAACACTTTCTATCTATGGGGTTTCTGAGACCTCCCTCCACACAGCACGGGGAGTAACTGAATGTTGCATAACATCAGTAGGAAAAGCAACACCACAGTTTCCACTAACTGCATATGTTTTGCAAAATATCACCAGTGAATTGCCAACACTTCCAGTGTGTACTACCAACTGAGAACATGTTGCATATCTACAACTCGCTGACCCCCTGTTTGCCATCTCTGCACCCATTGATGTACTGATTGGGGCTGACCAGTTTCCTTACATTTTTACAGGCAACAGAATTGTTAAAGATGCTTTCACCCCAGTGGCCTTACACAATATTGTTTGTTGGGATTGATGGGCCAGGCTAGGAAAGTACATTGGGCATCATTAAAACCTTCAGTGACTTAGTCTGTATCTAGCCCACAGCAAGCATCAATATAAATGTTGGTAGAAAGACCTACCACTACTGCCATGCCTGCAGTTGCCTCGCAGTACTCCCGAAGTTCTGCAAGCTGTTCATGAATTGCAAGGCTTTTACAACAGTTAGGAAGTAGAATATGCAGTAGTGGTGTATCTTAGGTCAGTGTATCCAAATGGGTGTGTTAAGGTGATGCTCCAAATGAGAAAATCCAAGGTTACACCAGTGAAACGGCTCTCTATCCCCCGACTCAAACTATGTGGTGATGTTATGGTGGCGAATTTGTTGGATTTTGTTAAATTGGTCTAGAATAACACACTCTCGATAAGTAGAATGTTTGCATGGTCAGACCCCACTGTGGTGTTGCAGTACGTTGCATCATCACCTCATAGATGGACGACCTTTGTGGCGAACTGTGTGAATCAGATACAAGAGTTGGTTCCTATAAATTGTTGGAGACATGTTTCAGAATAAAATCCTGCAGATTGTGCCTCCCATGGTTTATTGCCATCTCAGCTAATCAAACATGCTCTTTGGTGGTCTGAGCCTCATTGGCTAACATATTCATACATTGAACCACAAGAAACTCCAAGCATTGGTCAGCGTGAGAATGAGAGTCTTACCTGCGAAGAAAAATCTGGTGTGGTGAGTTGTACAACAAGGATTTCCTGGGACCTGGTTGATCATAACTCAACATTAGGGAAGCTGCAGCGAGTTACTGCTTATTGTCTTAGGTTTGTGCACAATTGTCAACGGCCCAGAGCACACAATGGTATACCCTTAACAATAGAGGATCTTAAGAGGAGTCTTCACATCTGTCTCCAATACGCTCAGTCATTGTTTGCAGCAGATGTAATAGCAGCAGTGGAAAGGAGGCAACTGTGCTCAACATCCATTGCACCCTTTTTTGGATCCTGCAAGAGTGAGTGAGTGAAGAGATTTGGACGGCTCTTAACACTGAGGTCTTGAGAATCGATGACGGTGATTGAGGTGAGTATGGAGCAACACCGGAATAAAAGGGCAGGGGAAACGGGAGATCCCAGTGAAAACCTGCCGACCAACGGCATCGTCCGGCATAATTCCAACATGCGAAAATCCGGAGTGACCCGGCCGAAGATTGAACCCGGATCGCCTTGATGGGAAGCGAGCAGGCTAACAGCTCAGCCACCGTGGCTCCAGGATCCTGCAGGGCTTCTCAGGGTGGGTGGAAGGCTGTATCATGCAAACCCTCCATACCATGTGCATCAGATACTTCTACCTAAGCGACACCCTCTTACTGCACTGATAATTAATTATTATCTCTAACTTCATATTCATCCAGGTCTTCATGCTCTGTAGGCCATACTCTGTCATCAGTTCTGGATCTTGTCAGCATGATCAGTAATTAAGCAGATTTCGCGACAGTGTGTACAGTGCTTTCGCACCGAGACCATTCCCTTTCCTTCAGCAATGGGTAAACTCCCTGCTCGTCGGGTACAGCATTTCAGAGCACTTCAGCGCAGTGGATTTGACTACGGTGGTCCCTTTCACATCACCGTAACTCGAGCACGAGGGTGCAAATCCACCAAAGCATACATGTTTGTTTGTATGTGTGGTCACTAAAGCCTTACATTTGGAACTAGTGTCTGATTTTTCCATCCCTATATTCTTAACTGCCTTTCAGCACTTCCTTTCATGACAAGGGAGACCCAGTCATATGTACAGTGACCGTGGAAGCACCTTTGTTGGAGCATCTAGAGAATTGGCTGAAGTGTATCAGTTGGTACGTGCCACCACTCACAATGATAAGGTAAGCTCCATTTTGTGTGAAGAGGGAATAGTGTGGTGTTTAAACCCACCAGCTGCTCCCCATTTTGGGTGCGTATGGGGAGCAGGCATGAAATCTTTTAAGACACATCTTGCCAAGGTCATTGACTAGCAAGTTTTGTCATATGAAGAGATGCCCACTGTACTGCTTCACACAGGTGTCTTGAACTCTCGTCCTCTGTGTGAGCTCAGCTCTGACCCCTCCGAATTGGATGTGTTCATTTACTCATTTTGCAGCTAATTACAGCTCTGCCAGTCAGATATTACACACCTGAACCTCACTCGCTTGAATCGCTGGCAGCTGCAGCAAAGAATAGTACAGGACTTTTGGAAGCGCTGGTGGAAGGAATATCTATATACTCCTCAACAGCGCATCGAGTGAGTAAAGGCAGATGTCCATCTTAAGGTTGGAGACCTACTGAAAATCAAGGAAGACAATGTGCCTCTCTCCAGTGGGATCTTGCCCATATTGTAACTCTGCATCCTGGTTCTGATAGTGTTCCTCAAGTGGCGAGTGTGAAAACTTCTACCAGTATGCTTCGGCAACCATCAGTTACGTTGTGTCCATTGCCCATAAACACTGTTGACCTATATGCAACTTCTCATGTAAATGCTTAACTACTGACAATGAAACATTTCATTGCAGTATATTGTTTGTTTGTTTATTTTCTTCTTGACTGACTGTTGCTATGTTTTATTTTGTATTATGCATGGGTTAAATTTGATGTAATGTATATTTGTCACCTGATTGTAACAAGGTGGGCTGAATGTTTAATGTAGGGACTTTTGATCGTGTTTATGGTTGCTAGTGTTTTTTGTTTTGTTTATGATGTCATTCAGTAGGTGAAGAATAAAGTTGTTGTTGTTACCATCTGCACTTATTTTATTTAATAGTGGAATTAACACTCTTTTGAACATTAGACTTTCAGTATAGTAATGACTGTGATCCTTTGGAGGAATGTGCCATTGCCAACGCAATACAGACTAACATTGTCCCACCTACAATAGTGTTTGATTTATTGTAACAAAAACTAATTTTCACCATAGACGCTAACTTCAAGGTGACACCCAGTGTAACAACGGCAATATTATTAAACTACCCGTCGAGTTAGTGACCCCATGAAAGAGTATGTGTACTGCACAGTATTTCAACTTACTACTTTTCTCTTTTTTACAACATCATTCATAGCTTCATCATCAATGAGCTTCAGCATTTCCTTCTTGTTCTCCATTATAGCTTCACAGTTCTCAGCAAGAAATGGCATACGCTCCAGTTTAAAGAACTGTGCCTTCAAAACATCTCTGCCATCCTCCCCATAGCAAAACTGTAACAAAAAAAAAAAAACATACAAAACCAATTAAATTCTACACTGCTTCTTCAACATACATTTAAATCCTAAATAACTGGCGAAGATCAATAAACATAACTGGCTAGAAAAGACGGCATAGCTTTCTCATAGGGTTGTGCGAATGATACTTTTCTTCTCATGAAATGGAAACAAAAAATATATTATAAACTTTCATGAAAGTGAAACAAAAATAAAAAATAATTTTGTAAGAGCTAGGTTTTATCGAAAGTTTAACAAATTTCAACATTTTTGCATAGATAAAGGAGAATACATGTTTCGAAATGTGGTTAAATATAATTTTAAAATTCATAATTCCTTTTCACTTTTAACACTAGATAATATATCATATGACTTTCATTATGACAGTTTGTGTTTTATGAACAAGATAACTTACTAGATTTCTGTAAAAAGGATACCTTAAACTGTTTCATCTTGATTCTGCACTTTCCAAAAAGGTTTTCTATATGATATGTAATTACGTTCTTTGGTTTTATAATTTTTGATATGCTTATCTAAAAAGCAGTACACATCACATATATGTACTAAAAATATTATCATTCTTTTAACAGTTTACATATGTTAATAATAGATTGCAGAAGGTTAGGGAATAATACAGTTTTAAAAATTGCCCTATTATGTTTAATGTCAAATTTAATGTGTTTGATTTTAATAGATTATATTTAATAAAAGTTTCTAAGTAACTGGTTATATAAAATACAAAATAAAAGGATATTAAATCAAGTGTGTGTTTACAAATAATCATAAATAGTTAAACAAATTTTTACAATACAAACTTTTTTCTTTGTACTCAAATTGGGCTTCTAGCACACACGTTTGTGATGACTACGTACAGAATAATAGATAAAATGACACGTGATAATCTAATTTTATTGCATTTTATCGCCTGACAAATTATTTAAAATCCATTGTCTGTAAAGTAGTTACTTCGCACAATTTCGTGGGAAGTGTTGTCTTTGTAAATTGGCAGAATGTTGGCGCCAATTACGCCAACATGGAATGATGGTGCACAGGCTCACTATCCCTCTAGAGACCAGGTAAACAGTGTCCCCTTAACAAGGATTTTAAAGAATTTATGGGCCGACGTGGTTCCACCCTAGAAGTATATGGTTCTGGCTCACCAGAGCACGTAGCTTGGGCACTGAGGATTATGTTATCCCTTTCCTGGCCCACCTGGTGATTAGGCATGTAGGAATAGTCGTGGGTACACAGCTATTCACAGTCAGTGATGTTACGTTAATTGTAGAGGATAAAAATTTAAAAAAAAAAGTAAATAATATGATTTATTTAGAGTATTTAGTGGGTGTGCTGTAGGCGCAGGCACGAATGTAGATGTAGTTCAAAATTACGTAGCAATGTGAGGACAAGTTCTGGCCATCCAGAAAGGAACCTACTCTTCCTGGGGCTGGTATCTTGAGGTATAACGCTGCCAGAGTCCTTTCAATCGATTGGCGCCACAAAGTGCACTTCACGATGGACGGAGCTCGGGTCTATAGCGACTTAGGGAGAGGGCCCCCTGATTTCCTAGGTGAGAAGTTGAGTGAGCCTTATCACCAGCTACATACCTCAACTACGCCTCTGGGTTCACAGCATTCCCAACACAAGGACCCTATGGCTCTCAGTAAGCGGCATGACCAGCTTGTAGCCTGAGAGTTGTAGTGACCTAATGTGTTTGTTCTCCTCAAGCTTCAGGAGCCTCAGAGAAAGGTTCTCTCTCACCTTGTCAAAGTGGCACTAGAGGGTGGTGTGAGCAGCAAGTACTAACACCAAGCATTGACAAGAGGTGGAATTGTCCTTCAGTGGAGACTTTGTTCAATTCTCTATCATAGAGATTGTGTGTCCACCTTGAAGTAGTTCAGTGAATATGCACACAAAATGCAAAGTGGGTAAGGAAGGCTAAAAGTGTAAGAGAATGATCGGACCAAAAAGAGGCAACTGGTAGATTTATGTTTTATTCCATCTGAAAGAGTTTACAAGACATATATCTCCGACCTGTGCCCGCTAACGTCTCATGGACAAGGGACCAAGTTTGTCAAGCTGTTTACAGCAGCATGGCAAAGGGATACAAACCAAAGTTCATGGCAAGAGTGACCCCGGTACTTCCTAAGCCCGCCACGAATGAGGCACATGGCCAACACTCATGACTAGGGGAAGAATCAGCAGCAAGAGCTTCTGCCTACAGTGTTGAGAAACCCAAGTTAAAGATAGCTAACATAACAGGACTAAGTTCAACGATACTGCTGAAGGCAAGCATTATGGCAAGCGTGACGAGGTAGAGAGAGTTGCAGCTATAGAGCTGATGTGAACTGCCCACAAACTACCCTGTCTGGAGGACGAGCCAAGGAATAAATAACCTCGAGAGATGTGGCGAGCAAAGGTTGGCTGGACCAGGCCGCATGGAAGGGAAAATCTCACTTGATGTGTGGCGAGCGTGCGCGTCCGGTGACTGCCAACCAGGGCAAGGCAAGTGAGGGGGTGGGTCCACCCACTCAGACTGGAGTACGGCATCGTGCTGTCTCTCAGGTTGCAAGAATTGTGGATTGTGGATAGAAATGGTACAGAGGTGAAGTGAGCAGCAGCATTTGGCTTTACAGTACACTAGGGGAGCACCTGAGGGTCAGGTTTGGATATGTAATGAGAGCATTAATGGTGCATCAATGTTCAACGTGTGCGCACATTTTTTCTAGGCCCAAGACAACACACAACATTTTGGAGCATTATTTGTTGCAGGAAGAGAGTGAAAATTATATCTTTCAAGTTTGTTATGCACTGCCTATTTGATAATCATGCACTTTGGATATTTCCTGCTGTTCCTACAAGCAGGCTTTATGGCCCAAATATCAGCATTCCCTCTATCCTCCCGCACTGCAACTGTACTCTGATGAGTAAGACAGTGTTCAGCACTTTCTCCTCTTCTGTTTTTGGGCCATTCCCGGTATTCTACTGGTTTTTTGAGTAAAATCTGTCCTCGTCAATCTGAGATACTCAAACTTCATTTCATTGAAGCCTTTACCCAAGTCCCGCATCATGAGTACTCGGAAATTTGCTCTCCTTGCCACTTGTCGAAGTCACCCAGTCTGCTACCAATCTTAGTGGTAAACTCTTCCCAGATCTTATAGAAAGCTTTGTCAACCATGACATTTTCTGGTCTTTAGTGAATGCCTTTTATCTCTGTAATTCCATGCAGCCATTGTCTAATGCCTTCGGTCTTCAGACATTCTGTGATCACATGCTAGACTGTGTCATTTACTCCACAGACATCGCACAGCGGAGATTACATAAGCTGCAGACTGTGTAACTTCAATTTGAAGTTTTCATAAACTATAAATAGTTGCATACTATAGTGGTTAACACAACATTAATTCACATACTTTTCATTCTTGCTGTGATGTTGAGCAGCAACTCATATATCATTCTTCCTTTTTCTGTCTCATCCCATCTTGTCTGCCATTCTTGTAAGATGTTCTCCATTATCTATGCCTTATCTTCATTTGACAGTCTCACAACCTGTGCTCTCTCTACCACAGTTCCCTGTATTTCACCAACAAGTCCGCCGGCAACACACCCACAATCACTGGAAGTGACTCATTCGGCACTGTTTTGTATACCTTTGTTACAGCCAGCAGTGCCGCCCTTTGAGCACTAATGAATTTCCTCTTATGATACACCAACTCGGCCCTGTGGTACCACATCACAGCACCGTAGGTAACAATGGGCTCAAACACAGCTCTGTATATCGTCCTTAAAGTTTTATATTTAAGGTCCCAGCTCATAGTCCCTAGCATATTGAGTATGTGTCAAGGAAAGCTGTGGTGGTACTCCATAAGCTGTACCTGTAGACAAAAAGGAACATCAAGAATGCCATAATACTGTAATGTTAAATATACTATGAAGCGCCACAAGCAACGTCCTCCTCTCATATAGCCTTTTGACAGTCGTGGGCCACCTCCTAAGAAGAACTGTTATGCCATACCCACCACAGAATGCCTTAAAGTCCAGGGTTGGCTAGCCCAAATGTTGCCAACTGCTAGGCTGCAACCCACTTCACATCACGTCGCCGCTCTCTACCCCTCCAGTCTTCGGCCACCTCCACCAACTCAAAGTCTCCGCTCTCTCTACGTCTCTTCTCTCTACATTTTCTCTCTCACCACACCACGAGACCCCTGCGCTGGCCCTATGCACCACGTATAAATAGGACTTGCAGTCCTCAGTTCAATACTGTTTACTGCCAATTAAGTAGCATGCCTTTACTCTGCTCGAGAATCCACCGACGTCACATCTAACTTTGCAGCACATCACTCTGTCCGAAAGTCAATCAACTTCTTCAAGTCATCACTGCCATTCACGGTACTATCAAGAGTGTTACTCTACATGACAGCGCCTCGCTGCCTGCCAGCACGCCAAAGCCTGGCATGCTTCCAGCTACCCCATAGCTCAATCGCAATTGACTCGAGTTTGAGTACTGCTGACTTGGGGTCGCTATCAACCCCTGCACAACTGCATCTTCCAAGACTAGGTCAATTACCGGTTGGCAACCTAGGGATGATCCTTCATGCTCTAGTCAGGGTACTTGCTGGTTTATGTGTGTTTAATGAGCAATCAATAAACAGACACAAATCTGACTTGCTTAAGTTGTCTCTTCCAGCACTCTATATTTTCTTCGCCTTGCTCCCACATTCTCCTGTTGTATCACAAATTCTAGTATTAGTCTTGCAGGGAGAGTCATGAGCCAGAACCTCATTCCCTACGTGACCCTTTGGGAACTGTCTTAAAGTGCAGCTTGATAAGCTTATCTTCCTGGGCAACACCAGAGCAGTTGTCATCTTGGACTATAGCCCCTCCAGTACATGCCTGGGTCTACCAGCAACGCCTCGTTCACCAGGTCACTTGCTGGAAACGATAGGCCCAACTCTGACCAGAAGCCCCATTTCAACATGATGCTTGGGTCTGCCAGCGACGTCTCGCTCACCAAGTAGCTATGAGAACGGACACCTCTAAACCTGATAATGTAACCCTCAGTTTGGTACTTGGTTCTGCCAGCAATATCCCGCTTGCCAAGCCATCTAGACTGAAGTCCAGTAGTCCAGGCTACCTACCCTACCTAACAGCTAGCACCCTTACTTTCTATCAGGCCATGCCTACCCTTTTTGGGCCACCAACTATCTGCCTATCTGATCTGTCACCCTCCCTTATGCCACACCATAGGGCTGGGTGGGGTAAGGCAGCCAAGCAGGGGCTAGCCCTGGCTGGAGTTCTGAAGAGTAGTTGTTCAGGTGTCAACCAAATATACACCTGGAAAGAGGAGGAGGCTGCTCGCCAGAGAGGATCCGCATTCAGCAAGTCCAGCTCAATCTCGAACCTATCTGGCATGTGCCCCGTGCAATTTCTCCGCAGCCTCCAATGCCGCCGAAGAAGTCGCCTACCTTCATTTGGCCCACCAACGTCACTATGGTGGTCAGACCACTTAACATTTAACACACATATATCCTTACCAGGGTACCCACTAGTCCATCGCTCGCAAAGGCACCTCCTAAGGCACAAACACACATATATCCCTACCAGGGTACCCACTAGTCCATCGCTCGCAAGGGCACCTCCTAAGGCACAAACACACATATATCCCTACCAGGGTACCCACTAGTCCATCGCTCGCAAGGGCACCTCCTAAGGCACAAACACACATATATCCTTACCAGGGTACCCACTAGTACATCGCTCGCAAGGGCACCTCCTAAGGCACAAACACACACATATCCCTACCAGGGTACCCACTAGTCCATCGTTCGCAAGGGCACCTCCTAAGGCACAAACACACATATATCCCTACCAGGGTACCCACTAGTCCATCGCTCGCAAGGGCACCTCCTAAGGCACAAACACACACATATCCTTACCAGGGTACCCACTAGTCCATCGCTCGCAAGGGCACCTACTAAGGCACAAACACACATATATCCTTACCAGGGTACCCACTAGTCCATCGCTCGCAAGGGCACCTCCTAAGGCACAAACACACACATATCCCTACCAGGGTACCCACTAGTCCATCGCTCGCAAGGGCACCTCCTAAGGCACAAACAAACATATATCCTTACCAGGGTACCCACTAGTCCAGCGCTCGCAAGGGCACCTCCTAAGGCACAATGCTCTATAACTGAAGTGGCCAGACCCAGCAAAGTAGGCCCCGAGATGAACCCATTATGAGTAACAACCACTGCTTCCCTGTTGCCTGGGGGAGGGGGACCCACTAAGGGTACTCGTCAACTAACACTTACCTTATGACCAATGAGAATTCATTAACAATAATTCGTAGTGAATACCAAACTCATTATGGTATTTTTAGAAGAACTAGTTTGTGCACACTACTGACCATAAATGTCTAAAAATAGTGAATAGATACCCAGAACAGCAATGTTCAGAAGTCATACAAAATGCCACCATCGCAAGTGATAGTTATATCTACAGTTCTCGGAGAGTCATTCTTTTAATGCATGCATGTATCTATGATTCCTGGCTATTTGTAAATAAAAACATGTAAAACGTACATGTGAATGGACAGTATTAAATATCCAAGATATTTGGATGAAATCTGTTAATCTGTTTGAAGTATCGAAATTCCATGAAAACTGATGCAATATGTTAAAACGACAGACCTAGTATATATCTTATTACATTAAAATATTCATTTTCAATTTTTTTAAAGTAAGATGTATAAGTGTGATGCATGAAGGCCTAGGGTAAGGGGACGTAGTGTCAAAGTCAGTTGCACAGATAGGGGGCGGATTCTACTGTGGAGGCATCTGGACGATGGGTCATTGGCCTCGCACAGGTCCCTTATATAGACATGGGAGCATCGGGCGTCTAGTGGACACAAAGTCTGTGAGGGCCTGGTGATGCCTCAGAGCAGTGGGCACACATGGTTGGACTGGCTTATCACTGGTGTCATTGCGCTTTGGTAGTTGCTAGCTCAGGGTACACGTGACGCGCTTGTGATGAGGCGAAGGTCAAAAAGAAAATTTGGGAAGCGTAATGTGTTTTAAAAAATTTCCATGAAGGGCCAGAATAAAAATGATTCAAGTAAGATGTATGTACTACTGTATGTGAAATTGGTCAGAGAAGTTACTTGTTTTACTAACGGAATCTTATGCAGGATGTGAAATACTGTTTTTTGAGGTAATTTCATAACAAAATATATTGCATACATGCTCAGTAATGAGAAAAATACCCTCAAGATAAATACAGAACAACAGAAATTTTTATGGTAGCCAATTAGGCGGATGTATTTTTGCGGGAACAGGATCTAGAGGGAAATGCATCATCTTTACCTGAAATGAACAACATTGCAGCTATCTAGCTGAAAATCTAACAAATGCAAGGTCCCCACTTTTATGGTATACAAAATGAGCTAATTTCGTCATTAAAATTTCACCATTTCGACAAAAAAATATATTCATTTCATCAAATTTTATAGCAAAAAATGCATGTGTTCTTATTAGAATATGAATGTGTTGTTTTTCTAACAATTTCACTCAAACTAAATAGAATTTGTTATTCATTATTTTAATCAGTACATACTTAAGTGAAAAAAATCCAAAAATATTTAATGATAAGGATGAAAGGACAACTTTAAGAGCACACACTTGTTATGCAAGACACAGTGTCTCATCATAGTAATTTTTGTTCGAAAAATCTTTTACTTTATCAAGACATTTAAAACTGTCCAAGAATATTCACTACCTAGCATTGAGTTTTAAAAAAGTTTTATATCACCCACATACAGCTTGACGCATGCTGCTTCTACAACTAATCTAATATGATTATGACTCATTGCCTAGAACCCCTCTTCCATCTTTACAGACATGAGCAACACGTTTTCTACCCTACAGGCAACAGGTACTTACAAGCAATTCCTTCTCACCTGGAAGATACGCAACCCGGCACAGAAGATAAATAAAGTCTGCGGTGTTTACAAATACGGTGTGAATGTTTACTGCGTAGTTATTACATTCCACAAAAAAAAAATTACTCTGCGTTATTTTTATGTATACTTTTTGTCAAATTACCAACATTTTTGGGTAGAGATATTCGTATATAAATAAAATACACTTTAGTCCTGATTCTGCCCATGAACAAGTGCCATTGTGACTTGGTTCAATATATATTGAACCATATATTGAACAATATATATCGTACGTGCAACTATAATATTTTGACCTTGCAAACAATTGATTTATTAATTGCTCTTGTGATGTACAATTTCATTAGTACTTTGCATTAGTTAAAGTTATTTTGCAGTTTGCGAAAATTCTAGGGCCTAGTAACTGCACATGAAGTAACAGTACAGCCATCTAGCAGCAAGCATATCAACTACACATTGGAGTAACAGTACAGCCATCTAGCAGCAAGCATAGCAACTACACATTAGAGTAACAGTACAGCCATCTAGCAGCAAGCATAGCAACTACACATTGGAGTAACAGTACAGCCATCTAGCAGCAAGCATAGCAACTACACATTGGAGTAACAGTACAGCCATCTAGCAGCAAGCATAGCAACTACACATTGGAGTAACAGTGAAGCTGTCTAGCGGAGCATGCAGCAACTACATGCTGGTAAAATAGCATGGCCATTGATCACATTATTGTAGAATTTCAAGAAATATACTGGTTCATGAAAATAATTTACATTTTTACTTCTTTACAAAAGCAATCCATGAATATAAAGCTGAAAAATTTGAATTAAAGTTGCAATATTCCTTAAAAAATAAAGTACATATTGGTCATTTACAATGTGATTCAGTTTAAAATACAAAAACTATGGCTGTGTAATTAACATTTCAAAATATCATGAGTGCATCTGCTAGGACATGTTTATTAAACAATAAGATTAAAATGCAATGTTTCAGTTATAACGACAGAAAAATATGTACATTATTTTCTTTCTTTAAACCAATGTGATTATTTTTGCATAATATAATGGAAATATACTGGCTTGGAAGCTATTTGAAATCAATAAATCAAATTTGGGTTGCTGGAGAGAAGCACACAATATAATTACCGTATTTTGGTGTGTATAAGCCGTACCTGAAGTGTTTGATGAAAAATTAGGGATAATTAATATTTCAAGTATAGGCCACACTGAATTTTTGTATTCCTGTAAATATTGTTAAGTCATGACTCCATACAAACATACTACATTCAGACTTAATTTCTCCCAAACAAAACATCTGTGACAGAAAATTTTTATTATATCGCAATGTTTACAAATATACGTTGTGCGATTACTATTCCACAGATGGTAATGTGACTATATGTTTACATTTTACATGTGCAAGATGAAGGTTATTTCGTTTATGAACACGAGTGAACAAATAATGGTACAAGTGGAAAGTTTTTACCCCCTTCCCTTCCTCCCTTCCTTCAAGTTAAAACATTAAAATGTACTGTATGTTGACAAATTTCAAAACATGTTTTGGGAAAAAATTTTTTTAATCCCAATATTGTGTATATAAGCAGCACCCCAATTTTTGTAGTAATTTTTTTGTAAAAATGTGCGGCCTATACACACCAAAATACAGTATTTGTTTCAAAAAGCACTATATTCTCTTTTGACAGAGTGAAATACATTTGTTTGAATGGAAAAACCACTTCAATTTAAGGCAAAATTTAACTTCCTAGAGAAATTAATATTTCTACTGAGTGGCGGTTCAACCTGTAGCCACATACTATGTATATCATTAATTTTTTCCTGGGATTTTCTCCAAAAAACACCGTGCGACTTAGAATCAATGGTAGCTTAAAATCAATGGCTGGTTAGAATAAGAGTAAATACTGTAATAATAGTAGATGGCAGTTATTACCTGAATAACACTTCCGTCACTATCCCTGACAGTCTGGTCATACTGCACCGAGACGCCCTCCAGGTGTTTGATCAGACACCTCTGCAGGTAGCCGCTGCGACTGGTCTTCACTGCAGTGTCGATCAGACCCTGAACCCACAACATTCATTAAACTAAACTTACAAACACTTACAAACACACACTATGTACTTCAAATACGGGTGAGATCAGGGTAATGTGGCGCAGAGCACAGATAAAGTCCTTCCCTCCTCTCGCCGCTGTGGCTTCCCCTTCTCCGTCTTGCCTGTTGTGAACACACCGGCCAGTCAATAACCTATCCACGTGCTCTCAGCTGATTGGGTTCACACAGGACATCCAAAATTCAACTTGCATTCTGTGTAATATTTTCTTTCTCAGAGAGTTTAAAAGTTTGAGGACTGCTTGTATTCTATTTCAGATTACAGTAATTTATTTTCTTTTTTTGTGATGTTAAATTCTTTATTTAAATGAGTTGAGATGAAATGTTTTTTACTGTATTATTTACAGTAATATTAATACAGTAGTACTTTTTAAAAAAAAAAAACCCCATTTTATCCTGTTTATTAGTTAAACTTTATTCACATATAATGTAAAGCTCTCAATACACTCAACATGAAGATTAAAAAGGTTATTTTTTATACACATGTCAGACCCTCATCTACTGAAATTTTGGATGTATGAAAATTTGTTGACAGTCCCCTGAAAACAAGTAGATCAGGAGTCAACTGTATAGTATGCAGCAATCCCCAGTCAACCTGCATTTTCTTGAACAGTGTGTTTTTTTTTTTTTTTTTTTTCAACCATAGTACAAGAACTACATTAAAAGCAGTTTTAAATTTTCTACAAAAATGGGTTTTGTGGCCCCAATTAGTGTTGTACTCACAATACTGCTATTGTCTCCATATTTTGTTTGTTCCCTAGTATAGTGGTAAAAGGGTCAGGGCAAAACAATAAATATTGTAAGCCAAAGGTTTGACAGGGGTTGAGAACCAAGGGTAAGAGGATCAGTGAACATCCTTTGTCTCTGTCAGACCTTCTCCCTGCTCACACCCCTTTTTTTTTGCCCATTTGCATTTTGTGCTGAGGGTTTATCTAAGGCGGGCTTGATCAGGAGGGATGAGGAAGGGCGAAGGGGGGTATGATTGAGGAAAAGGTACATTCACTCCATGGGTGGCATTGGACCATGTCCCAAACAAATGGTATACAACCTAACCATTGCAGTACAACACTTAGCCTGCATAAGAATTGTAGCACCGAGAATCAAACAAAGTTCACCCTGGTGTGGCAGGTGAGTGATCTAGCCACTATGCTAACCACAGCCCCAGCAGGGAGAAAGAGAGATCGGGTGAAAGATGTGCAGTCTCCCAGCCAAAAACCAAGTCTCACCTCTCGCCCAGCCATGCAGTGGAAGAAGAATTCCTGGGGCTGTATGCCAGTAAGGAAACGGCCATCTATGAAGCCACCAGCGCGCGGCGTTGTGTCAAACTTGGCAAAGCTCGGCAGGGACTTGCATGACTTCATCAGAGGCGGTCGCTTACCCTCCAATTCAATCTGCCCCAGCAAGCACGATATCTGCATGGCGTTCACCTTCGACCCCTTGGCCCCTGACTCTATCATCAGCTGCAGGTTGTTGGCCGGGAACTTGCACAGCAGGCCCGCAGGAAGACACGCCCTGTCAACACCATGAGTTAAAACACCTGGTTAGCTGTTTGTTACATTAAAGCCTTGAAAATTTGTTATTCACATTTCTTATTTTTAAAAAACGAACGTGCACTGCATACAAATACAGTCAACTCTAGTTTATAAGACCTCCGGAATAGCGAACCTCTCGAAATAGCAACCCTTTCTTTGGAAACCATAAAACAAATTTCATTGAAAAAGATTTTCCAAAAGTGACCCCTTCAAAATAACAACCCTTTCCCGGGGAACCATGAAAGTTCTTGGAATCGAGAGTTTAATATATTAAGTTATTGGCTGTTCATTGTAAACTGAGCAATTTTAAAAAGCCCTGCTTAAGATCTACTTGTATGCATATTATGTATCCTTCCACCTAACGTAAACTTACCATTGCCTTGGACATGATCACTTTAGTCATGCATCTGTCAAAAGAAACTGTGAAATTATTTTACCAATTTGTTAATTCTTACACCTATAGGCGTTAAAAAACCGAATGCAAAAGAAATAATTTTTTTTATTCACAAATGTTTAACTAACACTTTTAATTCAATGTTAAGACATGGAACAATTTTCCCTCCATTATTACTAACTTTACTTAGTGCAAGCCACTCAGTGTGCCTAAAATATGTGCAAAAATGACAAGTGGCTTTTTTCAAGGGATGGGCCAATGCCGATGCAGATACCGCTTAACCGGCCAATACCACAACCATAGGCATCAGCGACATCTGAACATTATTTGACAGATTATCATTCACTGATTAGTAGCACTAATTTATTTAACACAATATTAAATAAACCATCATGCTACATCTTGTAAAGCATTAATTTACCGCATCCATCAATCTGATATTCTGTCCAAACATGAAATATAATTGGAACAATTGTTTTTTGATAATTTGTTCCCGTTATTTACATTTTACCGTATTTCCTGTTGAGTTGGTACACTTGCCAAAGATTGTGTACATCATTCATTTTTGGACACTACGTGAATGCAAAACAACATGGACAATCCACAACTGGTGCTATCAATAGTATTGATTACTTCCTGCAAGAGTTTTTTGTGTTCTATTCTCTTCTTACGTTTTTACTGCAATGTAGGTAGGCGACAATGAGAAAGCAGCTTGTATTTTTATTCTTTTTACGCATTTACTGCACTCGTAGGGAGGGCAACAATGAAAACGAATCACATACTCTATGAAACTGTATTCAACTATCTGTGGTTTTGTTATTGTAAATGGATAGTGCAAGAACCTGGCAGTGTTAATGGGTGTAGTTCGGAAACTGTTGGCTGTGACTTTGATTAGATTGTTAAAGGTCAGAATAAGACTCGGCAAGTAATAATTGACAAAAATTGTCGCAAATAAATTTGTTGTCATTTTAACCATGAAATTGAGAATGGCTCTGCCGACGAAGGATTTTATTAATATAAATAAAATAATTTTGCTCAATTTCAAGTGAATATTTAATATTAAATTGATCTCAATAAGTTTTTTTTAATTACATCTTTAGGCTGTTGATTTAAATAAACACACATTTGGAGGTTATGTATGGTATTCCCTGTTCTAAAAATCTAAGTCCACATTAGAGTGCCTGAAGTTTTGAAGGTTGTCTTTAATGAACTCAGTTTGTAATGAATACGGTATTGTCTGGTAACAGCTTCTGCTTGACTGTTAAGTCACTTATTAGCCAAGTTAAATCATCTCTCTTATCATTTATTATTACAAATAGTGTTGTATGTCAATTCTATACTGTAGATACCTAATAAATGCTTAAAGTGTTCACAAAACTAAAGACTTAAATTTAAGTAATAAAAAAGCATTTCAAAATATTGGGAATTGGGAATTATGATTGTGCTCATCAAAACTGGTATTGGCATCGCTGTAATCTGCTGTAATCTGCTGCATTGACGGCTGAGAATCAGTATCGTTGGTATCGGCTAAATGTGGTATCGAAACATCCGTACTTTTTTCAGACGTTGATTTTAAAAGTTGTTATTTAATCATGAATAGCATGTGCTATTTTTACAGTAAGTGCTCTGACTACATATGCTGCCTCCTTGATATAAATAATGTGCATGCAAGATACAATAAAAAGCCATGAGATCTTTATACCTCACATATTTTCTGGAACCTGATGTCGAAGATAAACTTTACATTCTCCTCCAACTGAATTTTTGACGTAAACCCAACAATAGTCATATTGAATTTATCAGCAGTATCTTAATGTTATTGCAACAGTTTGGCTTACGTAAGGTGCTGCACCACCTCATTGTACATCAGTCATCAGCAGGGTCATAGGTCAATTTATGACCTGGAACTATTCTGCCTCAATGCACACCAATCTGTCTCAGCAAGACTTGTAAACTTACAAACATTTTAGTACAGCTGCAATTAAACACATACTGTACCTACCAACACGAACTTGGGACAAACACAAGTAAATTAAGTGATATTTAGTCTAGCGGAAAATGAAATCAAACCAAATTAAAAGTATGCTGAGAGTTGAAGACTTAACAGTGGTGAGCAAGTTGTGAATATGTATACAGTCTCCCAGCTATTGGTCTGTAGTGTGTACTCAAGAGCGCAGTCAGGAAAGGGACAGCACATAAGTGCAGAGATGTTTTGCTGCAACAGCAATAAAGACTGCATTTGCAGAAACACAAGTTCAACTAATCACAGATTCTACAGGGATTGACCCATGGGCCTAGCCTATATCTGGATTTGAAGAATACTTTTAAGTAGCCATGCCACTCAACCACTGTGGGCAGGGGTCTCACCACGGCAAATCCACAGTGCCATGTCCCGAGATGGTTAGTGACAGGTCTTCACCAAGCGTGGGTCACCGCCGCATACAACTAATTGACTCCACCCCTTTCTACCATGTCTAGAACCACTTGGAGAACAGCCTGGGGACTTGTGCTAGTTCGTCAAAATTCTAAAGCACAATAGGGTAAAATCTCCTTTGCAACACCAGCGAGCATGCTCACGGACTTCAATGCACAGGTGTAACTACCACTGTAGCCAACTCTCAGTTCATTTATACTGTAATAAGTGGGATGAGGTGATAAAGGCTGCGGTGATAGCAGCAGTCCGTGCTAGGTCTGCAACAGAGCACTCCAGAAGGCCACTCCTCGCTTAGACTCCAAGAAAAGACAGACGCAGAGAGGAACTGCTTCATAACATTAGAGTTGGGTTGGGAGATTTGGGTGGCTCTTAACGATGAGGTCTTGAGAGCCAATGAGGGTGAAATGAGGTGAGAATGGAGCAGTGCTGGAATGCAAGGGTGGGGAAAATGGGAGATCCCAGAGAAACCTGAAGACCAGTGGTATCATCCGACACAATTTCCACTCATGAAAATCTGGGAGTGACCCAGCCAGGGATTGAACCTGATTTGGTGGGTGGCAGGCAGTCTAACCGCTCAGTATCCGCGGCCCCATAACACTAGAAACACATGAACAATTTTTTGCACACAATCTTATGAACAGTTAGTCGATTTGTAAATTAAATTAAACAGGCTATTAATCTAACATATAATAAATTGAAATAACTGTAGACAGCAAAATTAATTCTCTTAACCAAGCATTGCAGTCAAAGCTAACGGAAAAAAATATCTGCCAAACTGGAAGCAGTGCGAGCATTAATACATATAGGGGTTAAGTGGCAAAGTGAGCGAGAGTGTTAATATCATGGCTAACAAAATTAGCAGTGTGAATGAACCAGTAAATACACAAATTAACGGGAGGCTCTGAGCACATAGCTTGTTGAAACCCCCGCCTAGATGGTGCTTCTGGGGAAGGGAGGACGAAAGAGGGGTAAGGAAGGAGATGTGGCAGGCTCAGACGAATTGTGTTATGGTTTGCACATGGAAAACTATACATTATTGCCAAGTCAGCACCTGCGGAGAACAGAATATGTCCAACCACCCTACGGCAGCTATTCTGTATGTTGAACGACTCGCGGAGCAATGCATTATAGCAGTGACAGAGCTGACACAACCTACCACAACTCGCTTGTTCGTGAAAATTTTTTTTTTTAATTCATAGACCATTTACCACTAGTCCTACGCATAATAGGACTACTTATAGCATTGTTAATTTACATGCATGTTCATTAGTTGACCAGTGAAAAAATAGTAACCTAATATAATAACTTTTTCTACTCAAAAACCTGATGTAACATGGTTCGTTAAAAAGTACGCTAAAATAGTGGGTTTTCATTTTTTTTTAAATGCAATATTTAAGGCTAGTAAATATGAATAAAATATGGAAATTTAAAACTATGTAATCAAAACGAGTCTAGATTCAATAGTTTTAAGAGGCAGGATGAAATGTTTTAGGTATCACACAATTTTGTGAATACACACACTGACTTTACAAACAACATGTAGGTAATTACAAATGTGCGCACTATATAGCCTCTGTGTTTAACTCGTACAGCATATTCATGAAAACTGTTTACTTGGCAAATTGTTTTGATAATCATAACATTGGATAGTATTAATTCAAGAACCCAGTTTAAAGGTTTAAACAGTTGCATTTATTTGTTTTATGATCATGTCGAATGTTCCATCAAATAAATTGCACCAAATGCACCTATAATGAACACATGTATAGGTCTACTATATACTATATCCTATAGTCTACCATATTATCAGTAATAAAATTTACTTAAATTCGTTTGATTAGTTATATCAATAAACATACTTTCTGTAGTTACTGCAACACAGCAACACTAAGATGATATCATACTATGCCAGACACTTTTTTATCGCGAAATGAAAAACATTCAATAAAGTTGATCTAAAAAATAAAGGAAATTTACATTCACACTGATTTACAATATGAATAATCATACAAAAATGTAATCTGTGGTTTTGTTAGTTTTGTCAACAAAAGGCAATGTGTTACTGCTACTTTTTTGCAGCCAATTTGCTCTTCTATCAGTGTTTCTCTAGCTCTTCAAGCCAGATGTGTATTTTAATACAAAAGCCCGCACATTGTTGCATGGACATGTTAGCGAGCCACAAAATGTGCATGTTACCTTAAATGCACAGATGTAACAAGTTACTGTACATCCTCTGGGTAGAGAAGCATGTGATGTATAATAGAAAACATTCAAGAGCTACTGTAGATCGTGCATTATCGTGGGACGAGTTTTGTAAATATTTTAACAGGTAAACAACCACGCCCAAGTAGGATGCGGGTCATGAATCCATTTCACTTAGAAGGACAACAAAGAAACTAATTAATGTATGTCGATTAACGAAGTAAGTGTAAAATAGCAAACATAATGTAAGTATTTATGGTAAATAAATACAAAATATTCATATGTGACGAGACTTACAATGACAAACATAGGAGGTAGAGTATGTAATTTAAAACAGGTAAACTAGGAAACAGTTTTCTAACATGCAATCTAGTAAAGTTGATTTTCTATGGTACTTTGCGTCTACATTGCAGTACCTATTTGCAACTGTATGGTGACCTCTGTAGTTGGCATGTGAAGTCAACCAAAACCAAATAAAAACTCAGAAATGTTATATCAAAGTAATTTAACGCTACGGTCACCCAGTATATAAGACTACTCCACTTTCAAACATGTTCAACACTGCATGCTGTTACACTGGCTCAGAACTTGTTCAGATCGCAGTAACTACTTGTTCAAAATAAACAGGTTGTGTAAGTACATCAGAACAACTTTTCTTCTATATTATGCTTTCAATGGCTGCTATGAAGTAAACAGACAGTATTATTATAATGGCTGAAACTGGCAGGAATTTCTGCATTCATTTAAATAAATTATAATCCAGATGAAAAACAGTATTCTCTATATTGTTGCAGTACAGTAAAAATAGGACAAGATGTGTTAAAATAAATAATATACTCAACTTTCAATAAGTAGTGGAAGCAACTATAAATAAATATGGGAGCATGTTTTTGATGTAAGGATTCCCTTCTATTTGCATTCAGTTATTGAGATGTAACCACAGAAACTAGTTCCGTTTGCAAACACGTTAAAACATGGCTGCAGAACGAATATACAATAAATGTGTTTAGACCACTCGTGTGATCACGATCTTAACCAAATACAGGAAATAACTATAAACATATTTTAAATGTACAAATGTCATTGAAATGCTATGGTAGCGAGAAAATATATGTAGCCCATTTTATAGTAATGTAATTAAAGAAAATTTATATACACAAAAAAATAACAGTGATAAACAACACCATATATGCACTCTATTCTATACAGAAAATCACACGTTGCAAACACAAGTCTCTTTAAAACAAAATAAGCATAAAATACGTGAACAGTTTAAACAGAAAATAGTGTCAATCAAATATGGTATTCATTACAAAAAAAATATATGAAACAGTATAGCTAACTGTCACAAGTGAAAAAGACATTAGTCTTACAACATATAAATACCACACTAAAGATATTGAACTTCAGCCAGTGTTAATATAAGCCTAAAAAATTGTTTAAGAGAAAATATCTCTAGTTATTCCAGTTAGTTCATGCAAGTGCACAAACCCAAACAGTTTTGTAATAATGACAATTATGTTACAGAGTTCATGCAATCTCACAAATTACGGAAGTAGAACATCATATACTCCAAGACTTGGGAGGAACACCTGATACACCTGCAAAGAGTTCTCGAGCGCCTCGAGTTTCATGGCATGACCTCGCCAAGCTGTCAAAAAGCCACTTTGGGAAAACATCCATAGAATACCTCGGACATATGATATCGCTGAGTGGCAACCTTCCCCAGGCAAACTCCATACGAGCCATCCAAGAGGCTGACGAGCAAACTACAAGATGCAACTCCAGCAGTTCTTGGGGCTTTGTAATTGGCTGAGGGACTTCATACCAGACATTGCCAGTCTGATGACGCCCCTACACCACCTCCTAGAATAGGAAGCCAAATGGGGATCGGAGCATCGTACTGCATTTCATGCTCTAAAAAGGAGCTTCCAAAATATAAAGCAACTTCACCAGCCCCAAGGGGAGGGGCCCTTAATCCTCCACACTGACACCTGCCAAAACAGCCTTGGGGCCGTCCTTTACCAAGAGGACCAAGAAGGCCACCCGCAAGTGATAGCCTATGCAAGCACCCGTCTGAACGCAAACAAACAACAATACCATATTAACGAGCAAGAATGCTTGGTGATAATGGGTGGTGCAAAAATACTGGTACTACTTAGAAGGGACTCACTTCATCCTTCGTACCGATAGCAAGGCGCTCCAGTGGCTGCAGGAATCAAAAGTGGCGAAAGCGAAACTGGGAAGATGGGACATGTTCTTAACCAAATTTGACTTTGAGGTACAACATTGTTCCGGAAAATCAAACAACTTGCCCAGTGCCCTGTCCCGCCAACCTGACCTAGACTTCGCCAAGAAAGCCGATGAAGACTGGGACCACATGGTACCACCTCAACAACCAGAAGCCACCCCCGACGAACAGATACGCTTGTTATAGATAAGAATTAGCTGTAACCAAATAGCTGCCCACCAACAGCAAGAACCCAAAATCCAGGGACTGCTTCAAACGCACCCCAAATGCTTTGAAATCCGAAAAGAGGTAGTGTGGTCCCGCAATGGCCAACCGGGGCAAAACTATGAATTTGGCCCCTCCACTGGCTAAGCCACGACGCCCACAAACCCCATGGACACACGTGGTGGCAGACTTGATGGACCCCTACCCCCGCAGAACTCGCTGCAATTGCTATCTACTCGTGGTCACAGATCTATTCTCACGCTGGGTAGAAGCCTTTCCCCTGTCTATTCAGAAAACTCACCACATTATAGGGAAATTCGAGAATGAGATCTTCCCTTGGTGGGGTTAGTAGCAGTGCCTACTAACGGACAATGGAACACAATTCACCAGCCGGAAGTGGCTAGCCACGTGCAAGGAGTGGAGAGTGGAGATATGGACCACCCCACTATACAACCCCCAAGCAAACCCTACCGAACGAAGGAACCAGGAAATAAAGAAAATCCTGCATTTGAGTGTCGGAGATGACCACCATCACTGGGATAAACACATCCTAAGAATATTGTTTGCCCTACGTCGGAGGATAAACGAGTTTACCAATGCCAGCCCAAACCACATTTCTGCTAGGAGCAACCTTGCGCTGGCCCAGGAACTGGCAGTGGGAAAATATCCCATCCGTATTACCACAGCCTGAAGACATTTGTATGACAGCCTTAGCCTGCGCCGATCACTGCAAGGGAAGCCCAGGAACAATACATTAAACGCAAATATCCACAAACTAGGACGGGCATCCAAGTCTTCAGTATGGGCAACTCGGTGTTCCTGCAGCAACATCCACTTAGCAAGTCTAACGCACAGTTTAGCGTGGGCCTCGCCAGCAAATGGGAGGGCCCCTACAAGGTAGTCGGTCGGCGGGATAACATGTATTGGGTGGAGGACCTCCAAGGGCTGATCAGCAAAGCCATGCAGGGATGAATCTGGTCGTTCCCACACGAGAGCCCGGAGAGCGAAGTACGAGAAACCACCTCTATAACCTCCAAAGTCTCAGAAGACCCGGACGAACAGAACCTACCCCCCCCCCCCCCCTTCCGGTTCCTGCCATCCCCCAGACCATCAGAGAAACTGGTCCCTCCAGAAGTAACCACCGGCTCTCAAGGAACAAGCTGCCTACCACCAGTATAGCCCAAGGGGCCGCCAAGAACCCTGGGACCAGCGAGCCGTACACTACCTCAACCCCCACGGACTTCAAAACCAAGATGGGGACCTGAGGGGGAAAGTAGACCCCTGGCGCAAGCGAGTTACCCTGATGTAGTCCACTCGACAGAGAGAAACGGCCACGGCAACCCACGCTGAACCCTGTTATTGAAAGGGGAGAAACCTCAAGCATTACGGCCCAAGCCATTAAGAAAAGACCATTTTCTCTGGAGGCTAATCAGGGCACAGAGGCACCCATGCAAAAGGAACTCCCGGCCTCACCCGGAAGTGCTGGTAGATCATTCTGTACCGCACTGGCTGATAGTAAGGGTCCTATGAGATCTCCGTATCTGAATGAGCCCATCATGAAGGCCCTCGTTGAGCTTGTGCGGCGGCCATGCAGTGCTTGGAAAAACCACCGTCCACCCCAAGTACTACCCTCGAGTCGGGAACAACCACGACTGCAGATGTGTCCCCCATGCCGGAACAAGGTGCCACAACTTCAGCCAGAGGAGCAGAAACAGAATGCCCATCAAAAGACCTGCTCCTTACGGTGCCAGCAGACCTAGTTTCGCCTCATGCCAAGTCAGACAGCGGGGGTACTTCGTCCACATGGGAAGTGGACCAACAGCTAGCCAACGTGGGGGGGCACCTGCCAAGCCCCCAAACACAATGCCATCTGCCGCAGAGACAGTAGCACCACCTGAACCACTGCCTCTGGCGGCAACCTCGCTGGCATCCACGTCAGACAGAGAGACTGTCAGCACACTCACACTGCCCACCGGTCATTTCTGGACCACGGGCGAGGGAGAGCATACACTGCAGTTCCTGCCACGCCCATGCATGCTGCCTCAATGCTCCTGACAGGTTGCCGCGGTGCCAGGCCAGTACTGGGTACCGCTATGGAGGCTGCCTATGAAGTTTGCCTGGCCTACTCCGCCACACTTTGCTCTGAGAAAGGGGGGGAGGCGTGTGAAGAAGATGCAAGCAAGCAAGCACCGCTCCGGCATTGCAACATACAACAGTGAGTGAGAGCACGAGTAATACCTCCCACTCAGATAGTGTGAGCATACCATGGACGTATGCAGACGGGGCAGTGTAGTGCTTCGGAAAACAAACATGCCCATAGTTAGCTGGGGTCACATTTAGCCTGTAATCCTGTGAAACGGAAAACCTGTATTACAGAAATGGACAGCTGCGAGTAAGCCAGCTGCCGGCATACAAGGTATGAGATGTATAGTGTAAATATTTCTTTATTGAATCAGTGCTAAAGTGCCTATGTATAACACCTTTTTGCTTTTCGCCTCTTGTTGATGAGTGGATGACAAAGTTTAATGTAACATAATTTCCTTTCGTTGAAAGGAATTTGCTAAGTGGTTGCCTAAACTGTAAAAGTAAGAAAGTTGCTGTAATGAGAGATAAAACACGCAAACGATTAGTCATAAAGGGTGTATATAGTAAAGATAAGAGACAATTTCAGTTACATTCTAATTATACAAAGCCTGTTGTAAATAACTTACCTTTGTCCATGTGTAAATCAAAAGTGTCAGTAAATTCTAGAGTTGTTTCGATACCATGTTTTCCGATACAGATACCCCAATACCATTGCTGATACCTTTACCCTTTGCACTGAATTTTATAAAAAGTATTACTGTTAAAAATACCTCAAAAAACATTTTTCCCAGACTCATTTAAATAAAAACATTATGTCTTAAGAAATTCACATTTTCCCATTCCAAAGTAAACACAACTACAGACCCGAGAATAACCACCCTCTCAAAGTTACAACTCTGTTTTGGGGACCCATAAAATTTTTTGGTTGAAAAAAGGCAAAAATTTGAAGGAAATAGTTTTAAAAAAATAAGTTTGTTGCATTTATCTTGGTCATTAATTATATGTTAACGTGCAGTAATTGTGACCTTTAAGCCTAATTGCTATGCCAAATATAAAATACAAAATAAAAGGTGTAGTTTGGTATAAAACTGCAGCTGTGGTAGCCAGTATCCTCTCGCTCCCTCTACTATGAATAAACTTCCGGCAAATGTCTCAATCCCATGCTACCTGGCCGGTATTTTTGTGTCAAGCAGCCCCTCGCTAAGCTGGGCATGGCCTCTGAAAAGGTCACTTGCTTCGTATTCTTTGCCCCCCCCCCCCCCTTTAACAGTCTACCCTCCACCGGTTGTCCGTCATCCCTCCCATTAGCCACGCCTCCCACACCGCTTCGCTTCCTTACTCCTTCCATCCTCCACCCATGCCCACACCACTACACTCCTTTTCTCTTTCCATCATCAAGCCACACCCACACCGCACCAAGCTTCCTTCCTCCCTCCAACTGTCACAACAGTCAGCCCAGAATTTTCTTTGTCCCACTCTCCCAAACTTCACGCAGTGCATGGTACTGTCATATCTTTTCATCTTTTCAGCGGGCGGTAGAAGCAACAAAAACCAGTCAACAAACGTGAAAACTCTGGCACAATCATATAAAATCCTATTCTTCCGTTTGGGGGCGAATACACACTTCGAATTATATATGATTTCAAATTAATCTACTTAGAATTAATGAGGTTTTACCATATACACACTTGTCCATGAAGAAAGTAATAACCTGACTTAACTGTCTACAACCGATACTAATGTATCGGTCCAATACCATACCCGATACTGATGCATCAGAAAAAGGTGAAGTATCGGCCGATACCGACACTTAGTATCTGTATAAGAACAACTCTAGTAAATTCATTTACATTGAGAATACTGTTGATGTCCCAACCAACACTTTGGAACATTAGAGATTAATCATGTAAATAATTAGGTTTTGTTTATTTTGCTTGTGTAAACTTTTAGTCAGTTGAAATGCCAGTACGTCTATGGACATAAAAATCATAACCACGTAAAGACAATAATATGACAACAAGAACATGGTAAGAAAAAAATTATTGATCTTAATTTGTTACAAAATTGAGTGCTCTCTGTGTTGTGTGACCAGGGCTCTGTGCCTTTCTTCTCTATGTTGATATAAGATGGCAAATTTCGACTGTGTCACGTTTGGCCATACACTCGCTTCCCCACTTTAAAGCGCAGACGAGATGGCAGAAGGTCTCGGCTGTGCAAAACCCCGTAGTTCTTTTCAACCTAATTCTGCTGTGTGTTAAGATAGGGAGGCCAAAAGCAGCGCCTATACACTCTACCACATCAGGCGGCCACAGCAGTTAACTAGACAACAAGCCTCGCGAGTGGGGCTTTATGCATATAATCTTTTAATTTATTTATACATATAATATTGTATAAAAATTAGCTCCCAAGAGTCGAAACTTATTCCATGTACCAGCCAATGTGTGTGCTCTTTCCTTAGATTTGTGCGAATCATATGGTCAGTAACCAAGCCTTACAGCTGTTGATGTAGGTCAGCACACCATAATCAGAAGGCCACGCACTACCGCCAACACCAGATACCCCTCGCAACACACACCTTACACTCCAAAGTGCAGCATGCCGCTCCAAAGGAGGAGAAAAAAAAAGAGAGAGAGAGAGAGAAGAGAGCCTTGTGTAAGGCACAGAGAGAGATTATTTCATCTAGTTGACTCTGCTACTGCAAGAATACGTTCCAGCCAGCACCTGCCTCGGGCTGCCTGCCCACAGGTCTGCAAGTAGTGAGAGCGGGCCGCAATAGGCAGAGAGTCGGCAACCATCCAGAAGCCAAGCGAGACGGAAATAAATTGCTGATTTAGGGACAGTTCTACATTCCCACAGAGGAATTTTTTTCTCCTCTCTACTCATTGCCCAGATGAGTCTATGTCGCAAGGGGAAAGGGGGCGAATTGATGCGTAACGTCTTTCATAATATTAATAAACAATTATTACTCATCAGTGCAACTGCATCCCTGGCAGTTTGTCTACAGAGTTGAGTTACAGCCACCTGCGAGATTGTTGTATCTACTGGGCCGGGACAGACGTCCTAATAATAATATTTATTTTCATCTGATAAGCCACCAGGACCATGCAAAAAGCCAGTGGCGAGTACAGCAGTATGTCATGGAATGCCGTCACAAGAAAGATACCTAGAGCCCACTGCTCTCTACTACACTGCTCACACCAAGGATCTAGGCACTGGGCTTGCACCTGTTAACCCCCTCTTCAGTCGCCCTATGCCAATGAAGGAAGGGATGGCTGAGGAATATAACAGGAGATGCATCCTGGCCTCCAGATCGTCAGTTCTGCTGCAGTTCTCAATCTAGTCTTCTGACTCCTCTCCTGAGCTCCATCGCTCCAGCTATTGGTGTCAAGGCTCACATCTCTCCGAATACTTCACCGCTCACCTCGTGGGGCCGAAGATCCTCTCCAACGTGACCTAAGGAAGAACCAGCGGTGTCGACAGCTTCACACTAAGACACGTTCAGTCCCTTACAGACACACACAGAGTAGAGCTTGCCCCGAAGATTATCGTACGCAACATGCACTAGCTACTGTCTCCTCCTATAGATATTCACAGGGCACCTTCCCCTGTTTACAATAGGGTGTTCACCTTCCGCCTAGCCCATGGGATTAACGAGATAGTACTTCTACCATCCATGTTTATTTTCTTTGGGTCAATAAACATTGATCTTACCAGATCTCTTGACTTTCACTCCTAGTTCCTTCTTTGTGTCATTATCGGAGCTAAAGGAATCTGCAGGAGACCACGTTTGAGCTTACCGAACTTACACGTACAACACAGCAGAACATCCTTGGAAGGCCACCCATTTTCTGCCCCACACAGTGAATGGTAGAGCCACAACATTAGGATACTGTGCCCTGGAGGTTCGCTTGTCGGCTCGAAGTCACCCCCCGTCTCACCGCTCACTTCGTGGTGGCGAGGAGGGGAACTTCTTGGAGTCCGAGGAGACGAGTGACCACTGGACATTCACCTCACCAGTATTGGAAGATCATCCACTCCTTGCCCCAGGTGGGAGGAACTGTATGCTACACTAGGTACGCTCTTGGTGGGATCAGCTTGCCGGCTAGAGTGCTCAACTCTCACCGTTCACTTTGTGGTGCCGAGAGGGTTGCACTCTGGTGCAGGGAAACCACCCTTGTGGGACAACACAGTGCGGTTCCTGCAACCAACGCTTTGCAGCTCGAACATCCTCCACCTGGTGGAGGAGTCAAGAGTGAGACGTGTTGGCAGCGGTAATTGGCACCCACACTTAGACACACACACGTCAACTGCCTACCTCCTGCAGCCTCGACTTTTGTGTGTAATGCCTTACACCCGTAGAGGTGGAGTTGAAAGATGGGCCAAGAAGGCGAGGGGTATCTCCAAAATTCCACAGGGGCTACGTACCCTTCCTAGCGGGTTCGGACTGCTCAATCCATGTGAACAGGCTGCACTGCTGAGACGACTCACCGTACCTGTTCCGTCATGCCAGTGGATTTGTTCGAGCCTCCTACCAAAATTGAGGAAGGGTATCACCCCATAGTGCAGGAGGCACTGTTTGGCGAGAGGTCCACCAGTATACCAGAACCACAACCTAGCACCTCACAGCCACACACCACTCCTCTGTCGAGTGCCACCCAGTTAGTGTAAACAGGGGCAGTACAGCCACCCACAGAATAGTCATGCCGCACCACTGCACCACCACCTAAACCAGCTCCATGCCGGGTGAAACTCGCTGAACCAGACTTTGTACCAAGTCGCCGGCCAACCAGGCAAGTGCTGTACTCCAGGCGGGCCCCAATGCCCTAAGATGAATAGCTACCCTGAGACGCGTCTTGCCTAGCATTGAGTAAGTCACCCGAGACGGGGACAGTCAACCAGCCGGGACTGCCATGCATCAACTTAATGAATTCCAGTCCTGTGGAATGCCTTTCTCATATTCCAGTTCAATTCAGTGTCCGGATATAGTTGTGGTTCCGATTACTATTCTAGTCCTAAGAAATCTGAACTGAAATATTTTTCTGAATTCATTTTCACATGAACTGATTTCTCCCTTTTCCATTCAGCAACTTCGGAATGAAATTTAATTGCGGATACATAACTTTCAAATCCAGTTCAATTCGGGTGCTGGTCCCTGCTCATGGATTAAAGTGCCAATTTATAGTCCCTAAACTAATAGCCACTTAAGGAAGTTTAAGGACCACATCAATTAGTTACTTAATCAACATATTCTTAAGTGGTGAAACATACTGTGAACTAAAGTAAGCCTAGGGTGTGTCAATAAAACTGACAACAGCAAAGATGAGAGGTGTTGATCAGCGCTTCACAGCAAAGTCTTTAGTGTTGGTCAGGGTCAAATGAGGTGAAGACGGAGCAATGGTAGAATGCATTTGGGGAAGGGGGGGGGGGGGGGGGGGAGAGATGGGAGTATCCCTGAAAACTCTAAGCAGCCAGTTCTCTGACTAAAAAACTCTGTCAGAAGTGAAACCCAGCTAGCATACGGGGTAGAGAGGCCTAAACGTGAGCTTTCAGGTAGACCCACACTTTTTGATGCACACCCATTCAAGGTTCATACTTACCTAGCTATTCAAAAAATTTGTGTGTTTTTATTAGCTACATACACAGTGTACATACTTATTTATCTTGTCTGTAATAGTATCTAGGGTAGTCTTGTATGCTCTGTCTATCAGCGCTCTTCCTCTGGCACCAGTGTGATACAACTTCTCCAGTTCTTCCCCAATCTTAGCCTCATCAGACTTCTGCAAATTCAGTGCCTTTGTCACAACTTCAGTTCCAACCTGTAAATTACAATTAATTTTACTAGTTATGAAGCAACATGCATGTTGTGTACTGCACATCATTCACGAGGTTTTTTCAATTGATCACTCATTCACTCACAATGAACTAATGTTATGTATATTAAACATCCATGAAAAAATTACTACACTAATAAGACCATCAGATGATAGATGGATTTTTTCATTATATGTAGTACAAAAAATATCTCTTACTTATTACTTTACTATATTACTGTCAAATTTTCCCGCTTTTTTCACTTTGCAGTTGACAGATTAACTGTGCAAGTGTTGTGCAACAAAGCCTTGGATACTAAGCCAAACAAAGGGCTGCCATATATGTGCTCAAAGCAGCCTAGTTCCTGGTACTTCTGCTACAACTGCCTCTATGTTTGGGAAACATGGCAGTCTGTAATACCCAAGGAGAAAATTGTGAATTCCCAAGTGGCTGCGGCCTCCTCAAAACAAAGAAAATGTATGCACAGGAGTGGGACCACCCTGGTGGTAGTTCAATACTCCTTGCATCATCAGCTTTGTAGAGTGCTCAACAGTGTGTTGTTTAGGAGGACCCTGTTGGGCTCCAGAAGGGAACAGAAGGAGTATAGAAAACACTGCGTGATGTGTATGTTAATATCTGAGCAAAATGCCCTGTTCTGAGCTCTGTGTCTTGAGGGGTTGGCTTCCCTGGCATGACACTTCCAGCATATGTCACAGACACTCAAGCTAGCAATTGTGGGAGGAGAGAAGACCAGAACTTATCAATCTTCAAGGAACTATGGTCTTACCTGTTGGGAGGGGTAAAGCTCTGCTCTGCACCGCACATTGTGTTTTTCTATAGTAACCCAGAGGATATTTAAAGTTAATGCGTGAGGGCTAGAGATGTGAAAGTAATCAAAAATTGAGCTCGAGTAGAATACTTGCTTCCACCTCTGTGCTCAGCTTGAAAAATTTGAGCTTCTATATCAATGACAGTTCATTTGGCCAACAACCAATAAGACAGAGTTTTACTCTTTATGAAAGAATTTTGTTTGTTAATAAAATGTAAATAATTAAAAGTAGGCATCTTCCGGCATACAAGTTCCTCTTACATGGTGATATGAATGCTGATTAATAACAAAATTATAAATAAAAAAAAAAAAAAAGGGCTGCAAATTCACCTAAGACTCAGTGCCCAGCAAGATTGTTTACTGTGTTTTTCATAATAAGACATTCATTCACAAAACAATATTTTAAAAGGTAGGCATGTTCTGGTTAAAATTTTCCCTCTGAACTATAGGTATAAACACTGATTACCATAAACACACAAATATTATCTATATTTCAAATAGGCCGCTAGGCTACTAAAAATGGATAAAACGAAGGAATCCAAGTACTCACAATCTAGTAATTGTCGATAGGCACACACATAAAGTAGGACGACACATTTTTTTCACACGGTTGCACGATTGTGACGTTTTGCTGACTAAGCCAGATTCATCAAGCTGCACGTTGTAGGACACTGCAGTATGTTGGAAGAGCACAGTTAGTAGTAAACCTCGTGGCTGAGTGGCGAACTAGGGTGGGGTGGGGGAAAATTGAAAAATTGCAGGTACATCAGATTAGTGTGATTAGGAGCTGTGATTATCTTATAGTGAGGCCAGGCGGCTGCCTGGATTTTGTTATAAATTGGTGAGCTAATTCCCAGCGTCTGAGCTATGCTTTGAAGGTGGTAGGGCTCTCACAACTCTGGTACTGTAGCAAGAATCAAAATCTTTGTTATGTGATGCTGCATGTGCTGCAGCTGGTTTTTCCTGTAGGTTATTGATGTTATAGGCTGTTCATGTTAAAGTGAGCACTTTTGAGGAGCTAGTTACTTTTTCCTTTCAGCCATTTTTTATTCTTTAACCACATTTTTAAAATAAATATTGTCATGTAAATAATAAACACAGTGTGTATATTTTGCAACACTCAGAAGTTAACATCTAAGGCTACAATAAAATATACTTATACAATATTATTCCAAATGAGAGGGCTATCAAAAGTGCTCACTTTACCATGAACAGCCTATACCAGCTATGGCTTGTTTGGTGTCTGCTCTGTGGCCATTCATTCTTTGCCTAAGAATGTTGGTGGTGAGGCCAATGTATTTTTGCATTACAGTGTTTGCACTGTAGCTGTGCAACACAAAATCTGATTTATCAGCTAATGCGTACGTCTGAGTGTTGACCGAGAAATTTGCTGCGGCGATCAACTCAATCCTACAATCGATAACACCAGTCTGTATTCTAGCATCCTGTTTATTAACATCAAAAACCAGTACGCGAGTTATCTTCATGAATTTGGAGGGTGCTAGCATTGGGGACTGTGTTTGGCTGTAGTACACATTCTGAAAGTCGGCATACATTTGGTATGGCACTTTGTATATACCATTCACAAAATCAAAGTTTATGTCTCCGTATGGATAACATTCAGAGTTGAGGTAAACTTTAATGATCCTTATATCTGCATGATCAAATTTTGAACTGTCTACACCAAGGAAGTTTTTGTTTTACTGCCAGAAATGCTATGATTATATAGCGCAGCTTCTCACTTGTAAAGCTCATTTTCAGAGTCCAATTTATGCTAATGGCTTGTGTGATACTTGGATACATTTCTAAACTCCCCAATCAGAAAGCCATGTCGCGTTCCTGCCTTTCTCTGCACACTTCAAAAATTTCACTCGTTCCGGCATTTTCACCTGAACATGTTGTAATAGCCTTTCGATTGATCGGATTGCGAGCATCGTGACTTCTGGCGCAGCTGCTGTAGTATACCGCAAGGTGTTCACTTGCATGTTGGCCATGAGTATAACTAGCTCCTGCTTGGAATTAATAATTACAATCTTATAGTCCTCAACGAAGCCTAACAGCATGCCAACGGAATACAAACTTCGAATTATCCATTTGGTTAGACTGGGACCTTAAAGTCCTCTTCGATCCCCCAGGTGGCCATTTTAGCTGCGCGGAATTGGTTGCGCATTAGCGAGAGGTAATTTTTTATGGTCATGGTGATACCAACATTACGAGTTGCATCTACTTTGCTCCTGCTTAGTTTGTACATGATTTAACTCTAGTTGTCACTGGTAGTGAGTTTCCCACATTCGTGATTGGGCCCTGAAACCGCAAATAGGAATTACACTGTATGTTGTAGATGTCTTGATTCTGGACCGGGATCCGAATCTCAGATGAAAGTACGTACAGGTCTGGCAAAAATGGTGTGTACGAGTCGATTTCCACCTTGGTGATCGAGTCTTTGAACCCTGCCAGCTCAGTCAGGTTTAGAATTACCACATACATATCTATTGACTGACAGTCCCAATCTGCACAGAAAACTTACATTTGCAGATGTTAGCACACTGGCCGCTTGCCTCGTACAGACTTTGGGTTTGGCATGGTACGCTGCTTTTATTACTTTCGTCAGCTTAAATTTCAGTCCCATCTTTGTGCAGATGCAGGCATACAATAATGTCCATGCCTCTGAAATTAATTAACCACTGTCTTGATCTATTATAGAGACAAGCACTTCTTGTATGCTCTGTGACAACTGACACGTAAAAGAGAGTCTTCAGCACATCCACTAGTTTAAACCCCAGCATCACCATTGCAGACAATTCGTGTTGCGTTTGGCTAGGTTGGCATTTAAGATACAAGCCGGTCACTAAATTAAAATCTATTCTGATAACATTGACTGGTAATATGTTTATCTGCAGTGTAGATTTGTGAAGTTGATTTGCTTCGTACTTCATGTTCACGAACCCTAGCATAGAAGTGAGCGTGTAGTTTACCGTGAAATCAATCTGAGCAGTACAGTACATCTCGCTGTGTAGTATATTCGAGTTACATCATAGCATCAACATCACACCCACCCCAGTTTGTGCTTAATGTACTCACCAATTTCCTCGATCTCGCACATACCTGTGGGAATAAGCACCTTGCCTCTCTTACCGTTCTCCTTGACATACCGGAACACGCAATTGTGTTTATCAATATTTGGTATGGAGAAATACGTTTGAAAATTGATAAGTGCAATTTTCGATGTCCCCTCTAATTTCAGCAGTGGGAAATGTGCAGAATGCAATTCCGAGCTGTTGCCCAACAGGATCAGCATTACAGACATGACTGATTCTTACATGTAGTGCATCCTCGTTACGTAAGTGAAAGGAATTGCAGATATAGATGTCCCCAGTTTCATTCCCAACGTTGTTTTGTCTCATAGTTATAAAATATTCTTGCACCTCTCAAGTACATTTTCAGTTCGGGTGGGGCCCTTAGGTTACTGTAGCTATCATAGTAATTGACTCTAGTGCCATGCTTCTTATATATACAGTCCAATGCATCCCCGGCCCTCAGCTGGTATCTGTACAGGCCTCTCCGTTTTTGTGCCTCTACGGAGCGATTCCATTTTTCAATTATGGTGGATAGCTTCTGAGAGCCGTTGATTTTCTCCTTTTGCTGAGTTGACTGCACGAGCGATCCCACTAGCCCCACCAATTAGACATCCTAATAGTTTGAGTGCTGGTAGGATGAAAGGCAAGATCCCTCCAAACTTACCCACTGCACCTTTGCGGCGAGGTTTCATACCAGCTTTCTTTTTCCTTCCAAACTGCAAATCCATTCTGTGCTTTATTTTCGCTCGCATTATCTTGGAAACTCCCAGGCAGATAGTCGTTCGCCGAGTTTAGACACAGGCAATATTCCTACCATTCAAGATTAATCCACAAGTATACTATCTGCAGCATGTGTATCCTGCAACTGACTACATATCATCTAGGCAATGTCATGCTGCCTGCAAGCCTCGTCCAACAAATTGATAGGGACGTCACCTAGTTTCAATCTCTGTGCTAGCCGAGTACCTGGCCTGCAAAATTTATACCCTGGAACGTGCGCTTCGCAAGAAAGGTTGTTGATCAGCATATTCACCAGTCCACATCACCTATTGACCTTGCTCCTACGGCATATTACAGCATACTAACACTACTCGATCAGTACGCCTACATTTTATGTTTCCAGGCTTCGAACTTAGCCATCCACATCACCAGACCTCTCACTGGGCCGTCCACATCACCTGAACCAGTCTCCAATGTGGACCTGCTGCCTTAAGTACTTATTGTTCATCGTTCACATCTCATTACAATAGAGATTGGGCCCCAGGCCACCATGCTACGGTTCGCATCACCGTCGATGACAAATCTACTGCTCGTGAATTGTACCATGGGAAGCTGCTACTGAACACCGTTCGTGGTATTACAGAGGGTCCAAGCAACTGTGGGAAGACGCGTGCTTCTCAGCCTTCTGGAAGAGCCCAACGGACTTCGCTTAGAAAACATGTACCTCTACTCAAAGTCCCTCCAACAACAAAAGTATCTACGCTATATTAATCATCTAGTCGACTCTGCTACTACAAGAATACGTTCCAGCCAGCACCTGCCTCGGACTCGAAGGAGAGCCTTCTGCAAGCTGGGTGTATGAGAGTCCTCAACGGACTAGAGTGTTGAGCAGCAGAGCCCCTTCGGACTGGAGGAAGGTAAGTCCTTTCAGACTGAGGAGGATGAGTCCTTCCAGAGTGGGGGTCCTCTTTGGTTGCCGAGCCGGGCACCACTCGCTGGTGCTGGCTGCCGGGGCTGTATTTATACTCTCTGATCAACAGTTCTTCAGGGTGCGGGGGGTAGCGTAGCCTTCCACCATGGGGGTGCATTTATTGGGGGTGCAGACACGCTGCAAGTTTCTTATCACCCCACGTGGAGGCGACAACAAATTAAAACCTCTGTCTCTGAGGCGGGCTGGCTGTGACATCACAAGGTCACAGGGGTGCTGCCATAACTCTCACGATTGCAGGTACTTCTTCCAGGGGTCAGCTAAGAGTAGTAGATTCTTAATAATAGTAGCAATAATAATAGTAATAGTAATAATAATAATAATAATTCCAATCGCGGGGGTGCCTTTTGGTTTGCTGCTTATATATTCTGCCCCACAGCGCATGTGACTCGTAGATGGGGCGAAGTCGCCCATAGAGTGCGCAGCATTCTGGCATGCATCAATGCATGTCATTTTTGTGTACTATACTGTAAATATGGCTGGTGAAATCTCTGAATATTTTTTAGCTATTACTTTGATGTGCTACGAGTGCAGTCGCTTAACCATCCTCCACCTCTGGTGCTTCTCCTAGGCCAGCGGGACTCAGAATGTTGTCATATTTTCACGCTTGTTGTACTGTTGGACAAACCCCGAACCATTGTGTGAGCTTACTGTCTAGTGACTTGCAACTTGCCTGCATTGATGATCCTGCCTAAAAAGGGATGGACCCACCTGCTCAGCAGAGAGTGAGCGGGCCAGCAGGTACCAAAGGGGCAACTCGACTGAACACAGGGGCAGTTAACCCCCTTATCCAGCCATCTCATACTGACCCTAGTTTGCCATGCACTCAAGGCCCTTCGAATACTGCTGCACATTGCAGAATAAAGGCAGTTCACTGGGGACATGTTCCCCAACCTGAGCTCTGCACTTCCAATTGTTTTGCACAAATGCAGCTCACACAGTTTTATAGTCATAGACAGTTCACTGGGAGTCATTCCACAGCTTCAACTCTGCTATAAATAGTTTTCATGCTAGTTTGTTTCTTGCTTGTTCATTGGCTAGCTACTTACCTCTGTTTTTTCAATGCAAAACACTGTCTTGCTATTACACGCCCTGGATTTTGAATCTAGTGCTAAGCCATTGCCCCGAATAGCATGTCTGCACAGGACTCGAGAATTTATTTTGGGGTCGCTCTTGCAACTCTGTTTTGCTCACATTTCTTGCTACGAAAGCCACTGTACACCACTTGTCCTTCAGACATTGGTTGAGCACAAGTTGGAGATATATGTTATGTAGTCTTTAGACAGAATAAATACCTATCTTCCTTGCTTACTTCCCTATTATTGTAGTCATTTGTTTCACATTTTGATACCTTATCTCCTGCTCACCTACAGTATATCTCCACTTACGTACTCCAAGACACATGCCTGGCCTCCAGGAAATAGAATTGACTTCCATCCCCTTCGAAGGATGCTGTCACCTCTTGTCAGAGTTTAATTTATTGATTGCTTGCAAGTAGCACCACTCTCCTGGTTACCACCATGGCTAAGGAGGGATGATTATTTAATGGTTCTCAGGCTCTAGGAAATAAACATGCAAAGCTACAATGGGCTTGGATTCCAAGAAGGTCGTTCCACTCATAAAGTAACACCGTGGTCTCAATGGAGAACGCTCTGATTCCGAGAGGGATGTTGAGTTCTGTAGTGGTCACATCACTTACTAGCTATTCAATTATCCCTTAAAAGGAACAGAAGGCTCTCTCCCCATATTGTTATAGGCTTGAATACCAACAGTAGGGTGAACCACTCCAGCTTTTTATACTCACACACTGCTCAAATAGCATATTGGTTAATTGGCAAACCAGTTGGATTCTAAAATAATTGATTTATTTACTTCACTATATTTTTGTGTACTTTAACATAACATCACTGAATTGCAACAGTTATCTGCATTGCAACTGTTCACATACCCCGACAAAGAATTATCAAAATAAGGTGGCATAAAGATCCTTGCTGCCCAAGCTAGGCACTCTGCAGAGCAAGAGCATAATGCCCCATGAGTGTATGTTAATGAGCGGGAGAAAGCCGCATTGTTGGGACGAATGGCCCAAGCACGTACCACCTTGTGAAGCAGAACTGCCGCAGCATCTTCATCACCCTCCGGATACAAGGGAGGCTGCTTTGCAGTCCCTCAGTGGCTACCATCGTTGCCGCCTACCACTCCGAAGCATCAGCCGATAATCCCCTTCCAGCCTTGCGACACGCCTGCTGTCTGGAAACTTGACCTCTGCGCCACACACCCTACCACCAGTCTCCCGGCCTGCCCGCAAGTTAGAGGATATATCCCTGTGTGGGCTCCCACCAGGCCCACCATTAAACCTGCACCACCATTTGCCATTTGACTCGTGGTCAAAATACTAGCCCACCTAGCATAATAGGCAGAGTAGGTATGCAGGAGAGTTACCCTGTTAAAAGAACACAGCTTCCTAGCTCCCAGGGAGAGGAGTTAGATGTCAATCCATTTCTTCCAGAGAGTTGGTATCTTTATCTTATTTGGAAAATGATTAGATGTTCGGTTGTAAACATTACTCACAAATGTATACTTCCATAGTCATGCCACATAGGTAAATGAACGTTGATCAGCTGACAACATGATTCACTATGATAGAAATTTAATTCTATACAGATTGTAGCATTGCAGCTCGATATGTATAATTGATATATTTGGGAAGTATTTGAGCTGTCTATTTTTCAGTCAAGGATAGTAATTCATGTAATATTTGAAAGGTCGAGGCAATGACAACTTGTTTGTATTTCATATATTTTCGTTTCTCCAAATTTGTAATTTTTCTTCATTTCATCAGTAGTAACAGACGTCGTCAACAACAGATGTCATAGGACAATAGCGCATCTTTTCCTTTTCACTGGGTTAATAAACTAAAAATATCGCCACCGCAAGGCACAACATGGTGAAACGAGGAAAATAACAGAGGTCACCTTTCGCTGACATGACCAACTGCTCGAAAACAATATGTTTTCAATATATAAGGAAGCGCAACCTTTCTTGGGTATCACAATAATTCGTCGCAGCACGATCGTTTGCCAATTGTCAGTCGGACAGCCTGCAACGTGTGATCACGTGACTCGCACCGACCAGCCCCCGCGACTTTAACCTTCTTTTGTATTTCGGACATTTCAATTCAAATATCTATTAAATTTACTATCCGTCGGTGCGAGGAGTCAATAGGGCACCAGGAGAGAAAAGTAACGATTCTCTCTCGTCTTCGTAACTCTCGAATTGAGAAGTTTTATTTTATGAAGGCTGCCATTCTGTCTTTTTTTTTTTTTTTGTTTGTTCGTTAGCTGCAAGTGTCAATAGTTTGATTTGTTTTGCTGAGACGACAATAAATCTCCAGTAAACATTTACCTTCCTCTTTTATTTATTGGGAATCCTGGTATCAACAAACTTTCATTATTACGTAGTCAAAATCTCCAACTCACGCTGAGCTAGTTTGTTGGTGTTTACTGAGAACTACGAGAGAACAGGACAGTAGCCTGTTACAAGATATTAGCTCATATTTCTAATTCACATGCATGACAACATTTTCACTGTTGCAAATTAAGAGCTGGAATTGTATTTATCTAAAATTTTAGAGTTATTGTTCTCTAATTACTCAATCCTTGATTCTAGTACAATTTCTGAACACTAGAGGGTGCTAGATGTAGTCGGTCGCACTGAACACAGGTGATAATGCCTGCATCCCATACCATGCTTACAAGCATTTTCACAGCAAATATGCTTATTGTCTTGAATGGAAAAGTTACCTTCCTTGCTTCCTCAATGACAGCAGTCCTTTTTTCTTCTGCTTCATCCAGAATGAGGATGTCTTCAACTCCAAGGGTGAAACCATGCCTCTGGAGAAAGCTTGTAAAAAGCTTTGAGAAGGAACTTAATAACCTGCTGGAACACGTTCCACCATACAGCTACAACAGAAAATGAACAACTATATTAACACAAAAGGCAACTAACTGAAGTAAAGGGTAAATATAGAGAAGCCATTTTTGAGCACCTGTCAAGGAACCTAGAAATGATGTTTACAAAATGGGGGAAAGTGTGAAAAGAGAGAAATTTGTGCTTTAGAAGCATAATATATAACCAAAACAAATACTATGAATTAGATGAAAGTGCAAAATCAAAGAATAAAAAAACTTGATGTTAAAACGTGTATCTGGTTATTTTTTATAGCATGTTCACCACATACTATGAACCAGCATGCAATAACTAAGGCATGTCACTGTATATTAAAAGGATTTTGAAACTTGAAGTATTTTTTTCCAACTTATTATTATTTGTCAGGTTTCAAGGCAATAACTGTACCACTGTTATTTGGTTACTTTTGCACTATTACTAGTGAAGTTAATTTAATTTAAAGCATATTAATAATTTACTTCTTATAGAATACAGTATACATAGCTGTAAAGTAACCTGTATTTCAATTTAATAGTATGATAACATGTTTTTCTATATTATTGTTACTGTCTTGCTACAAACTACTACTGCTCATCTTCCAAATTTTTACCACATGCCTACCATGCCTGCAGCCACATACAGAGAATAAAAGGGGAATTCATACACATTGAAGAAATTCCTTCTCGATGTACATATCAGTTTTGAAAATATAACTACTTCAACAATAAGTATATAATCTAAAGAATACTGGCTTGAAGAAAGCATGTCAATCTTTATCATTAATATATTTTTCTAAAATTTAACAGCAAAATTTACATTTTACAATATAATGATGAATATTTTATTTTTAATTACATAATGTGGCAGTATTCACTGAGAAAGTTGCATTGAATATTATTATTTTTGTTTGAAACAGTATCTTTACAACTGACACATTTAAACTGCATGGCTGCAGGCTTGGTAAACAAAGCCCTTAACTATGTCTCAAAAATTTTCCAAACATCAGTGCTTTTCCAAAATAAAAATTCTTAATTTTCTTGAGCACCTGGTGGCCTAATTACTCGATTGAACAAAGTTCTAAAGGGTAAATGTGCTTTCTACAGAGTGGATTCTATTCTTCAAAGTTGCAATTTCCAGGAACATACAATAACAAACCCATCCAAATAATTTATATTGTGCAGTTACTGTATACACAAACAACCACATACATACTCAGGAAAATGCTTCCCATTATACTGTATGATGCCAATACCAACAAATGTGATGCAGAAAGTGGAAAGGGACATATTGTTGGGTGAATTAAAAATCAACTTTTAGATCTATCTGTTAGAAGACAAAACTATGAACATTTTAGCACAAAAATCCCTCTTCTGTTTCGAAATTTAACAGAGATGCAAATTTTAAATGTTAATGAGGCAAATGAAGTTTTGAGTAAAATACACTTAAAGTTATTCAGTGTAAAATGTCCGAATAATAGGTATAGGCTGTTCGTGGTAAGAACGTTTTTGTATACCTTGATCAATATCAGAGCTGGGTTGACCATTCAATGCTTACACTTCGTGCTGTCTGCATACAAAATTTGGTTTAAATTGGTTGAATTATTTCTGAGATATGACGTATTACCCTAAACTTTAAAATGTCTGCTATTTTGAAAATAAGTGCCCGGCATAACTGAAAACTAAAAAGTCAAGTGTCCTTAACCGAGTTTGGTTAAATTCAGTTCACACGTTCAAAAATATGATTATTAAATCATTAGGGTTGATAAAACGATCTGGTTGAACAACAGCCAATTGCAACAGGTACAGATTTTGGGTTTAAAGCCAGATGTATCTGTATCTGTATCTATCCAGCCCTATTAATATTAATTTCATGCCCAACATAACATCTTACCTTGAAGTTTGCCAATTAACCTGTTTGAATAGAAGTTCTCTCCATAATAAGAACAGGAGAATAAATCTTGTGAAGGTTACTGGAAATGAAAATTGCTGGCAGTTTGAAATGCTGGCGTTGACATTGCATGTGATTGTCAGGAGACTTAGTCCCATTTGCCAAGGAGGCGAAAGAGTGGGTTTTCTCAGGGTCACAATCTGTAAGACAGAGCTCTTGTGATCCGTGACAGCACCTCATATTGTAAAAAAAACTTTAAAAAAAAAAAAAGCACATAGTATTTAAATAAAGAGAAGAAAGTTATTAAATACTTTCAGCGCCATAGAGTACTTACCTCATACATGCAGTGAACAAGTCCATATGGGGTTGCCCCATAATGCGCTTTGTCAAGAACTCCACACAGCAATTCTCCCTGTCTGATGATCACCTCAGCTTCAGACATGGTGTTTGAATTGGAAAATGAAGTACCTCCAGCCTTCCACTTTCGAGGTTTTGAAACTTCCCAGGCCTGGGGGAAAAAATTATTCCTATTGAAAATTATTATACTCCTAAACACAATCACCACCACAGGGAGGGGTGACCTAAAATCCATCCAAATAAAATACATTGGTGTAGTTTTTAAACTCAAGATATTAGTGTGTTTGAAAATATACCTATGATAATCTGTTGCATAAAACAATGTTCCAATTTTGTTGAATCCCCAATAAATTTTATTTATTTCATGCACTTAACATGAACCTCACACATCAAATAGAAAATTATGTACATAATATTTAGCCATAAACCCTTGGTTGGACTGACCCAGTAGTTAATAATTATCCTACTTACTACCACTGGAGTCAGATTATTCCTCAGAAAAGTGTGATGGACACTTCTGTTTGTATATAGTTTCTCAGAACACATCTGTTTCTTTCCCAACCTTCAGTCTACTGTTGCTTCGCCCCACCTCATCTCACTACACATATTTTTTCTGGCAGGTCGGAACCACAAGGGAATCCCTCGAGTAGGGTGGTCAGCTTCAATTAGCACTACATTCCTCTTTACCATGTTGTTGCCCCTGAATCAAGGCCAGAAAAATGCACAACTTTGCATTCATGTGAAGTTTAGTAGTACAGTAGAGTCCCGTTATAGCACGATGTCATGGTTCCAGGTTCAATCCTTGTTATAAGAGTGTCCTCGCTGTCGCCGAATTAGGCAGATTTTGATCCCCAGTAGGGCCTACTACTTTAAAATCGCCCTAAAATTGTTTTTAAATTGTGTTCAAACCACCATAATGTTAAAATATCCTGTTATATGACAACTGATTGCATGAAAATGAGCGGAAAATCTGACCGTGCCATGTAAATATAGCAGCTCAACCTGCAATCGGTTCCTCGGCCTACGCAGCATTGTCCTCCTATCAGTTGTCCGACCTACGCAGCATTTCTCGCTGTCGCTTACTTGGCCACCAAAGCACTGCCCTGCAAGCGATGACTTGTCCGTCACAGCTCCGCACGCATAATTCTCACACCTTTTCTATTTTAGTGCCAAAAATTAGGGTGCGTGAATTATGCAAGAAAACGCCAAGGCACGTGCATGTAAACATTAAAATGGGGTCTACTGTAAGTAATCCGTCGCCAACTGCAGGGGCATACGTTTTTTTTAAAACACAGCACTTTATTTATTGATAATAGATATGAAGGAAGATACATATTCAAAATTATATCACTCGTGTGCTGGGGCAAGCAGCGAACACATTGGCATGTGCATGTAGCTGGGCGAATGCATAGATCCTTGCAGTGTGGCTGGACGCAGCCGCTTGCCGCTGTCAGTCGCTACACAATTATTCTGGCGAGCGGCAACCGGCCACCGCACTGCCGGCCAGCAGCCGCATGCCACTGCCCGCCACTGCCATCATTACAGGTCTGGTTCACAACGTAACAGCAGCCCAGTATTTGGAAAACATGACATGTACGTTAAACTCAGAAACAGTGTATTTTTAGCCCGCTTCTTTATTGCCATGTTCCTCTACACATGCAATTACCTGAAGTTTAAATGCAGCAGTTTGACTGGTATATTAACCCATTATGAATTCTTACTAAACGAAAATTAATATTAATGTAAACTATTCCTTTCACATTAAAAAACCACCTGCATACAAATAAACTCGACTGATTTTGTTTACATGTTTGCAGCTAGCGTGGGCGCAGCAGCCAGAAATCAATAACAGGACCAGTGACCTTGAAGTGTCAGCAATCTAGCGCGGTAGAACAAAGTGTGTGCCATGCAGGCCTGTTAGCATTACATGCCTCGTTGAGAGAAACATGCTGCGTGAAATATGGAAGGAACATTTTTTTCCTTAATTTGGCACCATAAAATTTTGGTGCGTGAATTGTGCCAGCGCGAGAATTATGTCAGTAAATACGGTAGTCACTGGAAAATTATACGTTTTCAACTAACAAAATCTGCATGGTGCAAGACTTACTCAAAACCAGCCAAAATTCCAGAAAACTTTATTAAAATGGATTAAAATTACGTTTGTTATAACACAGCAATAAAATGTACTAATAGTAGTTGTGTCCCTATCTTTAATTGGTATGCCACAGTATGGAAAAAAAAATGGCGAAAATCTGTTAATATGTAGCTGTATTCGATTCCAGCTATCGCTTGGACTGTTATGTTTAAATGAAATTTATTTTCATTTAATACTAACGTTTGACCCACATACGCCAAGTTGTTTGAAACCAAACACAGTTGACAGCACATGACCATGAACGATTACGGAAAAGCGGAACTGGTTCATGAAAATGGGGTCAAGGTAGAAAGGGTGGGATTCTATTTATTGTACAAAGCTTTTGGTTTTGTTAAAGAGGGTTGTTAGGAGGCAAGGCAGAAGAATGTGACACATGAAAGTGGCACTCACAGGCGTGGCGAAGGAGTGGAGTCACGGCAGACCGATAATAAAAGCGCGCTTCACGCGGTCACGAGTCCCGTCGCAAGCCTGCTTCACATGGTCATGAGTCTCGCCGCAAGCCTACTTCACACAATCTCACCATATGTTTCAACTCGTAAAATTACAATTTTTCATGGAATATTTTTGCGATTTTTTGACTGTTCCTCATAAAAACCTCGTTATACCCGTGTTCTCGCAGTTGTCGTGCTCGCTACAGAGGGATTCTACTGTAATGAGCAGGTACCGATACCCGATATCAAAACTGGCTAGTTTTTAGAATATTGGAAAAATCCAAACAAAATTTTTTTAGATGGTACTGAACTTCAATATTTTCCTATTTCATTTTTTCACTCACATTTGTGACAGATAATTCACATTAATAAAAATGTATCTACTTATTTAGGTATGATTAAGAAGATAACATTTTTGATTCGTCATGTCACTTTAGATTGCAAATTTTTAAAAATATGTATACTAATGTTACTTATTCAAACGATACACTCGTTACAAACAAAACAAAATTGTTTAGACAAATTGATATGTGGAACAGCATTTCAAAAATTGAGCGACGTGTGATGGCCTACAGAGAGAGATGTCGCGTCAAGAGTGGGGAAGTTTTTAATTTTGTGGTAAGTCAATTCCACAGGCAGGGGGGCGGACTCTACTGCGGAGGGGTTTGTATAATGACTCAATCTCATGCTGGTCACCTATACAAGGTAGGGCGCATCGGGCGCTCACTGGGTACAAAGTCTATGAGGGCAAGGTGATGCGCTGGGCATTGGACACATGGGTGCAGGCTAGCTTACCACTGGTGTCGCTCCCTTGCAGTAGATGCTGGCCCAAGCTGCTAGACTTCAAATCTGGCTGAAACAGACGGCTGAGCAGGCTGGCGTTACTGTTGCCTGCTGGTGACTGGGATACTGGCCGGCTGGCGGGCACATGGTCAGCTGATGCTGGTGCCTTGCTGGTGTCCTCCGGGTCGAACGGTTGCACTCCCAAGGGGAGAGTGCACCCCTAGTGGAGTAGTTCAACGGCTGGGTGTACAACTCCAGGAATCCTAACTGGCAGGCCAAACAGTTTGGCAGGGAGGGCAGTGCAGTAAGGATCCACTAATTACCATGAGGCTTGTGCCCTCTCCCATGGAGGTGTATAGCTGAGGGCTGGTGTGGGTTGATTATTTACGGGTTGGCGAGATGCAAAGATAGCAGTTATCCTCCAGGCGTTCCTCCTGCTCCCTCATCGGTGAGCGAATGCCATGGGCAGAAAAGGTGCTAATGTTCATCCTGTAGAGTGCAGCAGGCAACAAACCCCTAGCTAAAGTGTACTCCAGAAGTACCTGGGTCAAGCCTCGTCAGGTCTGGCCCCCCTCTGGCAAGTTTATATGCTCTGGAAGGAATGTGTTAGCTGACTTAGTTGGCCCAGATTGCTCTTTCTAGTAGTTGGGGTTCTACTATACTTGCACACCAGGTACCTTTAAGTACCAGGTCCACAGTATGGGTGGCCGTCGAACATGTTCTTTTGTGTGACGCACATGCAGTTCTGGTTAGGGGCTACTCGCAGTTCCACTCTACGCCGGAAACTCGTTGCCAATTCGTGGTTCCCTGCTGCTCCCTTCCAGAGTGAAACTTACCAGGTAGGGGAAAAGGTGCAAGTTCACTACAGAGCAAGGAAAGACAGAAGTTAGCTAGACTATATGTTTTATTCCCTTGAGAATAGAAACACGGTGACCCGTACTACCTCATACCGCTACACCTACTAGGTGTTCAATGGACTTTGTATAAGAGCAAGACAGGTGAAGGTGCCTGGCTTGAAGAGCAGACGAGAGCTGACAATAAGTAGTTGTGAAAACAACTGGACCCTAATTGTGGCTTGTAGTCCTGAGAGGACTTGGGGCACCATGTGTTGTGTACGTGTTGGATGTGATGACGCTTGACGGTACATGTCGGCTTAAGAACTGGTAGAAGACTGGAAGGTCTAGGGGAGTCCTGAGGGGGACTATGGCTGTGCAGTAGAGTGCATGACTTGCGCTGAGGCGAGCTACATGGACAACTGGCGTTGGCTCCTCGGGGAGGAGCGGGGTTGGCAAAGAGTCCTAGTACTGGATGGTGCTAGGGCAAGTTGTCTTGCCTGACTGACGTTTCTGCTGAGTGCACAGCGTTATATTCCTATTGGCTGAAGGGGTCCTGCGTGCTTCGTTCACTTTTGGTAATCTTCTGCCACCCCCCTTCTGTTTCAGGGCCAGGCAGTGCAGCTGCTGCCATCTCTTGGTGGGGTGGCAGCACGGAGTTTTAAGGTGATTGCGGGCTGCATCCACTGCTCGCTTAGGGGCAAACCCTTTCATGCCCGCGACTGCTTCTCAGCGGATTTACAAGTAGTCGGGGGGATGACGACGTGACTTCCTACCATTATGTGTGCTGGCCTTGGCGGCAGCCAGTCAGGGTTCAATTCCCTCAGGGGCATGTGGCGTGCACATGATGATGTGAAGTCAAATACTAATAATAATGATTAGGAAGTGTCATGTGTTAGAATTATCAACTGAAAGAATCAAAAGTTTCTGCACAAAAGTGTAATATAATATACGATAATTAATTATCAAACTGTAAGTTACAAATTAATATATGAAAATAACTATTCTAATTCCAAATATATGTTTTCTTTACATTTGTACTCACTGCTTTGAAAAATCTGTGACAGTGTAATCTCTAAAGTCTTTCAAAATCAATCAAATGAACAGAGGTGCTACTATCTATTTGATGTCTTTCTCTGGTTTGTTTTATTCCACCTATATGATTGTACACTGCATTCTTTATATCATAACATAATGGTTACATTGAGTTGAATTTCATTAATCCATGTGTGTGGACATGATCTAAATGTTGTTTACGATTGAAAATATTCTGGCATGAATTGGAAAAGTGATGTATGAAATTTCTTTACAGTTAGCATCAGCAATGAAGATAAGACAAAGTGCTATGTTTGCAAATACTTTGTCTAATTGTAAGTATGGCAGTCAGACAAACTTTCTAATTTGAAGCATCAACAGGTCACAGCCTTTAAAAAATATGTAACTAAACGTAGAGATACGCGCTCTCCGGACATGTGCAACAACTTCAGAGGTTTAGGTACATCAGCATGATAAAATAAAACATCAACTGACAACCTGTCATGTAAAACAGAAAGTTGTGATCAAAATACAGTTAAGAAATTTTACAGAAACATATCTCTTAACATTTTCTGCGCAAATGAGTAAGGAAATAAAAAAAATTGGTTCTAAAGCTGATTTATATTGACTTAGTCCCTTTCAGCTCTGAGTCCATTGAACTAGCACTGGACATAGCTAAATCAGTAAAGAAGCATCTAATTATATCAGTAAAAATTTGTATTTGCTCAGCTTTAATACTCAGCTAAACTACATTACAAAGTTGATGCACCATAAGTGCTGCTGGTTACATTCACAAGTCCTGGCCACTGGTGTTCCCCCATAGCACACTGTAGGACCGTGCACCATTGCTCATTTTGCCTCTGTACCACTCCAAGGGAACTCAGCAAAAGTATGCCTTCAGCAGTACTTGCTTAGCTCAGTCTGTTCCACATTTGTTAGCATATTTACTTGTATTTCTTAATGCATGGAAATAAGCTCTTGTCGCGGAGCCTTCCAGAACATCATGAGTGCTGGCCTAAGTGCCTCGTCTGCACCGGACGTAGTGTGTGCTGGAGTCGCTCTCACCCCGAGATGCCGGTCGAAACCAGTTACCACCCAGCTGTATACAGCTTGGCAAACTTGGTCCCTTGTCAATCAGACAATAGTGGGCACAGATCGAAGATATATGTTTTGTACAACCCAAGCAATGCAATAACACACATATTTACCAGTTACCTCTTTGTAGTCAGGTTATTCTCTTTCGCTTTATGCCTTCCTCACCTGCTTTGCCTTCTGTGTGCATATCCACCTAAATGCTTACAGGTGCATAACATTAGAGAAATAAAACACATTGCCACTGAAGGGCGCTCCCACCTCTTGTCAATGTTTGGTGTCTAAGTGCTGGCTGATAATGCCACCCTCTAGCCCCACAGTGGTATGGAGAGAACCTTTCTCTGAGGCTCCTGAGGCTTGAGGAGAACAAACAAATAAGGTTACCATGACTCTCAGGCTACAAGCTGGTTGTACAGCTTAACGAGAGCCGTAAGGGCCTTGCAGGAGGAACACTGTGAGTCCAAATGGGAAGCTGAGGACAGTAGCAGATCACGCCGCTCATTCAACTCCTCTCGAGGAAGACCAAGGGACCCTCTCCACAAGTTGCTATTGGCCCAAGCACTGTCATTCATGAGACGTACCTTGTGGCACCAATCGACTGATAGGACTGCAGCAGGGGTCAACCCCAAGGCACCGGCCCCAGAAAGAGTCAGTTCTTTCTGGATAGACCACGCCAGAACATGCCTTCGCCCGTGCAACTACGTCACTGTACTTACATTGCTACATCACTGTACTTGTATCTACGATAGTGCCTATGCCTACAGGACACCCACTGAATCCACTAAAACAGTAATTCTTTTACTCTGCTTTGTTTTTACCCCTAAAAATAATTTAATATTTCTGACTCTGCTTAACTGTGTACTCACAGCTACAGTGAAACCCTGTTAAGAATTCCCCACTTAAGAAGTTCTCCTCCTTAATAAGTTGAATCATTTTGCACCTTGTCTATATGCACATATGTAATTTTACCCTTTTAAGAAGTTTTCCTGGTTAATAAGCATTATTTTTTCAGCCCCTTAAAAAAGTCTTAACAGAGTGTTACTGTATACCTAAATGCCCCATCACCGGGTAGGCCAAAAATATGATAAAATATCCAACAGGGCCTAAGCCACCCGCTCTGGTGAACGCTCCCAGGGTTCAAATTTGTTGGCCCATACAACCCTTGAAATACCTCAATAAGGAGACTCAGTTTCCTTAGTCTCTAGAGGGATACTGAGCCTGTGTATATCACCACGTTGTCAACTGGCATTAAAGAATGTACAGTAAAACCTCTGTATAACAAAACTGAAGGGGCCAAAGATTTGGGTGTTTGTTATAGAAGGGTTCTTTATAGAGAGGTGATTTACAATGTGTTTATTTTTTTCATCATGCAGTCAATTTTGAAACTAATTCCCACTGGAATTGAGTAGCATTGGTTCTTCTGTATTGATTTAATTAAGAAAAGTATTAAAAGGATTTTCTGTTGAACACTTATACAGTAAAACAATATGGCCACTATTAATAAATTTCCATTGTCATAGGAAAAAAATAAGCCACTAATTTTGTTTGGAGCCACATTATGTAAACAAAAAAGTCACAAAATTCGTAAATTTTAAATAAGTAACAAAAACCCTTATGATTAAAAAAAAACCTACTTGGTACACGCAGAGTAAGACAATATAGCTTCTACAGCAGTTAACAAATATTATGGATTTTGTTAATTTTAATTTTTAACTAAAATATGTGACAAATGTAGGTTTTTTTACAGTTCAAAGTGAAGTTTTGTAAAAAAAAAAAAAAAAAAAAAAAGGATTAAAGAAGGAAAGAAAATACGATTAGATTTTTCAGTCTTTGTTATAGAGAAGTTTTGTGCCAAAGAGAGAAAAATCATTTATTATAAAGAGTAGAAAATGCATTGTATGATAAACAATTTTGACCGGACCAGACACAGACTTTGTTATAGAGAGGTTTTTGTTATAAAGAGGTTCACTATGTACAGGTTTTACTGTATTTTCATATATTACAAAAATGTTCACACAAAATGGGCTTGCTTATGGATTGTCCACCAATTTGTTGCAACTGACCCTTGTGTTGTCAAATGTACAACTCTCCCTAGCCAGTGCTAACTGCAGATGCAGTGACAGGTGACAGGTTCTGCTGGAACATGAGTTGTGAGGTGAGTGGGTGGGGCGGTTGAGCTGCGACTTCATCACACTGAGTCAATGATCCCACCTGCACGGGCTGTGTTACCGCCTCCTCTAATCCCCCACCCTACCTGGAACGGTACACACAGATCTGCATACCACCATCATGTTTACCTATGTACCACCTGCACATTTTTACTGAAGAACGAATCTGAAAATGAGGAGTGCGAATCCTACATGGGTATTACAGATTTGGTAAAAAAATATAGGACTGGAAATAGTCAGGTTTGTCATAACAGACTGATTACCAGTGTACTTACTGGTTACAGCAAGCATAATGATTTCAGTTACGTGACGTTAATAGAAACAATACAGATTTCTCTTGTAGGAGGTCGAGTACGTACTGAAATTTTTTTTCTGGACTCTCAAGCTTGCAAGTGTGCGCCAACACTTGTCTGTATCACCACTGTGGCATTTGAATTACACAGTTTAGAGTGCCTGGAAGTTCTTTTGGTAAAACGGATGTGAGAGTTGCAAATGAAATTTCTGTTTTTGATTAGAATACAATGTCAAGTGTTTGTCATAATGAAATTTCAATACAGATACAGTAATGTTTCAAAGTTATTGTGAAGATATAAATGTATTTGACAGAAAAAATTTAATAATATTATGAACATCATATGCTCGCAAATCAAACTAAGAATAAAATATAGTAGCAAATTTTCAAGAGCATTATGATATATTATTTCTGATTGCTGGGCAAGATAGCTGCAACTTTTCAAACAACATTTTTAAGTGAATAAACTATGGATCTTACCAACTTATGTCCATTGCAGTAGTAAAAAAATTCTACAGAAAAATCAATAACTTTCTCATGCATGTACAGCTTCGCAATATATTTTGATGTAGGTAGGAGGAGCTTAAAGTCTCACCGACGTCCATTTCAGACAAAACATATTTTGACAGCCAGGTGGAAATCATGTGGTGGCAGAAGGATACGTAGTCTGTCTGTTTACTTTTTACTACTTCTACACAATCAGTAAAAAATTGGAATTCTATTATGAAATACACTAATATCACTGTTGCTATGCATGCAGCATTTAGCAAGTTATGTACAGATAAGGGAGCGTGGCACATGGAGAGGAGAGAGAACAATGTGAGTTACTACATCTTTACACCTGTTTCTGCATTGCACATGCTAACTCACCAAGTGCGTGCTTCAGACTACTTCCAGCCAAGTTTTTAAATTCTTTTTTGCCAATTTTTTTTTATATTTATTTTACATCAGTGACCTATCAATTGATGGTAGAAGCACAACCTCTAGTATGCTACTGCTGCGTGCTAATGAACATATTTTAAATAACCTTTAATTAAGACTTCTTGCATTTTGCCTATTTTTTTAGTTTATTTCTTTTTACGGTTGACGCGTGCCCGGATAGGCTACTAGGCACAATGGTCGAGGATTTTGGCCGGTAGACCAAAAGCAGGGTGGTTTAGCTTAAATAGATGACGAGAGACGAGGGGTGTTGGTTAGTACGTATTTACTACTGCTTCTTGGGTGCTGTGGTCGTAGTGGGTTTTACCCAGACATAGTGTGCTTGGTCTACGCCAAACTGGCGATTCCACAGATGTGCTTCATTTGTCCAGAAGTGGACATTATCTCAGCCGAATCCTGTAGCAGTGCCGGTTAACAGTCAATTTAACACGGGATGGCATGAGGGATATATTTGTATGCATGGAGATTAAGATTATTACCACAGCAGTCGATACTGACTCAGGTCTGAGTTAGATGGTGTGGTCCCGTTCCGGTTGTCGCTCCGGAGTGGGTTGAGGAAGTGCACTCAACTGTCTGGCAGAAAGGAACACTGCATTTTGTTCCCTACGTTTACGGCCGTGCCTATGGTCGTAAGACATCGAATGTCTGCTTACAGTATGCTAGGTACACCTTGACGTGAACAAACTAAACACAGTTTATAGTGTCAGTCAGGTTTTAGCTTGCTGACCAGGTTCTGTTAAGTCTCCAATGATCCCCCACGCATGCAGGCAGATCAGAGGTGGAGCTGTTTGGGTCACCAATGCCGCCACTGGATGTACATTCACACAGAGATGGGCGGCAGGTCTCAAGTTACAGATATCCCAGCACTCACAATGCTCTGGTATAAGGCAATAACTCTAGACTGTCGCTTCTCCCTGGGTGAAGGTGTTGCTAGTGGTTGTGGATCCTCTGTTCCTCTCCGCCGACACTGATACAGTGCTGTGGCAGTTGGAAAGCAACAGATGGCCGTCTAATGGTGTGTAGAAAATATGACGGACCTCTGAAGGGCGCCTGTTGTTGAAGTTAATTAGGTTATATCACGAACCTGGTTCTTGTCAATAGTGTACGTAGCAACCCATATCTAGCAGGCAAACACAGATATTCTAAACAATGAAAGCTGTAAGATAGGAAACAAAAGTATGTGTATTGATGGTTCAATAAACATGTGATTCGTGCTACCTCCTACCAGGCAATTGAGTGCTGAAGATTACTACGCTTGCCAGGTGTAGGCGACCTAGTTCTAATGGAAAAGCAGGAAAGAAATATCTAACGAGAAAAGATATAATACTTCTAAATTGGTCTAAGAAAGGTGTCTTGAGGAGACAAAGTGAACTTACCGTATTAGTTGACGTTCGTCGGTGATGAAGTAGCCGCAGGGGGCGTACTCAAGGCTTTAAAGTTCTCTAGAGGTCCCAGCACTGAGCAGTGCTGTGGGAAGTTGCAGAAGAAGAACAAGAATGACTCTCGAGCTCGGCAGCATCCTGACTTATATAGTGGAAGCTTGTAGGCTGCCGGCGCGGGGTGCGGCGGAGGCGTGACATCCTCCTGCCCTGGATGGCATGGGAAAACTCTGGTCAGCACTTCTGCTTCGTGCCTCGTCAGTGGCGCTCCGTCTTGCCCAAGGTCTGGGCAGCTTGTAGGCTCCCAGCGCGGGGTAGTAGGGGCGGCGTGACTGCCGGGTTGCGTATCCTCCAGGTGAAGAGAATACATTCATAAATTTCTGTTGCCTGTAGGGTAAGCAACATATCACTCACGTCTGTAGTGGTGGAAGAGGTACTCTTGGTGACGAGTTGTAATCGTATTAGGTTAGTTGTATAAGTGGCACACGTCACAGTTCTCAAAAATACTGTCGTCGAGTCACTGTACTCATTAGATGTGTGCTCCAGGGTTTTACTGTATATTCTGAAAGTTTTTCTGTTGGCAACAAAAAACAAGACTAAGTGCGATAAAACATGTCTGATGGTGCTAAATATACCTGATATGTTTTATTAAGTATGTTGAGGTTACCTTGCTGGATATTTTTGCAACGCCAGTTAGGTTGATGGCATGCTTGCCCTTGGAGATGGAATTAATGATGATGGTGGAGAGTATCTGCTTGCCAGACCACAGCTGACAGGGCTTCATAATGGCTGGAGGCAGTAGCTTGATCTCTCCACGCTTGTTTGCCAGACTGATGAACACAAACTGCTGGTAGTCCTCCCTGCAGCACCCACACAACACAGATGCCATAAGCCACCACCAAAATCACTTCATGGCTAACCTACTATTTTTACTCAAATTTTGGACAGTTTCAAAAATAAGAAACACCATTTTACCTATTTGGTCTAAAGAAAAAACTAATTTTCCCACCAATAATTTGACTTCTATTTTTGTACGATTTTTATCTCACTACTTAAACTAAGAACATGTTCAACCACTGATGCCACAAACCAATATTAAATTGAATATATTTTCAGAGAAGCAGAAACTTTAAATTGAAGTTGAAATTAAAAGTGCTTCACTGTACTCAAAAAATGTTTAAATGAAAACTTAAGGCAATATCACACGCAGTTGTAAATAATATCTATTGCACTATACCTTGAAGACACAAAAACCAAAGTAACAATTTAATCCAGGGAGATAGGGAGGCTGAATTCCCTCTGTGAAAAGCATGCTACTGCCCTCTGACAGCACAAACCAGAATAAGCCTGTTACACAAATAATTCCAGGGAATTTGACATAGTTCCCAGGTACTTTTGGTGATAAATTGCATCAAACACCAGCGTCAAGCATGGTCCCTTCGTGAGGGGAATTACTAGTAGAATGGTTACCTGGATGGGTAAAAGCAACTTAAAAAAAAACATGAATGATTTAAGAGAATGTGTCTGATTTGGATGCAGGAAGAGAGGAGAGAGTAGGAGGAGTAGAAGTATGAGTAGGAAGAGGAGTAAGAGGAGTAGAGTATGAGGAGTAAGAGGAGTAGAAGTATGAGTAGGAAGAGGAGTAAGAGGAGTAGAAGTATGAGTAGGAAGAGGAGTAAGAGAAGTAGGAGGAGTAGGAAGAGGAGTAGGAGGAAGAGTAGAAAGAATAGGAGTAGGAGGAAGAGTAGAAAGAATAGGAGGAGTAGGCAGAGGAGTAATAGGAGTAGGAGTAGACAGAGTTTGAGCAGTAGAGGTAGGCAGAGTAGGAGGAGGATGAGGAAGGGGAAAAGGAGAGGTAGGAGGAGTAGGAGTATGATGAGTATGATGAGTAGGAAGAGTATGTGGAGGAGTAGGAGTAGGAGTAAGAGTAGGAGAATAAGGCGTATTAGGAGGAGTAAGAGAATAAGGAATAGTAGGAGGAGGAGTAGGAGGAGTAAGAGTAGGAGGAGTAGGAGGAGTAAGAGTAGTAGGCGTAGGAGGAGTAAGAGTAGGAGGAGTAGGAGTAAGGGTAGGAGGAGTAAGAGTAGAAATAGGAGTAGTAAGAGGAGTAGGAGAAGAAGTAGAAGTAGGAGTAGGAGGAGGAGTAGGAGGAGGAGCACGAGTATGAGTATGAGTAAATTGGTAAAGTAATAGTTCTACAATAGTACACAGTATTTCTCTGAATGTCCCACAATATCCTCAATGATCTGCCCTTTTATTTATACCTACTTATACATCTTATTATTTAATCAAACAATGTCTTGATAATTTAAATAAATGTTTAGTAAATGGAGATACATTTATTACAAATAAAATTTATATTAAACATATTTTACATAACAAATCCACAAATTTATTTTATTATTTATTTCATGTGTAACATATTTATTATAAATTATAATTTTAACCAATTTTAGTTTCTGTTTATTCTTCATTTTTATGTTTATTTTGTGTCCTGTCTTGTCTGTGTGTTTTGTGTTTATTTGGTGGTGGTTTGTTTTAATTGTTATTTGTTATGTAGTTGTGTGTTATTTTGTATAAGTGCATCCTTACTAAGGCTTTCCGCTGTTCGGGGCATTTTAAACGAGTCAATAAAAGAAATGAAATGAAATTATTATTTTTATTATTATTCAATAGTATAATTCCAGTACAATAGTTTATAGGCCCACCTAACTGTGACATCATCATAATGTGTTAACTCCCTTCCACATTCCAAAAATGTCACCTGTTGAAACTTCCAGCACACACAAGCAGAGCCAGAGCCTGTAACCTAATCTGGGAAGTGACATAACACATGTTATACAGCATCCAAACCCAGCGCTAGGCTGACCTTGTGAAGAACCGCCCACGGATCGATATCTGCACTCCAGAAATGACATAATCTTGCATAAGACCGCTGAGTGGCGTGCCATCTTTTGGAACTGCATACTGATTATTCACATTAACTGGAAATAGGGAAAAAAAATTCTGCAATTTTAAGCTGCCACAATGTACATAGCAACACCAATCAATAAAAATGGTAACTGTAATAAAAATCACTTTAAGTGTGATTAAATTAATTAACACATTAAATAAAAAAATTTATACAACAATTTCAAAAAGCGTATAGAAATTTTACAATAAATTCAAATTATTTTAATGTAGCACATAAAATGAAGCACAAATTATGTGTGCAGCATTGCTTTTATGTTAAAATTAAATATAAATATGTATCCTTAAGACCTGAGACTTCTATAACATCTAAGTACTGGGGCAGTTACAAAATTTTATACCTGACACATAACTCTTACTAACTTAGAAGAAAACTACTTTGCTTTATCTATGCACACTTTCCCAAAGCACAGTGTACGGGGCCCGAACCGTATAATTACAACCAGAGCAGCTACAGGATATTCCCTGGTTGCGAGAAATATTACAGATGTGATGTAATTATACTTTTTATCATCAGCGCATTCAGAAAGCAAAGCCTAACCCCCCTTCGAGAAAACAAAGTTTGAATAAGCCAGCAGGCGAGTCACCGATACCACCCCCGAGTCAGCAGATAGTTGAAGGGTGCACAGAGAGATAGCGCCACCATTCAACACTGGCCAAGCAGCCAGCTGCCCTTCGCTCCGCCCACAGACAAGTGTGCATCGCATCCCCACTCCAAGCCCGGCAAGACCCAGGCTGGCACTATATGTACCTGTGCACCGGCCAATCAAGTCAGTTGTTGTCTGGCTCTTCTGAAAGCCACATCAGCTCAACAGTACGTTCCACCGCCTCGTGCGCTGGAGCTCTCTGACCTCTACGTTGCCTAGACACCAAGAAGCTCTTCAGTATCGCCACCGCCTGCATCCTGATCTTCCAGAAATCCTCCCCCTGCAGACCTTCTAGAAGACATCAACCCTCCCAGTTGCTTTCCCGCAGCAATGGCTACCCCATGTGTCCTTCAGGAAGTGGACCCGCCAAGTCACTTCATGACACGGACACAGTATAGACAGCATTAACTCCTGTGTGATCGGCCTGCACAGTAAAAACCTGTTTCTACTGTGACATAACTCAACCTGAACCTGACAGTATCACATCAAGGAGTAGAGTACAGTTTTTCTTGGCACTTAACGAGGGATCTATGCATCAACTATAGAACTAGCAAGTCCGCCAGATTCAGCCTGCCAATGGACTTTGGGGAGTCCAAAATCACCTCGTGGCGCCCAACCACCCGGATCAACATCTCAGATACCAAGTTAAGCAAACACGAAACCCAAGTGGTCACCATACTTAAGAGAATTGGTGCCATATAGTAAATTCAATCATGTGCGCCCACTGCCAAAAAGTACTTCATTAATAGTGCCTAGGTTGGGCCGATGAGGTATAGTATACGGATGGATTAGAATACAGATGCCATGAGTGCAGCACACACCAATCAGCATTTTGTAGCTTGATTACCTGCCTCGGTCACGGGATCAATTTAGTACATTGCATAATGTGGCACAACCTTTTCATCATAACTGCATAGGCTGGCTGGAGGAATGTGTCACATGACAAGGATTAGTCTATCAATGTGAGATGTGTAGACGAGCGGCAGAGTACAGACCTAGTAATCCAGGACACAGAGTTACACCAGCTACCATTCGAGGCGCCAGTGAGCCTCAGTTGCCCGAGTTAACTGGCCGCCCCCACGAACACCCGATCTCCTTTACTGAGGAATGCGAAAAGGTGTTCCAAGAGAACGAGATATCCAGAGATACGTGGCTGCACCTGTGGAATAAATACGGAGAGTTCATGACAGAATGGGGACAGCTATGCGCACGCCTGTCTTTTTTTTTCTAAACTACCTTATTCTAAGTGTTATGTGAAGTTAAGACCCGAAGGTAGGGCGGGATTTTATTGTGTCTCAGGACTAACCCCTTATGCCTATGCATTAAATTATATTAAACTAAATTAAATAGAATGCTACAGGAGACAGTGTGTTTGGAAAACATGCTCTTAGAAAATATAGTTGGAAAGATTAGTAGGAAGGAGGCTGGAGCTTTGTTTATTGTTAACTTGATGCTGGCAGTAACCAAAGAGGTGTTTGGGCGCCTCCCTGGTGGGAGAAGTGACGCTATTGGGCCTCTTCTCCCCAATCTCTTCTATGAACCTGAAAACTAAAGGAGAGAAAGTGAGCTGCCAGTAAGAGTGAGCAGGGCTGGCTCTTACTGGTTTTTACTAGAACATTTAAAGATGGTAAGAACCTATGGATGAAAAGACATATTACGCTAGCCTAATTGACCTATAATAATATCCTAAATACAGAATATAGTAGCATATGTCCTCGGGGACATACGTATCTAAAATAATGCTGTGCTACCTCACAGCGGCCAGTCTCTGTAGCCATAGGCTGTGACAGAGCATATCTACAGCCATATGCTGTAAGTGCACTGAGCTTTACTATGTAAGAGGGGGGGGGGGGGAAGACTTATAATTATAGGGAGGTCTCTCACCAATTGAAGCATCAAACTACACGACGCTGAAACCTCTACCTCTCGGCAGACGCGGCCTTGGAATCAGCTGCAACGCAGGGCCAAGCACACTAGCAACTGACTGGGATGAGAGGTTAAAGCTAAGTTAACCTATAATATCTTAAATAAAATATTTAAAGTGTAGTTGTATAGTTAATTAAGGTAGGCTGAGCCTATCCCTTCGGGACTGTTCAGGTTAAACTACTGTTTACGTCTAAAAGGCTGCGCAGGGTCTATAATGATTGGCAAGGCATTGTGTCACATACAGGGCTAAGGGGCCAGTGGGTTACGCGTGCCTGTCAACACAGTTTTCCGGTAAGGAAGTAGTTGCGCACCTCACAACCAAATTCTACGGAAGAACCCAGCACTCTGAGGAAGAGGCCGAAATCTTTAGCCGACGGAAAGTCCAACTCTAACAGGAGAATTTACCCTGCCAAATTTGAGGAAATTTGCATGTGTAATATCACCAGAATGCTCCTGCTCAAACTACGTAATCTTCTCCAAATCCCCAAGCCGATAACAATACAAGAACATGTTGAAAGAGGGCGTGAAAGTGAAAGGCATTTTAAAGCCTAGGCACTGCTAGGCAAGCTACACAGAGGCGAACAGAACCCAAACAGCAAATAGAAAAGAAACGAAACACATCTCCTCCGCCAACTCCTTAACCCCCCCAAACCCCCTTACCGGTACTACCCGGGCCAGCACTTTAACCGGGATTGCCCTAACAAGCAGACAGGCCAGGGGTAGGTAGGGGAGCGAGACACAGCAGGTGTGTCAGCCCTTCTCCGTGCAAAGAGGACAAAAAATTTAGCCATGCAGGAAACGCAGTATTCGGTAGCGAAAATCAGGACATTGCCTCCAGACATTGAGAGAAGAATATGAACCCCCAGAAGTGCCACACATTGAAGTTACGATAATTGCCAACCAAATACTAGCCCTGCTAGATTCCACCATGACCGGAAATTTTACACGAAGTGATGTGCTGACAGCACAAGAAAGGGAATCCCTTCTCCCCAGAAACAAGTAGTGAGAATGACTCAGCATGAGGCAACCCTTCACGTAGAAGGATGTACTAAATTTGAGGTTAACCTACCTAAACACTCCAACACAGTGGAGTTTGTGGTCTCGCCAGACCTCACCAAAGCAGTGATTCTAAGTCACCTGTTGCTACGCCAGCAAAAGTGTGTCCAAGATCACGGCCAGGGAAGTGTCTATCTAGAAGACATAAACATGGTCAGCATAAATTGGGAGCAGAGCCCCACTACGGTAGTCCCACCACCTATCAACCCAAATAAAATAACCCATCAGTTGGACAGGCCTGAGTTTGACCAGCAGAAACAGATCCTAGATGAACAAGCGGGTGCGTTTGGGTAAGTAACTGCGCCAAACCCGGACCATTCAACATGAGATCTGGACAACCACCCACACTCCAGTATACAACCGCCCAAATAGAATGTCCACCAGGAGGTGCCACTTAATCATGATGCAAGTGGAGGAGATGAAAAACCAAGGAATAGTCAAGCCATCAGATTCGCCTTATAATTCCCTCATAGCACTTGTACCCAAGAAGGACAGTCAGCTACACTTCTGCATAAATAATAAGGATTTGAATGACGTCATGCATCCTATAGTACCGCCTGTCATAAACCTAGGGCACACGCTAAGAGATATAGGGGAGGCCAAAATATTCAGTAGTCCATTCACTGTATCTTCGGATTTTTTCGAAGCACTGCTAAATTTATACTTTTGCATTCTTATTACGCATTCTTCTGCTACACCTAAACATAAACACTACCATGTGACCTACTTTTATAATTGTCAAATGCACTGTTTACTGTTTTCAGATGTTAAAGAATTGTCATATTTCAAAAACCACTTTGTACGAATGTTCATAAATTTGGCCTATAACCATATTTAAGTCAGCTTAATGACTTTGTTTAAATGTCTGTATTGACGATAGTTCTTACAGTTATTATTTTATCTACATTGTTAACATATTTGTTATACACAACATAGCACATCACACGTAATACACATTAATATTTTGCTGCTTTTGTGTATAACCCTTGTTGGAATAAAAATCAGATTGAAGGGACAACCATTCCAATGAACACATACTGTACATTCAAGCACGCAACTCATGTCGTTAATTTTTTGTATGTAGCAGTGACAAACTTAAAAGATAGTGGTAAACATGCACACAAATAATAAGCCTCCCATAACTTTTATTCCACTCATATTTCTACGCATTGCTTCTTACTGTCTGTTAGGTTCATTTCATTATTTATTTTAATTTATCTGACTGGGCTTAGTATTTTGTTCGGATTGTGGCAAATATTCTGACGCGTGACCCCTTAGGGCTGTCAAGGGTCATTACTATGGACAAGAAGGTTTTTGTTTGGGTGCTAGATCAGATGCACCTGGTCACAGGGGGTTATGGTTTTTATTCAATCTCTAAGAAGCACCAGCTTATATCCGTTGTAGAGTACTGGCCTGGTAGTTTTATGGCAGGACACCAAGTCAGGATCCACGAGAGTGATCTTGCGTTTCAGAGGAGTGACTCTACACAGTATACCTGGGTAACACGTAACCTGAGAAGTCTGCCTAACCTGTCACCTCTGCCTGTCATAAGAATAAGCTAGGTTGGCTAGTGGGCAACAGCTCGAAGGCAGTGTAGGTCGCAAGGGTTGGTTCCACTGGTTCGATTCCTCCAAAGTAGGTGTTGGCAAGTCCCAAAGACTGATCCTGTCCACTCAAATACGCTGCTAACAAGAGGTGTGTTTATTGCATTCAGACAAATAGGGTCCTCAAAGAGGTCCATGGGAATCTCTGGTGTGACTGGTATCTGCAGACGGCGCAAGGCCTGGGCTTGATGCCTCGGTGAGAGCTGTGCGAATATAGTCGTGTCTTGCCATGGATATTAATTACCTGCCGGGTGGCCTTAGGATATGAGGTGCTGGTATTATGGCAGGCCTATTATTGGCATGGACAGGTGTGAAGGTCACCTAAACAGCCTGAAGGGCAGAGGAGGGTGTAAGTCTGTGCCTTCCCTCAGAATAGTAGGTTAAGACTCAGGTTGAAAGAGAAAGAAAGTGGGTTGTAAGTTGTGAAACAAAGTGAACTGAGTGAAAGAACGGCATTACCTGGATTGAATATGCTTGTTTATTGCCCAGCCAAAATTGCAAGACACACTCCAGCCTGTACCCAAGTGATGCATGAAAGGTAAACCCTAGCTGACAAGGAAACAGCGTGGTAGAAGCAATTTGTCTAGGGGCAAGGGTAACCCCTGTAGCAAGAGAGGTGACTGTCACGGGTCTGCCCAGGGGTGAGCAAGAGAGGAGAGGGATAAAGCAAGTTACCCCTCTGCACGAATGGGTTGTGTGTTTGTGACCTCCCGCAGCACTTGGGGTGGAAATGACACGCCTTCCAGACTCGGGTGTGCTGCTGTGCGAGTCATCTGGACACAAGTGGCGGCAGCAGCACATGCAGCCAGCTGGACTCTCATAGGGTGTGGAGATTGTGATGTGTAATGGTATAATGGTTCTTGTTTGATAAATGCAACACAATTGCAAGATACTTACAAACAACTTCACCTGTAGTACGTCAAATTAGAAAATTATACAAAAAATCCCCAGAGGCAGTGATGGGAACTGAACTCAGGTCCCTCACGTGCCAGCTCGGGGAAATGTGCAACTTCGGAATGGCATAAAAATGTCATCAAGTTTGAGCTATACTCCCTGGTCATTGCACAACTCACATGTGCCCTCTACCACATGCTCCCTCTACTGTTACCACAAGAAATTATCACAAGGCACAAACTGTCAACTCACGCAAGTTGTAGGCCTCGCTGCGCCCCAGCTCGCTCTGAGTGAAGTGGGCATTCATCTCGTCACCATCAAAGTCAGCATTGTACGCCTTGCAGTTGGCATAGTGGAGCCGCAGCGTCTTCTCGCCCTGGAGGATGCGGGCAGTGTGAGCCATGATGCTGGGCTTGTGTAGCGTGGGCTGGCGGTTCAACAGCAGAACATCACCACTGCGCAAGTGTCTGTGAACCTAGATTCACACCAATGCATCATCAAACACTTACCACATGCTGCCACACAGCTTCACTACCATACTTACATTACATTTAGCACTGCTGTCTACTCCTGGGCTTACCCAACTGAGTCCGAGTGACAGGTAGGTACCTACGTTGGTCTGCATCTTTTTGACATCATCATTAGAAATGGTGCAAGTAATTCAGAGAAGCAGGAATGGGGGAAGAAGTCAGCCAATGGTCTATATGAAGGAACCATCCAACCATTCAACTGGAGTGACATCGGAAAACCATGGGAAACTGAAATAAGGATGGCCAGACTGGGAATCAAACCCAGGTCCTCCCAAATGGGAGTCCAGTATCTTACCCCAGTGCCACCTCACATGGTAACCAAGTGACAATCACAGACCAAAAGCTTCATGGTGTTGGAAAAAGGCCAACAGGATTGGTGTGATGACATCTTTCCTTCTGGCTAATATTCTGAACATGTATCTCCCCACTCAGAAAGTACCCAAAGGCAGTGGCGGAAAATGAATTCAGGTGCCTCAAGTGACAACATGGCAAATGTCCAACATCCGAATGGCAATAAAATGAGATCAAATTTGAGCTACACCTGTCAAAATACAAGACATGCATATTTCCAGTAATTACAAAAGAACTGTAAAAGTTGGCGTATATGAAAATGCTTTGTGATGAATATCTGTAGTTTGAAATGCACTTCTTCCACCCACATACAAAAAAATGAGTGTGCCTTCATACCTCTAAGCGCAAAACAACATACAATAGTACAACATTTTTACATTTAAAAAACAAACTATTTAAAACATGCACAACTTCAGAATGTCACCAAACACACAGTATATGGCACTTTGGCTTATTATCCATACTTACTATTTAATGAATACTTTGTGCTGGAAACCTTAAGATAACAAGGTTTACAAATATAAACCAGAAGAAGCCATAGTTACTGTACACAAGGAAATTAAATTTTTGCTGTACACCTTGTCAGCTCACGTAAGTTATGCTATTGAGTATCTAACAAAGCCCGAGATCCAAACCTGGGTCGGCAACATGCCAACGATGAACTGATAGTGTGTGTAAGGCAGCAGTGGGTGGCTGCGAGTTGATGCCTCTGCGGCAGCTCAGATGAGCAGCAGGGCACAACCATTGGACGTTCTGTCCGTGAGAAAGAGCTCCCGTATGTGCAGGCATCATCCTGCTTGCTCCTTGCCCACCCTAACATATGAGTATGTAAGATTAGGCAAATGGAAATGAAGAGTCATTGTTGCATGGAGTCAGTAGTCTAAGAGGCAGACAGTGCAGTATGTCCAAATAATACAACTATTCCAGATGTTCAAATATTTTGAGTCATCAGTGAGACTTGAGTTCAAGCAAGTCCAGGTTTGTCAGGCCACCAAGACATCATCAAAGTCAGGTTAGCGGCTCCACGATGCAAGAGTTGGGACCCCTACTGACCCTTGTCCCAAGCCAATGCGTGTCTCCCCACCCCTCACAATGGGCAGACCTGTGGACAAGGCACGACATCAGCAATGTGAAATTCAACAAACACTGGACACACTATTCACATACATAGGATCACACCAAGTGAAATCAGCCAAAGGTGAGTGCAACCCAATCCACCCTCCACGTTACCTTTGGATGAAAAGAATGTCTGGACAACAGGAAAGTAAGCTACCAAATACATCCCCTGAAATTCCCTGAACTATGCACCCTGGAAGGCCTACATTGTCTTGCGATAGCTCACTGATCTCAAGAAAGCCTGTAACTCCTGTAGGATTTGGTAAATTTGTGGAATCAATTATGTATCTTATGACATGAGAAGCAGACTGAATAAAGGAGTATAACATTGTGGTGACATGTAATACAAGAACATTCAGCAATCACAGCAGCAGCATGTGAGGCTTGACACAGAGATATAAGCCATCATGCACCGGCCTAACGACAGTTGACGCCTGCGACCTCAGGAAAGAGGTCGCCTACCGGAGTCCAAGGACCAGTACTGGAGTGATCGCTGACAGTTCCAGTGCCAAAGGAAGCCACCAGATAGACTGCCACAGCATCACTGTGATTACCAAGAGCTCCAGAGCCATAAGAAATCCACCTGCTAAGACTGCCATGCCAATGAGGGCCAGCTTAAAGCCCAGGAAAGTGCCATCCAGCTGACCTAACCTCAACCTATTGCCAGACCAACCCCAGTAGGAGCACCCAATCAGCTAAGAGTCTGCGTTTGTCGTTCAAGTGTTGATTAGTGTAGTTGTGTCTTGACGCCTAATGTCCTTAACTATCAAGGCCGTCAGTGGTCATTTCACCTTTGAAAGAGAGAGAGAGAGAGAAGAATACAGCACAGGTACATAGAAAGCTATCTTCCTGAGGAAAGTTGGTATTAGTTCCCACCCTTCAGGCCTCAAACCTGCTAGGTAAAGACTCTGCTAGTTTATTGTATGTTATAACCAATAAACTATCTTGTATGACCAACAAAATGACTGGTGTAATCATTTGGGAAGACACCTATCCCAGTTAAATTCCATTTAGCCGATTGTCTGGTAAACACTGTTTATTCCCCTTTCTTGGAGGACTGTAACAGAAGGAGGGACCACACCCTCAAGACACCACCAACATTGCAGCCACCATCAGTCGCAGACCCACCTCTCCCTGGTAAGATCAGTGACACCTTCTACCCTTCCCCCCACTGCAGAGGACGACGGCTACCCTGGTAAGAGAGAGTAAAATAAGCCTCCACATTGGTCCCAACAAATAATTGCCCATAAGGCTGCAGACAGATAGAGCAGAAGAGAGGAGAATAAGCATTACCAGAGGTTTCAACGCTCGACACTAAAGACGCCAGTAGTCTGCACCAGAGAGGTAACTTGAATCCTACAAGTCACCTTGTATATCACAGGGAGCGAGTAGCATAATGTAAATGAAAGAGTAATCACCCATATCAACTAGGGTTAAGTAGAACTTCAAAAGGATTTCATTATAATTGAACATGCATTAATGTGAAGTTTGTTAAGGTTGTGCTTTTTAAGGCTACAATCTGCCATTTATACAATTTTTTGCGAGAATTAATTTTTTGAACCCAAACAGGAGCCGATATTGTAAAATCCTCTTACAATTTTGCTACAAATTGTTTGTAATATGTAATCTAATTTTTTCAACACAAAAAACTGTATAATATTAACTAACTATCAAATAAACAAAATTTTAGATAATTCATTAATTGGATAGAAGTATAAAGTTTTTTGTGTTGAAAAAATTAGAATACATATTAAAAACAATTTGTAGCAAAATTGTAAGAGGATTTTACAATATCGGCTCCCGTTTGGGTCCAAAGAATTAATTCTCGCAAAAGTTGCAGAAATGGGAGATTGTGGCCTTAACTGAAGTAATGAAACAATTAAGTGTTGTTTGTCTGCCATTTAAACAAACACTGGTGCTGTTCACATTAAATCCTGTCAATCTAGACTTGGACTGTATTTTTGACAGTTTATCGCATACTACAGTAAAACTCTGTAACACCATTTTTCCAAGGGACAGTAAAATGAAATGTTACACATAGGAAAACTTTATAAGCAAAAAATATTACACCTATAAGGAAACATCAAGAATAGTAAATTTCTAACTCAACAATTATTCTTATATATAAAAAACCAATTTGTAGTTATTAAAATAACTTTTGAACTATACACTTTTTAATAAAAGTACTCAGTTATACAGAAATAGCATGAATCACCTAGAACTTGTACCGCAAATATTTCGGAAATGAAAGGTGGTATTGATGAGTTGGTTTCATAGAATTGAAGTTTAGACAATGACTTATGATTGCAGCTCATACAGAGATTGTAAAAAGTATTAAAAATTTATTTTTTAACAAAGTTACATATCTTCAAATGGACCAGTGCCTATTCACACCTAAAAAACTAAAACTAGAAGAAATTAGAATGCCAACGCTGCTTTTTGCAGAATACTAGTGCAGGTAGTTTACGTGCTACAATAAAATTACTATTTTAAATACTGACAGTTGTCTGCTCCATTTAACTGCTTAATTACTAGGCTACAATGTTCGTATGTGTGTTTAGATTCTGTTTCCACTACACTGATTTCATTGGGACCTCCTTGCCAGTACTTTGTGATAGTTATTACTATCTAAATGTAGAACGTGCTGGAATATGGTATTTTTCTAATGTTGACAAAGCTGACATGTTCATGGTGTATGGTGAATGTAGGAAGAATGCTATTCGTTCTTGTAATGTGTACATGTCTAGTCACTAACTTGTTTCTGTTATGTTTTCAAGGTGTTACACTTCCAGTTTCCTGTATTTGGTTAAAGAGGTTGACGTGTGCCGCTTATACACCTAATCTAACATGATTACGACTGATCGCCTAGAGTACCTCTTCCACTACTACAGACATGGGTGACATGTTGCCTACCTTACAGACAACGGGAACTTTGAGCAAATCCTTTTCACCTGGAGGATATGCAACCCGGCAGGCACGCACGCCCCCCCCCCCCCCCCAGCTAAGAGAGTACAAGTTGCCCAGACCTCGGGCAAGGCTGAGCGCCTCCAACGAGGCATGAAGCAGAATCTCTGACCAGAGTATTCCCACAACCAACCACGGCCGGAGGATGTCATGCCTTCCCCGCATCCTGCGCCAGCAGCCTACCAGCTTCCACTATTTAAGTCCAGACGCTGCCAAGCTCGGGAGTCATTCTTTCGCATCTCTAGCACTAGCAACCTCCCACAGCACTACATCAGTGCTCTGGATCTTCAGAGAATCTTGTTACTTTCAAGTACGCCCCAGCAGTTACTTACTTCGTACGTCGACAACCAACAAACACGGTCACATATATAATTAACTTCACTTTGTCTTCTCTAGACACCTTTCACTTAGCAATTTAACTTTAACTAATTTGTATTCTTCTAATACCAGATTTTCCCTTTTTACTTAGAACCAGGTCACCTACATCTGGAACCGCAGTTACCTTCAGCTCTCCACGACTTGGTAGGAGGTAGCACAGGTCACGTGTTTATTGAACCTTCAATAAACCCTCATTGTTCTGATGCATGCCGCTTCTACAACTATTATAATATGACTCTGACTCATTGCCTACAAGTACTGCTTCCATCTCTACAGACGTGAGCAACACGTTGCCTACCTCTACATGCAAAGAGAAGTTCAGCGTTTTTCCTTCTCACCTGGAACGTACACATCCTGGCAGGCATGCCCCCCTCCCCCCTTACTCTGCGCTCTACGCCAACAAGCTGCTTAGACCTGGGGCACGACCGAGCAGACCCGACGAGGCATGAAGCCAGAACCGCTGGCGAGATAATTCTCACGCCACCTGCACTCCCCACACCGGCAGCCTACAAGCTACCACTATATAAGTCCTGCCGCAGTCTAGCTCTGGAGTCATTATTTCGCATCTCTTGCATCACCCACAGCACTCGTGTGCTCGGGAGCTCTAGAGAAGTTTGAAGCCTACAAGTATGCCTTCGCGGCAACCAACTACGTACGTCACCTGGCGACATACAAACACAAACTTTCTTCTTTTAACTTAATTTGTCTGCTCTAGACACCTTTAATTAGTAATTTAACTGTAACTCTTATTTTCCGTCTAGAATCAGCTTTTCCCATTTATTTAGAACCAGGTCACTTACACCTGAAACCACGCAGTTACCTTCAGCTATCTTCGACTTGGTAGGAAGTAGCACAGGTCACGTGTCTATTGAACTTTCAATAAACACACATTGCTGTCTACTTTGCTACTTTTATTTCCGGGGTATATATCTGTATTCACAGTTGGAGGTAGATTACGCTGTGCTCTGCCAACAGAATCCGGGGAAGTTATTAAACCAAAATAAGACATACACTATAGATGGCTATCTGTTTCTTCCCATCAAACACACAGCACTATTAGTGCTCGTGGGGAAGAAATAATAAAGCCCCAACCACTAGTAACACCTTCACACCAGAAGACAGGACACACTCAGGTTGCTTTGCACCACTCGCACTATTAGAGCGCGGTGACAGTCACCTGCAGTGCTGCCGGGTATTCTGGGTGGATGCACAACCACTAGAGGCTTGGCATGATTCCAGACCAACGTCCCTGATCAGTCCGCCTACGGTGGGGGATCAGTGGGGACTCTTATCGAGCCGGCCGACAAGTCACTATTGGGGTACATTATTAGTATTTCCATTTCAGTACACTGCGTGATTTATAAAACTATTACCCTATGCCTAATGAGAGGAGTGGTAGGAGAAATAGAGAGCAACACTGGCTCACCCTGCTGCCTGGCCGGAGATAGTATCACCCTATCCTACGCAGGATAGACAGGCGGAACGGGTCCGTGATGCTGAACTCAGATATCAAGCAGTCGCGCCTGCACCGGTAATATTGATTGAGTTTCATCTGTGTGTTCGTACCAGCTATAAGCTGTATACAGCTCCTTAACCAGAGTGGAAGTTTGCCTAGGTTGGGACAACTTGGTCTTCTAGATGAAAGAAGCACAACTTTGGAACATTCGTGCAGGCATCCACCCCGCTTAAGACTAAACTTACGTCAACTACCTAACTAGAAGTGAGAGTGTATCAGAACTAGCCAACACTCCTCGCCTCAACCCCGCTACCTAAGTCGCTTTTGGTTTAGCGAGTAAAATCTGTAACTACCGTGTCCAGTCAGTCTAACTGGACACACGTCAAGAGACTTTCTGGCGCCCAACATGGGGCGTCAAGAATAGTTGTGCGCAGTGAAAGACACAAATAGACCAACCATACCCCGAGAACTAAGGGTCAATACGATTAAATAAGTGAACTTCAGGGAGTCCTTGAAAACCCCGTGGCACCCTTAATCATGACCATGTCAGACCCCGAGGCCAACGCCAACACCAGCGAACACCCTGACAATGACAACGACATATCTAACATACCATGTAACCATGTCGACTGCACAGGCAATGATACACTAAGAGTCAAGTGCACGTACTGCACAAAACTTTCCCATTATGCCTGTATAGGCTGGCCCAAAGATACCAGGGTTACTGACAGCTTAGAGTACCGCTGTACAGCATGCCAACAAAAGCCTACAAGCTTCTGTAATGAGGTAACATGAGCTGGGCGGGGAATAAACCACATCAAGTGCACCATGTGTAGTGAGCCCTACCACCATCTGTGTATAGGGTAGCCTGACGAATGCATCTCCATGCCTGGGATGGCCTACCAGTGGAAAAGATGTCGGAGGAAACACATCTGTTTCTCCCGCCGATCCAGGCCTTCCCAAATATACACCCAACCAGAAACGGCAACTGGCCATCCAGCTATGGGTAGAGACAATGACATACAAATAACCGACTTTGCAGGCCGCCCGCACGAAGACCCCGTCATATTCACTCAGGAGAGTGAGAAGGAATTTAAGGAAACAAATCTGCCGCCAAAACAATGGGTTGACCGGGATCAACTTCATTTAAAGAGCATCGCCCTCACCTGGTGGGAGCGTTACGGGGAATTCTTAACCAATTGGAAACAGTTCTGCAACCGCATAGCAATGGAATTTACGGGCAAGGAAGTGTTGGCTAGGTTAACCCCCCAGTTCTACAGCCAGATCCAGGTACTTGACGAAGAAGCGGAAATCTTCATACGAAGAAAAGAGTAAATGTTTTGAGTATTTCCAGGTGTCAATGAGGCTACCGCAATTCGCTCAATCGGGCACATTTTACTGCAAAGTCTCAGCAACATACTCTTGACAGCAAACCCTACAAATGTAGATGATTTGGTTAACTGAGCTCAAGAAGCTGAGCAGAATTTTGCTGCTCAGGCGAGCCTTGAGAAACCTGTCCCCGCCAGAGCCGCCGACGTGCGAACGCCATCCATGGCACCTCCAAAAGGCATAACAACCACAACCCCATGCATGGTGTTTGTACCCAAGTGCTGGTTCTGCCCGGAGAATCATTGGAATAAAGACTGTCCGCGGAAACCAGAGGGAGCCACCTCTCCACCCAACCAAACGGGCAACACATCAAGAAATATCCCGCAGCAACCAGCTAGCAAACCAACTCCGGAAACCAACCCGGGAAACGCCGACGCCGGGGTACGAAGTGGGCCGCCAAACCCGGTTTACAAGGGCCCATCCTCCAAGGACTAAGTGAGGAAGCATTGGTTCCTGTAACCCCACACATAGAGGTGGAATGAAATAACAACACAGTAGTTGCCTTACTCAACTCTGCGGATACAGGAAATTTTATTAGACGGCATCTATTAACAGCAAAACAGCTCACGGAGCTCCATCCACAGATCAAAGTGGTAAGAATGGCGCAACCCAATGAAACTCCGGACGTAACTGGCTGGATTACCTTGGATATAAAAATCCAAAATATCGTCACCCCAACAGACTTTATTGTTTCACCAACCATGTCAGAATCCGTTATACTAGGATGTCCATGGCTTATACACCATTAATGGAGTCTCGATCACGGTCAACGTAGAGCATACTTGGGAGAAACCAACCACATTACTGTCAATTGGGACCAAAACCCAGGTGACATCCCGCCAATGCCCATCGATCCAATGAACATTAATCATGAACTCGAAGGACCAGAGTTCTTGCAACTAAAAACCATTCTAGATGAGCACGCCTACAAGGACTTTTATGGCAACCTCGATTAATTCAGCATGAAATATGGCCCACCACTGACATACCAGTCTACAACAGGCCATACAGAGTGTCAGCCCACCGATATGACCTCTTCATGGAGCAGGTTAACGACATGAAGGACCAGGGGATAGTAGAGTTGTTGAATTCTCAGTATAATTCACACGTCGTACTTGTACGAAAAAAAGACTGCAACTTGCCATTTTGTGATAATTACAAATCGCTAAACGAAGTCACCCACCCGATTGCTCCCACAGCTACCAAATTGTATCATACCCTTCGAGACATTGGCAAAACCAAAATATTCAATACTCTTCACATGGAGTCTGGATATTGGCAGATTGCTGTCCATCCAGACAGTTGAAAGTATACCGCTTTTACGACACCTGAGGGCGAAACGTTACAATTTCGAGTCATGCCTTTAAGCTTGAAAAACACCCCCCCCCCCCCCTACCCAACGTTCCAGCGATTAATGTCGTCGGAAGTACTGACAGGATACATTGGCGAATTTTGCTTCGCTTATCTCGACGATGCAATAATATACTCCAATAGCTGGGAGGAGCATCTAGGCCATCTGCAACGAGTACTGGAAAGGCTCAAATTACATGGGATGACTTGTAAGCTAACAAAAAGCTTCTTTGGCAAGACATCAATCGATTATCTGCGACACGTCATCTCGCCCGAGGGAAACTTCCCCCAACACAATTCAATACGCGTGACTGAAGAAGCGGAAAAACCTCAGAATAAGCTGCAACTACGATGGTACCTGGGTCTGTGTAATTGGCAACACTTCATTCTGTAAACCGACTAAAAGCCCTCCAATGGTTACAGGAGTCCCGGAATTTGAAGGCCCAAGCTTGGCCGGTGGGACATGTTCCGTACAGAGTTCGACTTCGAGGTCCAACACTGCCCAGGTAAACTAAACGCTCTGCCAGACGCCCTGTCTCATGCCCCGACATTGGAAGAGAAAGTTGAAGAGGAGGAGGAAGAGAAAACGTCTCTCCCCCCCTCACAACGAAAGAAGTCCGGAAGAGCAAATCCGACTCTTTCAACTACAGATAACCCGTCTCCAAGTTACTCTAAGCCAACAGGAGGATCCCGATATTCGACGTCTAATACAGGAACAGCCCCAAAATTACGCCCTATGGGACGACGTCGTATGGATAAGCAGCGGGCAACCCAATACACTGTCGAAGATCTGGGTGGCACCGCAACTATGAGCGGATATATGCAGACACCATCATGACCATCCCCAAGCTGGGCACACTGGTACGAGAGAAACCCTGTTGGGCATCAAAACCCGCTACAATTGAGACGGAATAAGCCGCGATGTCCGGCAGTACATTAGCAACTGCGTCACGTGCTGCCATGGCAAAGCATACCCAATTCCCTCTCCCAACGCAAAACCATGGAGACCCAAGACAGCCTGAACCCACATTGCAGCTGATCTGATGGCCCCATATCCTCGGAGTACTAAGGGAAACTGTTATATCCTCGTGGTAACTGACCGATTCTCCTGGTGGGTAGAGGCATTCCCTCTACCCGCCAAGAAACTACCCCCATCGTGCGGAAAATGGAAACTGAGATTTTCGCACAATGGGGCTACCCGAAAGCCATATTGACCAACAATGGCACCCAGTTTACTAGCCGTCAAGGGCAAACCGCATGTCCAGAGTGATGAGTAGAAACCTGGACTAGTCCCTACCCCCTTTCTTCCACAAGCCAACCCCACTGAACGGAGGAACCAGGAGATCAAGAAGAGTCTCCATATCAGTGTGGGAAATGACCACAAACACTGGGATAAACACGTCTCCACCATACTGTTTGCCCTTCGACGCTGTAATAACGATGCCGTCGACACAAGCCTGAGCGTCCTCCTCCTGGGACAACCCTTGCGCCAACCAGGCGACTGGCAGTGGGAAAGCGAGCCCACTGAGATGCCTCAGCCTGAGGACATCCAGCTAGCATGAACCACACATGCCCAGAGAGCTCAAAATACTTATACTTCGAAGAAATATCCCTAGCCAAAGACCGGGTAAGAGAGTTCAACCTGGGGGAAGCTGTCCTACAAAGTCACCCACTCACCAAAGCCAGCAACCAATTCAGCGCTGGCCTCGCTGACAAATGGGATAGACCGTACCGTATAGTAGGCAAACATGATAACGTTTACTGGACCGAGACTATACGCGGGCGAATTCGTAAGGCCACCAGAGGTCAGATATGACCATACCCAGGGGACATGCCAGCACTTGGAGACGGCAATGCTGAAGGGGACACATCTGGCCAATCGGAAGATGAAGATGAACCTCCACTCAAGAGGATAAAACCTGATACCGAGCCAGGACCTACAATGAAACCCGAACCAATGCCCATTGTAGTTGAACGGGGACCTCGTTACATTGCACCATGGAAACCCAATGTTGAACAACGTCAAGAAGCATTTTCCGTAAATCAATGCCCATGCAGCTATGCCAATAAAATAGTAGCTGCGAGATCCAGTTGCTCTGAATTATCCTGGTGGAGTCTCCGCGACAGAGAACCTCGTCGATCAACCCGCATCAGTGAGCGATCGGAAGTACCTTCGATAAGGGAGCTAGGAATCACCCAGGCGCCTACCTCCCCACCTAGTACAACTACGGAACCGGAAATCACAGCTGTCCCAACTTCAGAGAGGTCGTCCTCAGACGACAAAGTACATGACGCCACTAGACCACCGGAACCTGAAACGTCAAGCTCAGTTGAGAGTGCCCCATTTCAACCACCTACTACGCAGGTAGACCCACTTATCGGGACGTCGAGCTGCCAAGCCGGAAGTGCTCCACCTCAAGAACCTGCCACGCAGGAACTCCCGCAACCAGAGACGTTGAGCTTTAACGAGAATGCTCCGCCTCAATAAGCTGCCACGGAGGTAGACTCTCTTATCGGGACGTCGAGCTGCCACACTGGAAGAGCTCCGCCTACAGAACCTGCCACGTAGGATCTCCCGCCAGCTAGGACATCGAGCTCGCACAAGAGTGCTCCGTCCCAGCCTCTTGTCACACAGAAACTCTGCTACCCAGGGCGTCGAGCTGCAACAGACGTGCTCCATCTCCAGGGCCTGCGATGCAGGAATATCCACTGACCTGGACATTGAGCTGCCACATTGGAAGTTCTCCGCCCCGCCATCTTGCTACGCAAGAATCTGCACCCATCAAGACCATCGATGCCACCCACGACCCCTCAACAGACACATGACCCGCAGTGGAAGCTGACATAAACTTCCCCTCCACTGCCTCGCCCCAGGACCTGGCTACCGAGACTGTTGATGCCGCCCACGACTTGGAACCACGACGAACTGTGCAGCCCACAGTCGGGGTGGAGAGACCTTTCTCCCCCGCACTGCCCTGTCAGAGAAACATCCTGCCGTACGGGTAGGAACCCGTGCAGTCGGCGTGGAAGGGCTGACCCTCCCCCTCACTGCTTCAACGTCCCTTGAACGAATGCGCTCTCACTTTGTTGCGGCAAAAGCAGAATCCACGATGCCCCAGGCTGCTCCACGACCGACGCCTGATGCCACAACACACTGCCAAGGCCATCCACAAGCCTGACCGGTACAGGTAATCGCCCATGGAGACCTACAACCAGGTACATGTAGCCGTACCCTCAACATGCCGCCCTTCGTCCCAAGGTCAGTGATGAGGAGGAACACGAAGATTGCCAATAGTGAGCACACTTTAAAAACTGTGTAGTAGTCATAAACCACTACTACGTACCCGTGACAAAAGGACTCGTTATAGACCGGTCACGCATGCTGCATTTAATTTAGCAGAAAATCAAAAGACAGTGACATAAGCAGAACAATCACATTTAGGCTAAATTAAAAGAGGAAGTGCAGTTCCAGTATAAAGAACCAACGAGGTAAATGAGCAAGTAATTAATCACTCTGCTATGTGATAATTCACTTTTTATTTACAACCGTAAAAAGCTGTACAGCAGTAACTATTGAACAGACATTTTACACCTCATGGTTCAAGTGTTTGAGTGACCGACAGCCCACGTAAAAAGTAGCATTACGAACAGATGCTATCCACAGTGACAGTAATAGCTACGATAATTAGTATCACGTATGGACACTCACCACATTGCACGTGACAGTATCACATATAGACACTCACCACAGTGTTCATAATAGCTGAAGACAGAGACTTCCATAGTTTACATGTTAGAATTAGCCTTCGCTCACAGGACTCTTAGCTAATTTTAATTATTTTTTTTTATGATTTGATGTGCATGTACACATTAAAATATACTCCTACCTTTTTTTTTAAAGTGTTTATATGAAGATGCAACTGCAAGAAGACTGCAATTTTGCAGGGCTATATGTTTTCTTGAATAAATGTTTTTCTTATAACTATTCTCGTAAACATTCTATGAACTTACATCATGAACTGGTAAAATAGATCGACTACCGACAGGTACAGGAGAAAGATAGATTTTTTAATATTATTATTTGATGTGTAGGTTTTCCTATAAATGATTTAATGAGTTTTAAAGTGTATATGTGAAGATCACCTGCAAGAAAGAATGCCGTTTTGTAGGAGGGTTTTGTATATTACGCTTCATATGGGCATATTTTATCAGTGCTTTTGTTTGCAATATCTTGTGCACCTCGTCAAATTCACAGTCTGGGCGTTAAAACTATTTTAATTTGGCACAAGATATTTTAACTTCCATGTTTTTGTTTATGAGTGTATATGTATGTAACCTGTGACCAATGTGCGCATAACTTGCCGCATTGTTAATGTATGTAGTGTACTCGCTTTGTATTCATTTGGCCGGTTAACCCAGATGTTGAAGGGCCTGTGGTTAACCACTTCGTAAATTGTCACAGCTTGCTGCAAGACACAAAGGTTCCCTGGAATGATTTTTCCTTTTTCTTTCTTATCTCACTGCAGCAAGCACCAGGATAGTAGTGGCGTTTCCCCGCCTTCCACGAGTAAGGCTTGTACATATTATAAATATTCTTACTTTCATTCCCCTCGTTTTGTCGTGTCATTTTCTTTTTTATAATTTTTCTTTCAGGGTTTATGTATGATTTACTTGTAATATACACCAGCGCTATGTTGGTTCTTGTGAATGGCACGCATTATGAAAAGTAGGCTGGTGGGGACAACCAACATACGCAGCTTCCTAACCCAGGGTCAATACAATCAGACAAGCAGACTTCGGGGAGTCCTTGCAACACCCCGTGGCGCCCTTAACCACTACCACGTCAGACACTGAGGTCAACGCCATCGCCGGCGAGAACTCTGACAATGAAACCGCCGTATCTAATGTACAGTGTAGCCATGCCGACTACCCAGGCCATGGCACACTAAGTGTAGAATGCACCTACTGCACGAAACTCTTCCATTATGCCTGCAAAGGCTGGCCCGAAGAGACCAGAGTTACAGAAGGTTTAGAGCACCGCTGTACAGCTTGCCGTCAACAGCCAACGAGTTTCTGTAATGAAGTTAGGTGCCCTGGGCGGGGCATAAACCGCATCAGGTGCACAAAATGCAGTGAACCATATCACCACCTATACATAGGGTGGCACGACGAACGCGTCTCTATGCCCGGGATTGCCTACCAGTGCGAGAGATGTTGAAGAAAACACATCTCTCACTCCCACAGATCTAAACCATCCCCGATATATATCCACCCTGGAAAGGCACCTGGCCAGCCAGCTACCGGTAGAGACGACGATATTCAAATAACCAAACTTTCAGGTTTCCCACATGAAGACCCAGTCGCATTCACACAGAAATGCAAAAAAAAATTCAAAGAAACAGACCTGCCAGCAAAACAATGGGTTGACAGGGCTCAACTACATGTAAAGGGCCTTGGCCCCACTTGGTGGGAAAGATACAGAGAATTTTTAACGGACTGAAAGCAGTTCAGTAACTGGATAGCAGCGGAATTCACAGGCGAGGAGGTGTTAGCTAGACTAATGACACAGTTTTATAGACAGACACAGGTACTCGACGAAGAAGCAAAAATCTTCATACGAAGAAAAGAACAAATGTTTCGACGTGTGTTCCCCAGAGTCAATGAAGCTACCGCCATTTGATACATCGGTCGAACGTTACTGCCAAATCTCCAGAACGTACTCTTGACGAGACCCACGACCTTCGATGAATTAGTCTATCGAGCTAGAGAAGCTGAGCAAAACTTTGCAGCACAGGCGAGCCTCGAAAAACCAGTATCAGCCACGGTCCCTGAGGTATGAAAGCAACCCGTTGCGCCTCCTAAAGGCGTACCAACCACAACCCCTCGCATGGCCTTCGTACCCAAATGCTGGTTCGTCTGAAACCAAGCCGGGAAATCCCGACGCCGGGGTACGAAGCAGGCCACCACCCCTGGTTTACAAGGGCCCATCATCCAGGGATTAAGTGAGGAAGCACCGGTTCCCGTAGCCCCACACATAGAGGTGGAGGTGAACAACAACAAGCTACTAGCCTTACTTGACTCTGCAGCTACCAGGAATTTTATTAGAAAAAATTTGTTAACGTCAAACCAGCTTGCCGAACTAAGACCACAAAACAAAATTGTAAGAATGGCACAACCCAATGCCACCCTGAACGTAACCAGGCGAATTACCTTGAATATAAAATTCAAAGTATTGTTACCCATCTAGAATTTATTGTTTCACTAACAATGTCCGAATCAGTAATACTAGGATGCCCGTGGCTTATCCGCCATCAATATATTCTCGATCACTGACAACGTAGAGCACACCTGGGAGAAACCAACAGTATTACTGTAAACTGGATGAAAAAACCCAAACGACATTCCGCCAAAGCCCATCGACCCAGTGAGCATTAATCACAAACTCAAAAAACCAGAGTTCTGTCAATTAAAAGCCGTACTAGATGAGCACGCCCGTGCCTTCGGACAAGGAGGGCTGCTACGACAAACATGTTCCATCCAACATGAAATATGGCCTACAACTGACATACCAGTCTACAACCGTCCATACAGTGTCAACCTGCTGCCGTGACCTCATCATGCAACAGAACAGGTCAACAATATGAAGGACCAGGGGATCGTGGAATCATCACATTTCGCATATAACTTACACGTGGTCGTTGTACCCAAGAAGGACAGGAAATTGCGATTTTGCATAAATTACAAATTGCTAAATGAAGTCATCCACCCGATTGCTCCCCCAGCTATAGACTTGTCTCGTACATTATGAGATATTGGCAAGGCTAAAATATTCACTACTCTTGACATGGAGTCTGGATACTGGCAGATTGCAGTCCACCCGGACAGTCGAAAGTATACTGCCTTTACGACACCCGAGGGCAAAACCCTGTAATTTCGAGTCATGCCTTTCGGCTTGAAAAATGCACCCGCAACATTCCAACCATTAATGTCGTCGGAAGTACTAACAGGTTAAATTGGTGAGTTCTGCTTCGCTTATCTCAATGATGTAATAATATATTCTAATAGCTGGGAGGAACATCTAGGTCATTTGCAACGAGTATTGGAAAGGCTCGAATTACATGGGATGACTTGTAAGCTGTCAAAAAACTTCTTCGGCAAGACATCGATAGATTACCTTGGACAAGTCATATCGCCCATAGGGAACTTCCCGCAACACAGTTCAATACGAGCAATTGAAGAAGCGGAAGAACCTTCAAATAAACTGCAACTAAGGCGGTACCTGGGTCTGTGTAATTGGCTATGAGACTTTGTTCCAAGCATTGCGGAATATATGGCACCATTACACCCATTTCTTGAGAAAGACACCCATTGGCGATGGGGCCCGGAACAACGAGCGTTTTCCGACTTGAAGAACAGCTTCAAGAATATTCACCAACTCCATCAGCCACAGGGAGACAAACCCTTAATATTGCAAATGGACGCGTGTCATAACGGCCTGGGCGCTGTATTATACCAGCAAGACGTAGGAGGACAACCCCCTGTGATAGCGTATGCATCAACCCGCTTAAATGAAACCAAGTAGCGGTGCCACATTAATGAGCAGGAGTGTCTGGCCATTATCTGGGCCGTGAAGAAATATAGGTATTAACTCGAAGGGCAACACTTCATTCTGTGAACCAGCTCTAAAGCCCTCCAATGGCTACACGAGTCCCAGAATTCGAAGGCCAAGCTTGGCCGGTGGGACATGTTCCTTACTGAGTTCAACTTCGAGGTCCAACATTGCCCAGTTAAGTTGAACAACCTGCCAGACGCCCTGTCTTGCTCCCAGACGTTGGAGGAGAAACTGAGGAGGAAGAGGAGGAGAAATTTTCCCCCTGCCCCTTACAACGAAAGAATTCCAGAAGAACAAATACGTCTTCAGCTGCAAATAACCCATCAACATATAACCTTCAGCCAACAGGAAGATCTCGATACCAGACGCCTACTACGCGAACAAGCCCCAACATTACGCACTATGGGATGACATATCGACAAGTAGCGAACAGCCCAACATGCAGTGCAAGATCTGGGTTCCACCACAACTACGAGTTGATATATCCCAGCATCATCACGACCATCCCCAAGCTGGTCATCCGGGTACTAGGGAAACCCTATTGGATATTAAAACCAGTTACAATTGTGACGGAATAGGCCGCAATGTCCGGCAGTACATTAGCAAGTGCGTCACGTACTGCCACGGCAAAGCATACCCTGTTCCCTCTCCCACCGCAAAACCACGGAGACCCAAGATGGCCTGGACCCATATAACCGCCGATCTGATGGGACAGTATCCACGTAGCACGAAAGGAAACCTCCACCTCCTAGTAGTAACAGAACAATTTTCGAGATGGCTAGAAGCATTTCCTCTAATCAGCCAAAAAACCACCCCAATCATGCGGAAAATGGAGGCTGATATTTTCGCACGATGGGGTTATCTGAAAGCCATACTGACAGATAATGGGACCCACTTTACTAGCCGTCAATGGCAGACTGCCTGTCAAGGGAGGGGGTAGAAATCTGAACTACCCCCACGCAAGTCAACCCCACTGAATGGCGGAACCTGGAGATATAGAAGTGACTCTGTATCAGTGTGGGCAATGATCACAAGCATTCGGATAAGCACATCCTCATCATACTGTTTGCCCCACGACGCCGTACAAACAAGGCCACTGACACCAGTCCGAGTATCTTAATCCTGGGAGAACCATTGCGCCAACCAGGCAACTGGCAGTGGGAAAGCGAGCCCACGGATATGCCTCAACCCAAGGACATCTGGCTAGCAGCCATAGCTCGTCCCACGCACGCCCAGAAAGCTCAGAATTCATATATTTTGAAAAATATCCCCAACCGAAGACAGGGGTAAGAGAATTCAATTTAGGGGAAGCCGTCATCCTGCGAAGTCACCCACTCAGCAAAGCCAGCAACCAATTCAGCGCTGACCTTGGTGACACATGGGATGGACTGTACAGCATCGTAGGCAAGCGAGACAATGTCTACTGGGCCGAGGATATACGCGGACGGATTCGTAAGGTCACCAGAGGTCAGATACGACCATACCCAGGGGACATGCCGATACTTGGGGACGACGACGCTGAAGGAGACACACCTGGACAATTAGGGGATGAATATGAAACCCCACCCAAAAGGATAGTACTCGATACAAAGCCAAGACCTTCAACAAGACCCTAACCGACGCCAATCTTGATTATCAAGGCACCGAGATACATCGCAGCATGGCAGCCCGAGGTAGAACAACATGAAGGTGCATTCTCGGTCAGATAAATGCCCTAGATGCAACGCAACTATCCCAAAAAGATAGCAGCCAAAACGAGATCTAGCTGCTCCCAGTTATCCTGGCGGAGTCCGCGTGACAGAGAACCCTATCAAACACCCCGCGATCAAACCGCATCAGTGAGCAATCCTAAGTACCTTCGGTGAAAGGGGTAGGAATCACCCTCTCCACCTGGTACAACTACAGAACCGGAAGTCGAACCCATCCCAACTTCAGCGAAGTCGTCCCCCACGAAGAAGTACAAGATGCCACCAGACCACCGGAACCCGGGACGTCGAGCTCGGACAAGAGTGCTCCGTCCCAGGAATAACCTGCCACGCAGGACAACCCGCCTACCAAGACGTTGAGCTGCCACGCAGAAAGTGCTCCGCCTCAAGATCCTGCTACGGAGGAACTCCCGCCAGCTTGGACATCGAGCTCGGACAAGAGTGCTCCGTCCCAGCTACCTGTTACACAGGAAACTCTGCTACCTGGGGCGTCGAGCTGCAACAGACGTGCTCCGTACCCAGGTTCTGTGATGCAGGAATACCCGCAGACCCGGACTTCGAGCTGCCACATTGGAAGTGCTCCACCCACGGCTGCTTCCGTCGAGAACATCGATGCCACAGACTGCCTCGCCAGAGAAACATCCTGCCTTACGGGTAGGAACCCGTGCAGTCGGGGTGGAAGGCTCGACACTCCCCCGCACTGCCTCAACGCCCCTTGAAGGAGTTCCCTCCCACTTTGTTGAGACAAAAGCAGATGCAGCATCGCCCCAGGCTGCTGCACGATACCTGATGCCCCCACGTACTGCCAAGGCCGCCCACAAGCCTGGCCGGTACCGGAAATCGCCATGGAGACCCACAACCAGGTATATGTGGCCATACCCTCTGCACGCTGCCCATCGTCCAAAGTGGAGGCCAGTTGAAAGTGAAACCGAAGATCACCAGCGAGTGCACGAAGTTTAAAAACAGTGTAGTAGCCGTAAACCACTACTACGTGCACGTGACAAAGGGACTCAGTATGGACCAGTCACGTGATCACATTTAATTTAGCCACAAGCAAAACACACTGACATAAGCAGAAGAATCACATTTAGGCTAAATTAAAAGTATCCAGTACAGTTCCAGTATAAAGAACCAACGAGGTAAATGAACCAGTAATTAGTCACTCGTCTATGTGCCAATTAAATATATATATATATATGTCGATAGATATTTTACACCTCACGGTTCAGGTGTTTCAGTGACCAACAGCCCACTTAAGTAAGTAGCATTACGAATATACTCTCTCCACAGTGACAGTAATGGCTACTGTACGTGAATCACATAAAGACGCTCATCACAGTGCCAGTGATTAAGTTGAAGACAGAGACTTCGACATAACAATAACATTTTAGCTTTTTATATTTTATAATGATCAACTATAAATCTGACTTGATGTGTAGTTTATGTAAAGATAGCTTACACGAAGAATGCCTTCATGTAAGAATGTGTTTTCAGCACAGACAAAAGTGAACATTCCTTAGCAACTTACCTTGAACATTCCAACGAAGATACACAGTATACATACTAGCTGTTAGACCTACGATATAAGATGGACAACCACAAGGGATAGTTAGGTTAGTTTTTTTTTAATGCTTTTCAGCATTAAATCTGAATTGATGTGTAGGCACACAATTAAATATCATAATACATTTTGAAAGGGTAAATGTGAAGATTGCTTACAAGAAAGAATGCTGTTTTGTAAGAGGGTATTTTTATGTGTATGCTTATTTGTGTATGTGGTTTTGTTTGCAATATCTTGTACACCTATTCAGTTATCAACCAAAGACTCTGAGCATTAAAGCTCCCTAAATCTGGTGCAAGATATTCTTAACTGAAAAATTTGAGGGTTAATGTGTATTGTATTTAATGACCAACGTGCGCACAATTTACCGTGATAGTCATGCATGAAGTGTACTTGATTTGTATTCTTTAGTTGGTCAACCCAGGTATTGAAGGACTGTGGTTGGCGACTTCGCAATCTGTCACACATAACTATTTAGCTTGCTGACAGGCACAAAGGTTACCTGGAAAGATTTTCCTTTTTCTGTCTTAACTCACTGCAGCAAGCTCCAGGATAGTAGTGGCGTTTCCCCGCCTTCCGTGAGTAACGCTTGTACATATTATAATTATTCTTACTTTAATCCCCTCGTTTCGACGTGCCATTATCTTTATATATATAATTCTTCTGTGCGTGTGTATGTCACTGAACTCCTCCTAAACGGCTGGACCGATTTTGATGAAATTTTTTGTGTGTGTTCAAGTGGATTCGAGAATGGTTTAGATTCACAATTCGGTAAAGATAGGGGGAGAGAGAGGGGGGGAGAGAGGGGGGGGAGAGAGGGGGGGAGAGAGGGGGAGAGAGAGGGGGAGAGATTTAAGACATATTTACAGGACAACGTCTGTCGGGTCCGCTAGTTTAATATAAGTTTTCTTTCAGGTTTTATGTACGATTTCCTTGTAATATCTACCAGCGTTATGTTGGTTTTTTTCAATGGCTCGCATATGAAATATAGGCTGGTAGGACACCCAACACACGCGGCTAACTAACCCAGTAATCTTTGCACAACCGGGAGGGGGGGTATACACTCTCGCAGCATCAGCAAAGCTCGATATCCAGGGCGAGGGACAGAGGACGCCTGCCGGCAAGAGAGAGAAAGAATCAAGGTTGCCAGCTGGCCGACACCACTCCGCGGCGTCACACATGTTTTGCTTCACAGGCCGACCACCCAGAAGCACACATAACACATGCCGCTACAGCAATCAAGCACCCCAACATTAAGGGCCCCCCCTACCTGTCTATAAAAATTTTTTTCGTGCTACCTGCCTCAGAACATCTACCAACGTATACCTAGACCTTCCAGAGAGGGGGCCTACGCCTTTCTCCACCACCTTTTCCATGATGAGTCTTCATCGCCATGGAGGGGGGGGGGCGAATTGACGTGTGCTGCTTATACATCTAATCTAATACTATTACAAATCATCGCCTAGAGTACCTCTTCCACCACTACAGACGTGGGTGTGCATGTGTGTGTGCATGTGCGTGTGTGTGCGTGTGCTCATGTGTGTGTGTGTGTGTCCGAATGCTGCTGATCTCGGGAGTCATTCTTTCGCATTTTTAGCAACCTCCCACAGCACTAAGTCAGTGCTCGGGATCTTCGGAGAATCTTGTTACTTTCAAGTACGCCCCAGTGGCTACTTACTATATACGTCGACGACCAGCGAACACGATTACATATATAATTAACTCCACTGTCTCCTCTAGAAACCTTTTACTTAGTAGTTTAACTTTAAATAATTTGTATTCGTCTAGAACAAGCTTTTCCCTTTTTACTTAGAACCAGGTCGCCTACACCTGGAACCGCAGTTACCTTCAGCTCTCCACGACTTGGTAGGAGGTAGCACAGGTAACGTGTTTATTGAACCTTCAATAAACACTCATTGTTCTCTGCCTTTCTATTTTTTATTTCCAGGGTTTTTATTTATATTAATAGTTGGAGAAAGAATATGCCGTGCATGGCCGACAGGAACCGGGAGTTTTGTTAAATTGAGTTAGCCTGACTGTGGAACCCTTCCAGGTATCTGCATGTCATAAGACATACATATTAGACGGCTACCTGTTTCTTTCCAGTCACACATCAGCACTAAGTCAATGCCAGTGGGGGAGAAACAGCAACTCCACAACCAATAGAAACACCTTCACAATGGGAGGTACAACAGACTCAGGTTGCTTCTCACCATCCACATTAAGTCAGTGCACGGTGACCATAGCTTGAAGTTTCGCCATTCATCCTAGTGCGAACTCACAACCAATAGAGGCTTGGTGACCCCCACGGCGCCACGACCCTGATCAGCCTGTATACTGTGGCGGATCAGTGAGGACTCATATTGAGCTCGTGCCGGCAAGTCACTATTGGGTTACACTGTTAACCTTCCAGTCTAAGTGCATCGTGTAGACTATAGAACTGTTTGACCTATGCCTCAAGAGAGGAGGAGTGGTAGAAAACGCAGGGAACGATATCTGGCTCACTCTGCTCTCAGGCCGTGGATAGTATTATCCTGTCCTACGCAGGAGAGGCAAGTGGAAAGGGACAGCGCCATCGAACTTAGACGACAAGCAGTCACGCATGCTCCGGTTCTGGTAATTGACTTCCCGCCGAGTATCCGCATACATCCTACGTGTCATCCGGTTGTCAAAGGACTCCTGACCAGTACTGAAGTGCGCCTAGGCTGGGACCTCATCTTCTGGTCTAAAGAAGCACACCTGTGGAACCTCAGTTCCGGCATAGACCAAATTTGCTGTACCTAGGCCAAACCTACCCCGACTACAACATCAAGAAGCAGGAGTGAGTAAGTACTAGCCAACACCCCTCGTCTCACGCCAACTATCTAAACCAAACTACCCAGCTTTGGTCTAACGGACAAAATCCTCGACTAACGTGCCAAGTCAGTCTAATAGGGCACGCGTCCAGGTTTGCAAATAATTGTCGAGATGATTTATGTCTATTGGGATAGCTAAACTAATTCTTATTCTCTCTTACACATTCACTCATGGATGGGCCATGTTCACATGGCAAGATAAAGGCTATCGGCAGGTGTGACTTTGTGAGGGACCGCGTCACACACACAGTCTGTGGCTCTAATCAGAGAGGAGTTACCTAGCAACACAAGATATGTATTTCAGACTTTTTTTTTCAATTGATTTCAACCAACAGGCATAAATAGACACATCGCATGTCGAGAGTGCTGAGTGCCTTGAGTGTGTGCCCCAAGTGGAGACAAGGGAGAACTACTGGTTGGGTAATTTGTTTCAGGTCATAGTAATTGACACACAACAGTAGAGTGCCATCTTTCTTTGATACCAGGACAACTTGAGCATTGTACGCAGAGTCTGAGGGCTCAATGATGATGTCTAATTGTTGCATCTCCTAGATCTGCTGTTTCATAATGGCCCTTCCTTTTCGCCAAGACCTCCCATGGTCAGTTGTGGATTATTTGGGGACTGATTAGGTGCATTTCATGCTAAATAATAGTGGTATGGCCGAGCATGCTGTGTTGTTCGAACACAGACTGGTGTTCTTGTTCAATCTGGGCCAGTTGTTTCATGGCTTCTCCTGGCTGCTGGTGGTTCAAATATTCCCCAGTGATAGTGTTACAAAATGATTTTTGCGAGTTCATTTTTTTTGTTCGGAATCCCTTAAATTCTACGGAAAGCCTTTTATTTTTTTGTTATCATGCATAATGTTATTTTGTTATTTTTTGTTGGGTTTTAGGATATTATATTATGTTGATTTGGTTAGGTTGATACCATCTTTGTTTCATTCAGATGCGAGTATTTTTTTATAGTGTTTAGGTAATGATTTTATAATTTTATTTTTAATTCAGGTTTTGGTTATAACTTTGAAAAGTCGTTCCACTTTTGTTTTAATGTTCGTGTACTTAGGGTCTTTTACCTCTAACATAGTAATTGTGGTTTGTTTGGATTTTAAACGTGTAGTGCCATTTTAAATTCTTTTTATTTTATTATTTTACTTTCTATAGAGGTCTTCAATTTTTCTCATTGGAAGTAATTTATTATTCTTTTTATTTATTTTTTGACGGGTTCAGGTCTTACGATTTATTTTGTTTGTTTGTTTGAATGGGTTTAAATTATTTTTAAAAGGACTTGGATATAAGGCTATTATGTCGTTCTGCCTGCTTGTTAAGTGTTTTTGCATTGCACGTGTCACATATGTTCTCAAGAGCCGTACTGACGTGAACGTTTCACTTCAACAGCTGTGTGATTGTAGATCCTGAAAGAGGAAGTGAGGAGGTTTTGTGCTGCGAACAGTAGACAAAATGTAAGACAAATGAAAAAACAAATATGGCGGCCATGACGCCTACCAGCATAGCCATGGCCTGGTGTGTAAATTAATACATTAGCTCCACCTAAGTGATGTAAACAAATGATGCTTACCAAGATGGTGTTGATTCCTGCGACCAAGATGGTAATGAAGTGCATGCGACTAATAGACTGAACGTAGGTGAGAGCATACCAAGATGGTGGTGGAACGAAGGTGACTAATTGGCTAAACGTAAGTGAGAGCATACCAAGATGGTGTCGAATGCACCCACCACGAAGGCTGTCGAACGAAGGTGAGAGAGAGAGTAATGCAAAAAAGTTTTTTTAGTATATTTTTAAAACAATTTTTAATATGAAATTTTTTATACTTTTTTTATAAATTTTTCTTAATAAATTTTTTAAACAATTTTTTTAACAAAAATTTTTGTAAGAAATTTTTTATACTGTTTAAACTATTATTATAGAACATTCTTAATAAAAATAAATAATAATAATACATTTTTCATACTAATTTTTTTATACTTTTTTAGTGATTTTTATATAACTATTTATAACAAATGTTTTTATAAAAAAAATTTGGAATTTTTTTGTTTTTTGGGTGATATTTGGGGTCAAAGGTCATGAGTCAGGCGTTAAGGGTCAAAAGTCATGGGTCAACAGTTACGGGGCACTGGCTTCCAAGATGGCGAATGGTGATGTAACAACATGGTGACCGGGTGGCTCCTGCACTCCTGTGCTTCGTACCCTTGCGCATCAACTGCTATTTTCCTACTACTAAAAATATAATTTTTTCCATTCTTTCGTGAAATAAGGATGGTTCTTCGAGAAAATCGTAACACCACTTTTGAGAAGAAAATTGCACCACTTTTCAATAACAGTAACACAGTAATTATCAGTTCTCTAACCATTAAACATAACGGAGAAATGACAGGTCCGCTAATAACAATGATGCAGAAAATATAATAGGCAGGAATGTTATAACAGGGTTCTATTGTATATTGTAACTGTTTTAAATAGCGATTTAACAATTCCACTTTTTCCTCAATTCTCGATCTCGATCCCGATACCACTCTCGATTCTCAATTCCAAAACTCTCGATTCCTTTAGTTACAGACACTTACTTTACAGAACTAATTAATATACAGGAGGGTGTGAAATTTAATTATTTAAACTAGGCCTACACTAGTAGTAGACCTATTACTAACATAAATAATATAACACTTGAACAGTGGGAGCATATTTGTATGAAATCACCAGAAGTTCAAAAGAGGCATATGAGATAATACTGAAAATGTACTTATATATCATTATATATTTCGTCCACATAGTTTATTCAAAAATATTTCCAAACTCACTTGCCATGATAAATATTCACCAACATAATACATTATTAAAATGTTTGCAAGTCTGGCACTTATTGAAAAGTAATCATAGTTAAGTTTTTTTAAAGCAGTAATTATTTATAAGGCTCCAATTTTAAAGTACAGTATCATTTTGGTAAATTCACAAACAATTTTTGTGGAAAAGCAAAGAAGTTAAAAAAAATATATATTTACATTAATAAATTTTAATGCAAAGGAATTATGAGATACTGACATAAACTAGACGAGCAGTTTCCGTGTAATATATCATCTGCATTCTTTTTTTTTTTTTTAAAGTCTTCTCCGACCAGTTCAGGTATGTCTCTGTATTAATTTCTTGCACACTTTACACTCGCCTTTGCACTTTTATCTTTACATAAAATGTCCAAATGATAAGACACTTTACGGTCTTTTACATCGGCTGCAGCATCTTCCATAATTTATGAGACTTGATATTTTATGAAACCGTTTGTTTAATGTGTCAATTTAGCTATCACACATTCGTTTCACGCACATCCGCCAATGTTAGTAAGCAAGTGGCCACCATAGATTAATGCACACACTTGAGTTGTGAGTGTTCACTTCGTGCAATTGGAGGCATTTTGTTGTCAAACTCTCTGTAGTTTATCTCGAAGTACATGTTTTACTGCTTGTGTAATCTTTGGAATGTTTGTTTAAAATTGGTTTCGCAAGAAAAATTATATATTTACGTGTGTTGTTGCATTTAAAACTATGATTTCCGAGATTTTAAAATTGTCTTGAAACGAAATCGAGAATTTCTTCATCTCTACAATTTCTCAATATTTCCGAGACTCACGCGTGTCTAAATTTTTACAGTACCGAAGTAAATTTGCGATATAATATAGGAGAAGAGTTTATTTCTTTTGGAGAAAGCTAATTTCATGAGATATCATGCATTTGTTGTATTTTGTGTTTTAACTTGTATTTCGGTGCTATTTTGTTTTATCACGATTTACAAAATCGTGCCTCTAGAGAAAGGTCATGTATTTGTAGGAATCAGGTTTAAATGCTTTGATTCTTCGTCTTCCAATTCTTGATTATACAATTCTTCAAGAATCGCGGGTAACGAGGAATCGTGGAATCGAGTTCGACATCCCTAGTTTTAAATGCTCAGTACATATCAAATAAAGAGTATCAAATACACACTACTTTAGCCAATGGTGCTGCATGAAAGACTACTTTTGAAAAGTCCTTTCCGTAGAAATTTTAATACAAGATCAAATTGAACCACCTAAACACTGACAAAAAGGCAACCATGCAAATGTACTTACCACTTTTATGCTGTTGGCATTGTTGTCATCTAGTGTTAAAAGTCGTTTAGCAATACTTCTGCGCTGCCTTTCATCATCTTTCTGCAGAAGTATCTTCCAACCATTGTTTGACTCCACCATTACTGCACTGCACAAGAATCCACCATATAACGCACCAGCAACGCATTACTAAAAACTTTTAAAAGATTATAGACAAACTGCTGAAACACAGTTACTGGTAATGTGTATGACTCAACTGTGCAAGTACACACACACACAATCTTACACTTCACATTTAAACAGTTCTTCAATACTCATTCACTTTATACTACACAGGTGTTAATCAGACAGTAGAACAAGTCCCTCAAACACTAACAAGCCACAGGCAATGTCCATCATCACTTTGAGCATACACCTCAATTGCACTCTGCCCCATGCTAAATCATGCCATCACCAAACTCATGTAATGTCAGTGTGAGGTCCACCGCAGTCTGGTCATAGGAAACCCGCTCTGCATGCAAGCTTGCTTTAGAGGTTTGGTTGTATCCTGCCCCTTGGACCAACTTTCCATGAAGAGGTACCGAAAGCACACCCCACTCGCACAGCGGAGAAACAATCCTCTCCCCCTCACTCACCCCTGGTCGGACAGGTATAAGGCTTGTACAGGCCTTTTGTAGAAGTTCTTATCTGCTGCCTAGCAGAAAGTACCTGCTCATCACGCAATCCAACCATCTACCATAAGTTCTTTCTGCAAGGTACGACTTCAAAACTGTCTACTGTGCTCTGTGCACTAGCCCATCTCATTTGACATGCAACCGCCAGTCTATGGATACGAAGTCCATACAGCTGTGTTGGCACATCTGTGCCAGATGCCTAGATATTTGCCTGACAGGGCTCAACTCTCACACAACCATAGCAGTACAAGTAATCAACTTTCTTGGCAGTCAGGTTAACCCCATCCTTTAACCTTCCTGAGCACAACTGAGTTTTATGTGGTTTATTCACAATAAACCCATACAAACCATACCTCAGTCTTTCACCGTTCTGTTTGCCCTTCTCCTACCCAACAATCCGCCGCACTCTATGGCTCAGACACATACCAAGACCTGAAGCCCTCCAGGTTCACACTTGATGCACAACATGAAGATGTGAGAACCAGATTCCCTTACTGTGCCAGTCATTGGCTTGTTTCTGGTAACTCAGCGTCTGCAGTTTAAAGAAGCTGGCAGACAGAGAGTCAGGGTTGGTAAATGTGTAGTGATCCTCTCAATGCACATGGGGTTACCCAAGTGAGTTGGTCATGTAAAAGCCAGGGGTGGATAACTTAACAAAATGTACGGTAATAACGCCTTTCTTTCAATTATGTTATCCACCATATATTGGTTATCAAAACTGAGTCAATAACGTAATTTGTCATTGTAAAACATTGAAAAATACTCTTTAATACAGGTTACAGTTAATAACATTACTGCGAAAATGGAAATATTTCTGTTATTTCAGTAACATTTTGCATTAAATAATGTCATTAGGCAGAACCAATGAAAAGTTATTTTCAACATTTCGTTACAATGTATACAATTTCCACAAAAACCTAAAATGTTTTGTTATTTTCAGTATGTTACTGATTCAGTAACTTTTTTCACCCTACACAATACTAAGGTATTTTGAATATTTTGTTACAATATCTACAGTTTCCACAAAAACAGAAAGAGTTCTGTTATTTCAGTGCTGCTAATTATCAAATAACTTCATTCGCTGAACCCAGTAAAAGATGACCTGTAAGAATACGGTGTTTCAGTAATACAGAGCGATTTTCGAACACTTGTACCTTCCTGTCAAAATCCAAAACAGAACTAGTGCGGTCTTTGAACACTTTTAATACTGAGTGTCGAAAATGAAGACTAGAAGAGGCAACTGCACGCATGTGAAAGACATTCAAGTGTGAAGCCAGTAACTCCTAATACTTTCTACGGAAAGATATTAAGTCAGACACGTGCCTATGAAACCAAAGTGTAAAAATTAATTATATTCTCGAATTTCACGTGTGTAACTATTTTTGCTAGTATATAAGGTATTTTGTGCTATTGTTAGAAATAATGTTAGTCAGGGTATTGTCATACATTGCCTTAAACTCCAGGGTTGCAATTAATGTGAACCATTAATTTAATGACCAGAGTACAGAATGATAATGCATGACACACTTGTTAAGACTTGAGAATTCATTTAAACATAAAGCATTGATTAGAACTTAAAAGATTTTTTAACTTAAAGCATGCCGTAGAGGGCCACAATGCAAAGTAAAAGATCCAAAAGTGTTAACAGTGTGTCTTGTATTAAAAGTACATGTTATAATTAGAGTTGTTCCGATACCCATACTAAGTATCGATATCGGCCGATACTTCACCTTTTCCCGATGTGTCGGTATCAGGTATGGTATAGGCCGATACATTAGTATAAGTTGTAGACAATTAAGTCGTCAGGTTATTACTTTCTTGAGACAAAAATTACCATATTTCGGTGTGTATACAGTAAAACCTCGTTAATTCTAAGTAGATTAATTCGAAATCGTATATAATGCAAAGTGTGTTTTCATCACCACCATCCCCCCCCCCCCCCCCCCGGAAGAATAGGATTTTATATGATTGTGCCAGAGTTTTTACGTCTGTTGACTGGTTTTCGTCGCCTCCACCGCCCGCTGAAAAGGTGAAAAGATACGACAGTGCCACGCACTGCACTGCGTGATGTATGGGAGAGTAGGACAAAGAAAATTCCGGGCTGCCTTTTGTGACAGTTGGAGGGAGGAAGGAAGCTTGGTGCAGTGTGGATGTGGCTTGATGATGGAGAGAGGAAAAGAGTGTCGCTGTGTGGGTGCGGGTGGAGGATGGAAGGAGGAAGGAAGCGAAGCTATGTGGGAAGCGTGGCTAATCAGAGGGATGATGAACAGGTGGAGGGTAGACTATAAAAGGGGGAAGGGAACAAAGAAAACTAAACAAAAATGCCAGCCAGGTAGCGTGGGATTGAGACAACATTCCCCAGAAGTTTATTCATAGTAGAGGGAGCGAGAGGATTCTGGCTACCGCAGCTGCAGTTTTAAACCAAACTTTACCTGTTTTTTTTTGGCGTAGCAATTAGGTCTAAAGGCAACAGTTACAACACCTATATTTTACTGCACATTAACATATAATTAATGATCAAGATAAATGCAAAAAACTTATATTTTGAGCTATTTCCTTCAAACTTTTGCCTTTATTTCAACCAAAAATTGTACAGTTCCCCAAAACAGGGTTGTAACTTCGAGAGGGTAGTTATTCCCGGGCCTGTAGTTGTATTTACTTTGGAATGGAAAAATGCACATTTCTTAAGACGTTATTTTCATTACTTAAACGAGTCTAGAGAAATTTTTTAAAATTTATTATTAACAGTAATACATTTTTCAAAACTCAGTGCGAAGGGCATTGGTATCGTCAATGGTATCTGGCTATCTGCAATGGTATCGGGGTATCGGTATCGGAAAACATGGTATCGGAACAACTCTAATCATAATATGTAGCATTTGCTAGGATTTGAAGGTTGTGACCTAAAAGCGCACTGTATACGCCGCCAAGAACAAAGTGAACAATTAAATTACCTAACCATGTTCATGCCGTAAGAGTAAATAACTTTGATAGAAATATTTATGTACTAAGGACAGTTGTCTTTTTAATTTAATAGAAATAAGTGCGCTGTATATGCTGCCATGATAAAACCAATTTAAGACAATTAGATTATCCCTGTGTACAAAAGAGTTTTAACTATAATACTGTCAAATGCATGTTTAATATAAGGAAAGTTAAACCCTACAAACAGTAAAAAAGCTATAATCCTAGATTATGAAACTATTATTGTTTAATATGCTTCTGGTATGTTACATATGAGACTTCAGGATACTATGTTCTTTTTTGTAGGTAATATCCATACGTCCATAGCCAGGATAATTAAAAATAATTTGTTTAATTATTATTCACCATACTTTAGTAGGTATTAGAGTAGAACAACAAAAGGTTTACAGAAGTCATACCACACAACATGTAAATTTTATTTGCAGTGTGACAAATACTAGCTCAGGCAAAGCCATTAACTTCCAATTCTCCTAAATAACCACTGCAAAGAACGTTTATCTAGCGAATCCCCTTAATCGTTTTACGAGTGGGACTTTGCTTACACAAACGTCGAATTATTGATGCCCATTTGTCTCTTGCATTATTTTTAGAGGAATCAATGTAAAAATGAATGTGTATGTAAACTATGATTTGTGAGCTGGCACATTAAAAACTAACTAAAGCACCGCAACATTTCACAAGGCAGTAGTAAAAACATTGAATTAGTTCATGTGTATGACCTGGTTCCATCCCAATCCCGCCTTCCTTTTCCTGAGAAGTGAGCAACAACCGCAAGTCAGCTGTTGTGAAAACACCGCACCTACCACTCCAGACGTAGCCAATGGGATGCAAAGAGGAAGCCAGGAAGAGAGAGAGAGAGAGACAGAGACAGTGCCCCACGCTGCTAATGGAAACCAATTACATCCTGGCGAGCAGACACAGTTAACTGCCTGGCACGCCGACTTCCAGAGAAACTAGCATGCATAGAGCAGGCGCCGTGCTAGATGCCAAACCATATTACCTGGGCACCCTGACCCAGAGGGCAACAAAAGACGAAATTTTTTCTGCTCAAAGATGGTTCTACTTCAAAATGAAGGGGGGGGGGGGGGGGGTTGCAATTGACACGTGATACATTTCTGCGCATTTACAATGTGCGCTCTACTCACCGACTTTGCCCCATCTTTGAGCAAAACACTCATACAGGGGCAAGTTAATACCCATAACAATGCTATGGGACACATACCTACACGATACGTTGGCAGACATCAAGAGAGACTACATACACATGGTCGCAGATAGTACTGTTCGCCAAGAAACTCCAAGAAACCAACACGCCAGCGTCCAACCCCCGACGTAGAATTGTACTGTTGGCTGAGACACCGGCACCCTCCAGGAAGGCCAAGTTAGCACCACAGCTTACCACTGGAGGGCAACACCCAATCTACTCCAGCAGCTCCAACCTAAACGCCTCCAACACAGGCGATAAGAGAGGATCACGCCTCCCACAGAGGAGATAATAAATGAATAGCGCCACCTCAGACGCAGAAATCTCAACCCCTGAGAGCAAGCCTACCTTCTCCCGCATCCCTGCAGCATCCAAGCTTTTAGCTGATAACAGTATAAAAGGGTTAGCACCCCTTAGCTCTTCAATCTCTGCACCTCCATGGCTTGCATGGGTCGAAGGTAGCCATCAGGATGCATGACCACTAGGGCATCCAGAGATCCCACCGCTCGCGAGGGCGCGGGGTCTCAACCCAGCCAAAAAGACACCAGCTGATCAGAAGCTCAATACTTTCAGCAGCCGCTGACCCGCCTTCTGCAGCACTGCAGATCCCTAGCTTCTGGGAGACTCCGCCATACCAGACGTCCTTTGCCTACCACCTCACCTCCTGGTAACCGCCAGTAACCCCTTGGTAGCAGGTCATGTCAACGTCCCTTCTGGACCTCTCCAGCCCACTGGACGGTGTGGCTATAACGTTAACTACCCTTCTGGTAGCTGACCTCTCGTAAGTTCCTTAAGAACAAAACCCTGATAGTTAGGTGCTGTCAAATATGTTAACTGTGATGCTGTCCTCGCTCTGTGCAGTACTCGGGGGCAGACCGATAGTGCTCACTGGTGCATCAACCACACGACGTGCACCAGTGTGTATTGTGTAACATGCCCTTCACGCATGAACGAGCCAGTGATCCATAAAGTGTATAAAAATACCCACTCACCAAGAGTAACCGGCGGTCTGCCTGTTTATTTTTGTGTTTAAGCGTAACCCCCTTAAAGTAGAGTCTAATGAATGCCCGAGGTAGTGTTATCTCCTCCTTGCGTCCCTGCCTTAACATGTAATTAATATGAAGTGCACACACATGTAGTTCACATATGTTCATACAGATACGATTTGGAACACTCGTAATTTTTTTTTAAATTTTCTAAGGGTTTTGTTTTGTATTGTTTTGTTCTTAAAGCACAGGTAATGATTTCACGTTTTTAAGAAAATGTTCATTCAAAGACGCTAGCAGTTCCGGCAGCCAAATTGCCAAGTTCACACAGCAAATTCCCAACAGATTGTATATTAAATTTTACTTTATTTAATAACGCTGTTCTTGTAACTTAATACAAAATGTATTTGTGTCTTTTGCTTGCCTATCCCGGGATTTAATAGAGAAGAGTCATTTTTCAAGCTGCATAGCAACATACGAAAGACGTTACTGAAGAGATTGGACAGTTAATGACGTAAAATAATCTCTTGATTATTTTCCTGCCTTCAAGTCTTCTTGTTGTAAAGTGTTTGCCTTTTTGCTTTATGTAAACATTTCCCTCAAGATGCTGGCGGGAAGGTGTCCGTTGCTAACAGTACCTACATGCCACCATCTTTAGTCTGGTCTAGTGGGTCTTCGAGGGTGGATGCGTGCCACTCCATGCTGAGCACCACGGGAGCTTCATCAAGTGTTTCTTATCATGTAGGGTGTCAATAGTTTAACTTATTAATTTTACCGGAACCTTTTGTCTTCCTTTTGCTCTCCCGTGTGCCAACCCTCCTCTCCACCGACTCGTGACCCCGAAGAGTTTTATTACCGTAAGTTCCACATGCTGTTAAGCTTTTGTCCGCATAAGCCCCTAGCAGTTAAACATTGTAAGTGTAAGCCATGACTCTCTCTCCCTCTCTCTAGCTAATTAATAATATACGTGTGCTGTGAGGGGATGCCGCCATGGGCTGTCGATGTGTAAACGACCCTGAGAACATGATCTCATGCTCCTCCGAGCCTGTAGAGGAGCTGGCGCCCTGGGAATATCAACATTTGCATCTGCATCCATCGACAATCTGGAAAGTCTGTAAGGTAATCCAGCATCATAGGCCCCTTGCAAGCTCCAAGCCACGTCAAATGTTACATTTATTGTTATTTTGCCAGTCTTAATTTCGCCCACACAATACACCTAGCTCTTGCCCAGGTTGCCTTCACCTGGATATTAACAATATGTTAAACTTCTGTAACTTAAGTTGACTCATTAGGAGTTATTGAGGAACCATCCTGTTTTCTAGATATGTATAATATAACACATATTTTTAATGTATTCTCACGTGTTTCATTTTTCTTATTGAATAATTTGATTAACCCTTTTCACTTTTGGTAAACGTAACATAATTATGCCTTAGAGGAAAAGCTGGCAGACGTGTAAACCACTAAGGTAAATACACATACCATTACACGGCAAACCAAGCTCTGCCAACAGGTAGGCCGAGCAGCACCCAAATTCATAGATACTCCTCCACTAGGAGAAATGACCAGACCAAGTGTTCCATACTCCGCCACCGCTGCTCACGTGGAAGGATTGGGGCTGGAACCACTTTGGCCTGATCGACCTCACCCGAGTATGTCAGCGAGGAAGTGACGTGCTTTGCCTGACGCTCTGTCCACCGCTCGAAAGAGCCGGACGTAAGGAACACAGGTTGTCTCACGTCACAAATCTGGGTACTCGGAAGTATACGCTAGGGACATCCAGCAGCAATTTATCCTCTATAGGTTGCTTTTCATTGGGTTTTAAACGCATACCAATGCAAAGGCGGTACACAGAGAAAACTTAAAGAAGGTATTACAACTTCTAGAAAGGGAGAAAGCTAATTTAACCCCTTCAGGGACAGCTTCTCCAAGCCTTTTATTTCCACCATTAATCAAACTATCTGATAGGCAGCACCCTATCACAGAGGCCATCTTGTTGTGAGGAAAATATACCCCTCGGCCTTGACTGGCCCTGGTTAAGGCCACTCCTACAAGACTCTCTTCGTCTAATTATCCTAGCCGACCAGGGCAGTGTCACCCCTACAAGTCCCACAGAGTCAGCACCAAACAAGCATATCACCAGCAAGGCGAGTCCAGATACAAGGAGGAGCATATCTTTCCCACAAAAGCTAAGCTACTGTGCCAGACGAGACGTAGGGTTGTGACAGTAGTTCCTGATTTTGTGCCCACACGACAACCTACAAGGCCAGACACCTCAGAAACCTAAGGTCCCGGTCTAGTTTCCCGATGTACCTCACGATGATCCTGGCATCGCGACATAAAACCCTAAAATTGACAATGACCAAGGCTTCTTATGTCAAAACCAAACTAACTAAAGTTAAAATAGCCTTTAGTCTCTATAGTCATTGGTCAAAACATACTTCTTGTCAGCCCCAAGGTAGAACATCATCCCTAGCCGGGATTCACACGTTGGTGGTCACGCGTCAACATATGTAGCACCTATTAAAGGAGAAGGAAGGGTCTCCACTACATTAATAATACTTTCTTTCCTGTAAACACTGGAAGGAAAATTCATCGACACTCTTGTGATCTTTTTACATGAAGTAACTGCAGATAAAAAATGAAAACATTTCAGTGTGGTAAAGCACTGATTAATCGTCTACTTGTATAAATAAATAAAAATGAAATTGGAATGAATAAACTCATTTTCCAAATGTAATAAGTCTCTGAATCAGTGAAAATCATCTAGTTCCAATCTCTTGGTGATGCACTGGACACAATGAGAAATAACCTGTCAAAATTTATTGACAAAGTTTAGTTCCATCCTACATATTCTGAAGATTTTTTTTTTCTAATTTTTTGGTGTACATGAGGGAAAGTTTAGTTTTAATAAGTTTACTACTCTGAGGCTCTATAATTTGTACGTCTCTAAAGTAGAAACTGCTGCATGTTAAAAAGCTTAAATACAGTCAATTCCCTATCTATCGTTTTTCAGGGGACTGTCAAAAATGTTTCCATACATGCTGGATTTCAGTAGATGAGGTTTCTGACGTATACATAATTAAATACTACTTCTGACCTTATTAGAATTTATTTTGAGTATAATGATAGCTGCACATTATCTGTGAATAAAATTTAGCTAATACACACAATAACAATGGGAATTTTAGGAAAAGTGTTACTGTATTAGTATTACTGTAAATAATATATTAAAAAACATTTAAACTAAACTCCTTTAAAAAAAGAAAACAACATCTCAAAATACTGTATATAAATTACTGTAATCCGACATCAAATGCAAGGTGACCTAAAACTTTCGAACCCTCTGAAAATGAAAATAATATGACACTGAATGCAAGTCATATTTGGAATGTCCCGCACACAGTCAATCAGCTGAGAGTGCAAAGAGAATTTAGCAATCAAGCAGTGTGTTCATGGCGGCTGGTGGAGAAGGGATGACGGCGGAAGAATTACCCCTCAACGCCGCTTCATAATGCTGACACCTTAGGCCCATGGCAAAGGTCTGTCTTTTAAAGTAATTAGTTATATTTCACTGCAAAAAGAACTTTTAATTTTGAGACAGAAATGAAAAAATAAGGTGATTATAATTTATTTCTTAACTGTCCTTAATAATTAATAATTCAAAACCACGCCCTCTGATTTTCCTTGTCGCAAGTTACGCTGCACTCTGGCTTGGAGCTTACGCATTGTTAGCCAACCAAAGGTGTCACATAGACCCTTACATTTTAACAGTATAATCAATAGACGTGTGTGTATTGAAATAAATTAATATAAATCCTCCGATTTCCCAAGAAGTTACTGAAAATGGACTTTACGCTTGGTAATTAATACAAGTTGCTCAATGTTCAATCAATTTTTGGCAACAAGGGGAGGTCAAGTATATGCTTCTGAGCATACAATATTATTCGCGAAGATGCTGCCCCTTGGGTTAAATTAATATTACAGTTTAGAATCATGTTGATTTTACGTCAGATACAATGAAACACCTTAAGGGGAAAAGATCTTTAATAACAAAAGAAAATATCTTTGCAAATAATAATTCCTCGTTAAAAATGTAATGCATAACATTTTCAGGCAAAACCATTTGCTTAGAAATACAACTGATGATAGGTGTAATTATTTTGAGGGACAAATATTCTTGATAAAATTTCTACATTCACCAGATGCACTTTATTTGCTCTGCGGCCGGCGTGTGAAGGCAAGCGCGCATGGCCGAGAGAGAGAGGACGAGCTTTTTCCATTGCTAGACAACAGCTTCCCCTCTCGAAGACATGAAAGGACAGAAAGGAAGGTGCGGGGCTGAGAAAGTCAGAAAGAGGAAGAGGCAGAGGACGCTAGGTCGCCACACTGGTTGCTAGGTAACCACTTTCCCTCTCGTCAAGCTTGAAAGGGGAAGTAGCAAGCCAGATGCATGTCGCATCGCATCACTCCACAGACGTGTAGGGAATACAGACAACGCGCTGCACAGCTATGATAAACGGTGTTGCATGTCACGTAATTCACACCCAGATACTAGATGTTTGCATAAACAACCAGCTTAAAAATGATCATTGCGGGAAATATTAGGTGACAGGATCTAAATGTACTTTGATCGACACAACATCTGATAAACAATACAAGGGGTTAGCATTATCATTATTTATACAGGAGTTTTGCCAGGACCCCTGAAAATTAACTGTGTATACTGTGACGCATAACGTACTGGGAACATATACTACATATTGTGCTCGGGTAGTAGAAGGCAGCGGAGCTATCTTTGTCGAGGAGCAGTGTCAGGCACTCCTCTTAATCAGGAGTTCAGTTCTACTTTGGGACAGGCACCTTCCCTGTACAATAAAACCTCGTTAATTCAAAGTGCACAGGACCTAATTTTTCGACTTCGAATTACATAATTTCGAATTATCAAATTTAAAAAAGTTTGTTTACGTGTATTAAAGAAATGCACATTTTCCCTTTCCAAAGCAGACACAACTATGGCACCAGGAATAATTACCCTCTCGAAGTTACAACCCTGTTTTGGGGAACCATTAAATTTTTGGTTTAAAAAAGGCAAGAATTTGAAGGAAATAACCCAAAAAAATAATGTCCCATTTATCTTGGTCATTAATATATGTTCATGTGCAGTAATATAGAGGTATTGTAATTGTTGCCTTTAATTGCTATGCCAAAATATTAAAAAAAAAAAAAAAAAAAGATAAAGTTTGGTTAAAAACTGCAGCCCTAGAAGCCAGAATCCTCTCGCTCCCTCTGCTATGAATATACTTCCGGCGAATGTTGTCTCAATCCCACGTTGCCTGGCCGGCCAGCAGGGCGCTGGAGTCAAGAGCTATGTGGTTTTTGTATCAAGCAGCACCTCTCACTAAGCTGGATCTGGCCCTTATTCTTCTTCTTTGCCCCACCCCCCTAATTTTCAGTCTACTCTCCATAGGTTATCCATCATCCCTTCGCTTAGCTTCGCTGTCCACACCGCTTCGCTCCCTTCCTCTCCTTCCATCCTCCAGCCACGCCCACACCACTACTCTCTTTTTCTCTCTCCATCACCACGCCAAGCCCGCACCGCACCATGCTTCCTCCCTTCCTCCAACTGTCACAACAGGCAGCCCGGAATTTTCTTTGTCCTACTCTTCCTAACTTCACACAGTGTGCGGCACTGTCGCGACGAAACCCAGTCAACAGACGTGAAAACTCAGGCACAATGAATGACATCACTGTGGCGGGCGGTGGCAGTGGCTGCGTCACCTGCGAATATGTTACAAGGGTCACTACAAGATACTATACTACACGGAACAGTACTCAAGTTAAGGGTCATGTATGTGTTTATTTTATATCAAAATAAAACGTTGTTAAAGCACTCTAGCTTCAGGCCAACGTCGCAGGCTTCAAACCTTGAAAGCTTAAACGTTAGGTTGACCGGTAGAGGCGACTGACTCAAAACAAGGGAATGCGTGACGAGTATTACTGAAGAACAAACTGTTACATTGTTTGCATGTGTGTTGCAGAAACTACATCACGTGATCACTGACACGAGCTTGGGAAACTAAGGGAGCACGTGACAGGATGTTAGGCTTGAAAAAGACTAGGATAGGATCCACTGTAGCTACAGGCGAATTGCAGGGGTGAAGGGCTACAGGGTACGTAGCAGAATATCTCCTAACAAACATAGCCTGTCCTACCGCAAGCTTCGCTGATGTGTACCACACAGGGAGGTCCCGAGTAACGCGTGCTGGAACACGGTAACAATACAACTACTTTACATTTATCGGTGGAGTGTCTGAGCTATGCGTACTGAATACTATAACCTGATCAATAGACTAGTCTAAAGCTTAAAGGGTGCAGGTTGATCACATCCAAGCAACGCGTGCTGGAAATGAACTGGTCTGGTCATGAGACACGGGCCATCTCAGCTTTTATACTAACTGTGGGCCGGTGCCCAACTTTCATTGGCTGATGCCCCTAGGGTGAGAGGTGGTTGCTGAGCAGGGGATGCGAATGCATGATGCACAACTTGCCTCTGTGACGTCACCGGCCGGCTGGAAGGAAATGCGAAACAAAATACATGTGATAATACTACTAGAGAGATCTAGCAGGGAGTAAATACACTCGCTTGTCTTCCTAGCATGAGTGCGGTGGACCGGTGAATAAAACAATATGCAACGCTGTCACTACAATCTCACTTACTAACGTAATAAAATTAACCTCCAAACTCTGTGCAAGTGACCTTAGGGATGGAGCTGAAGTCGTTAAAAATTACATTAATAAAAAAAGTGTCATGCATGAACGGTTTATCGCTACATGTATTTACGATACGAGTGACAACTGTATACTCAAAGTAATAATGTGCAGTTTTCTTACCCTGGGTAAACCTTAGGTCCATTGATGATCATTTCTCTAAGCTCTTTTACGTTCCATGATGTCACACGGGTGGGATAGGTCAGCACTTTTGCAAACAGCTCTGGAATACCCACTTCATCAATGTTCAGATACGGATCTGGAGTGATCACCGATCGTGCTGCATAATTCACTCGTTTTCCCATCATATGCATGCGTATCAGTCCCTCCTTCTTTTCCATTACCTAACAACAAAAATGCACTTATGCACTGATGAATGTTCACATTAGTTGAAATTAGAAAATACAGACCAAGTAATAATAAAGACGAACTAGCATTAACAAATACATAATAATTTTAAATGAAAATCACGCTATAGGAACAAATACATTTTCAAAACTCAATTTACCAGATACATATTTCTCCAAAATTTGTGTCAGTACAACCTAAGTGTCCATATGAAACGATAGGACAGAATTTTGACCCATGTAGCGACCTTTGACACAAGTATTGCATCCAAACTGATAATTTTGCTAACTGGGTATATAAAGTCACGTACACAATTATTTAACCGAAAAATTATGCATTTTTTATTGATAAAATGTAAATCAATATACTGCGGAAACATATTCTGAATGAAATGATACCCCCATTATACAGAAAAGACTTCAGAACCTGCTAAAATTAACAAAAAAGCAGACTGCAACCCAATGCATAAGCCTAACATAACAGTCGCAATACAATCCATGTTTACATTTTCTGCGAGGATATGAGACATTTTATATTATTTTCATTGATGAGATAGAAATAATTTCAAACGGATCATGTATTCTGATCTTCACATAAAAACTACTTCATCGTGGTATATACCTAACAGATACAAATTTTTTTTCAAAACAAAAACCAATGCTGTTACAATCTAAAATAACACGTATCATCCATAGCAAATGATATTTTGAAACAAAGAATGCCATCAAAAAACAAATATTAACTTTACAGTAAAATATATTATTTTCTATGTAATAAAAGAGCTTGAGCTCAACTTTGACTTGAAACTCAGGAATTACTTAAGCTTGGGTAAAAAACCAAAAAAACCTAGGCTCGCAGACCACCAAATACAAACCTGCTTCAAGCCGTTGATGTTCTTGCCACTGTTGACTGCAGGGCTGAATCTGGCATCCAGCAAGTGGTCGACATGGGCCTGTATCTGCTGCCATAGAAAGTGTACCTTCTCCAGCAGCGTGATTCCCCGAGCCGCCTCCACTGCCATCTGCAACAAACACACCAATACTGCACGTGTCTACTTACTTCTACAACGTTCACAATTTTGAAATCAACCTTTTCAGAAATGCCACTGCCCCTACCTACATATATTTTAACTGGCACAATGACTGGCATGCACTCAGTAAAGTTGGTAATGATGGTGAGAAAGTAGTCACATTCTATTTCTCATTGTTGAATTAAAAGCGTTAGGTAAACATTTGTGCATTGAAATTATATATATATGTGTGTGTGTGTGTGTGGTTTTTTTTTTTTTTTTTTTTTTTTTTTTTTTTTCCCTAGTAATGTAAAAATGAGCAAATATTTACTTTCCTAAAAATTTAACAGTTTCACTTGACTGATACATGAATATAGTGAGTATACCCACTGCAATGTTAATTTTACATTTTATGGAAGAATACACAATATGTATACACGTAGATACTAAGAAGGGATATCAAAAATGCTCAGTTTACTGCGAACAGCCTTTACTACGTATAATATATGAACTACGGTTAGCTCAAGGTGTCTACTGATTGCCAATTAACCACATTCATGACTTTTTTAAAGACATCTTCAGTTAAACTCATGACTTCTTGACAATGTGCGAGACAATGATGACCATTCTAGGTGCACAAATTTCACTGTCTGGGATTGTATAACACATGCTGTTGATAGGTGCATGAACATAAAAAATTATCTGTGGTTCAACCCTCCTCCATTTAGCAAGGAACATCAATAGCATGCGTCACATGTTCATTGAACCATCAATAAACATACTTTTGTTTCCTACCTTACAGCTTTTATTTCTTACAGTATCTGTCTGTCTGCCTGCTAGACACAGGTTGTTATGTACACTATTGACAAGAATCAGGTAATTGATATAACAGAATTAACTTCAACGGGCGCCCTTCAGAGGTCCGTCATATTTTCTACACACCCATTAGACAGCCATCTGTTGCTTTCCAACTGCCATAGCACTATCCTAGTGCCGGCGGAGAGGAACAGAGGAACCACAACCACTAGCAACACTACCAAGGGAGAAGCGACAGACTCAAGTTATTGCCTTATCCCACAGCATTGTTAGTGTTGAGATATTTCATGGTTTGAGACCTGCTGCCCATTCCTGTGTGGACGCCCATCCAGTGGCGGCATTGGTAACCCAAACAGCTCCACATCTCTGATCAGTCTGCATAGCATGAGGGATCATTGGAGACTTAACAGAGCCTGGTCAGCAAGCCAAACCCGGACTGACATTGTAAACTGTGTTTAGTTTGTTTGCATCAAGGTGTACCTAGCATACTGTGAGCAGAGACTCGATGCCTTGACGTTATAGCCACGGTCGTAAACATAGGGAACAAAATGCAGTATTCCTTGCCGCCAGACAGTTGAGTGCACTTCCTCAATCTACATCAGAGCGTCAGGCGGAACGGGATTGCACCACCCAACTCAGGCACGAGTCAGTATTGACTGCTCCGGTTACTACCTTATTTGTATCTCCGTGTCTACAAATTCATCCCTCGTCCCATCCCGTGGTCAAAGGGTTGTTAACTGGCACTGCTACAAGATTCTGCTGGAATAACATCCACTTCTAGACCAACGAAGTTCCCCTGTGGAATCATCAGTTCGGCGTAGGCCAAGCTCGCTACGTCTGGGTAAAACCCACCTCAACCACGGCACCCAAGAAGCAGTAGTAAATACGTACTAACCAACACCCCTCACCTCTCGCCGTCTATTTAATCTAAACCACCCCGCTTTTGGTCTAGCAGACAAAATCCTCGAACATCATGCCTAGTAGCCTATCCGGGCACACGTCAACTCTGTTTTTGAGATTTTACAAACAAGTGGTAGCAATGTTTATTTATTTTATTTAAAAACAAACTGAACACTAGAGCAATTAGGGGAACTCTGTACCAAACCCAACAGGATGACTTTGCGCCACCTGTCTAATTTTATTTTGAATGAAGGCTGCAGTGTTCCTTCTACATTACTCTATTCTTCATACAAAAAATTGTTAAACATGTGGTAAAGGCTGTTCACGGTACAATGAGCACATTTTAAATTCTTGCTTAGTATCTACTTGTATGCACGATGTGTATTCTTCCAGCTTATGTAAAATTAACACTGCCATGGGCCTCATCACTTTATTCATACATCGGTCAAGTGAAGCTTCAAAATTAATATAAAAGTAAATATTTCACAAATCCACTCTTTTTTACAATTCGATACATTAAAAAAGAACAAAGTGAAAGAAATAATTTAAGTTGTACAAAAGTTTACCTAACACTTTTAATTTTATGTTAAGATATGGAACTATTTTCCATTGATCGCTACCAACTTTACTGGGCACATGTCACTCAGTGCACCCGTTATAATGCATGCAGGCAGGGGCAGTGACTTTTTTCTAAGGTTAATTTCAAAAGTGCTCACTTTGCAGTGAACAGCCTTTATACATACATCATGATGGGAACTGCAGAGCCTTAACTTTGTGGTGAAAGGTTACCCTAAATGACTGTCCAACAAGTAACACGAGCCACGTATATAAAGAGGGAGATGGTGTAAGAACTCACCTTGCCTTGCTCAGACAAGTTGTTGGTGTGTCCCTCCTGCGTGGCTTTTGTGGCATTGCGTAGTACCATGCTCTCCTCCAGGATGTGCTTGTACACTTCATTCTGAGGGTGCTCCACAATCTTGCCCTCCGCTAAGTTCACCTGGAACAAGCCCCTGCAATGCTCATCACTACCATACACTAAAGATGAGGTAAACTGATTTTTTACTTCTGCACATGTGTTCATCATTTACCTACCTTGCATCAATACAGCTGTCAAAGCCATATGGTCAACACTTATGAGCTTGTTTGTTTATAACTTAATTTTCAAAAGATAAGCCCTTTTTATGAATACAGTACTTTCATAAATTCAAATTTAAACTAATTGCATTAAAAATTGATTAGACAAAGTGTACATATATCTTAAAGCACTTATTTCCATGAACAGTGACCTAACCTCAAATTCTATCCACATGGTATTTGAATGTTGTATTGGTAGAATATTAGTCCAATGTTGGGATACAGAGAATGGCTTCTGCACAGATAGAATGAACACTCCCAACCCATTTTCCCTCTGCAGTCACAACTACACCTGGACCTCAGAGAAACAAAGGACAGTGTACCTTAACGAAGTTTCTTGCTCTGACACTGAACTGTTTATCTGCCAACAACACTGAGCGAGGTGCTGCTGTAATAACAAAGTGGACTCACATTCAGGACGACACAGGTTCTATTCCCGGTCTGGGCAGCTTTATTTTGGTTTACTCAAATCACTCCAGGCACCAGGCCTGACTTTTATGGGTTTCTGGTCACCGAGAAACCATCTGCCCCAGCTGAGGTTCAGTGGGCAGCATCAGAGCTCATTGATGCCATGTGGGGGGAGGTGCCACCCCCGCATCCAGCAACAGTGAGCAGCACCAGCCACAGCAGAGAGAAGGCAGCCAATCTTTCGCCAGCTTCACCTGTTCGTCGGTATATCACCATCCGAGCAGCTCACGTCAACACCGCAGACTACTGCCCCACTTCAGACACCAGCAACATACAAGCCAGAGTCCAGGCATGCCAACACACGCTGCTGGCATGGGCCCTCCTGCAGGCCCTATGACAGGGGCCCATGCAGCTACCACACACACCCAGCATTCTCGATGACATCGGCAACCGCCCGAGACATCTTACAAGATAAAGAACTGGCCCTTCCCTACTTATTAGCTGAGGCAGCACCCCTTGCGCCACCCCACCTACTGCTTCACTTCAGAATGACCAATGCTACATGAGGTTGCCGCATCGCACCGCACCCTTGGTCTCCCGGGGGGGGGGGGGGGGGGGGGGGGCATTTGACATCGCCCTTACTATCCTGCTCGGGACGCAGACCAATATTACTCCGTTCATGCACCAGCAACGCACAATGTACTTTGCTTCATGCACGAACGGGTCAGTGGACCGTTCCATGACCCAAATGACCCACCTCGCCAAGAGTAAACTACGTCCTGTGTGTTTATTGTGGTGAAGTGTAGTGTTCCCCCAAAATGCTGAGCCTAAAGCAAACACGGGAAAGTATTATCTCCTGTTTGCTCCCCATGCGTGATGTGTTGTTAATAAAGAGTGCCATACCATGTGGTCTACGTATGTTTACAAACCATTAACTGGGAACGCTCTAAATTCCTAACATAATTTTAAAGTGCTTACATCATAATTGCTTTTGTCTTGCAAGGTGTATTTCTATTTTCAGTTGTGTTGAAAGTGTAAAGTCAACAGCCTTGGCAGTTCCAGCATCTGCCATGCCAAGCGCCCAAAACTTAAATTCTCAGTTCACTTATTAAAATAATATTTAAATTTAATAATGTTAATTTAAAGGGTCTTGTATGTGTAAAGCAACTTATTAAGATACTAAACAGCATAACAATAATAAAATTTTTGGGGATGTACAAATACTATGTTGCACTTCACTCACAAAAGTTTATGACGTATTCCCTCTCCCAGTTCCGGCACCCCTGAATTATGTTTTTAAGGTGTACCTACTAGCATTAAAATTAAAATAATTAAAATTTCTACAAATACTGTAAAAAAAAAATGTTTACTAAATTTTTGCTTGTGTACAAGTTATTCAATTATATAGAATTAAATTTTTACATATATAGATGCAAAACATTTCACAAATAGAAATATTTTAAACAGAGAAGCTACACAAATCCCATTGAACTCAATAATGATTCTTTTCTGCACATTTTATTCCTATGCACTGATACATATTAATTGAACTTCACCTCTGTGGGTGGTACTGTATGTTGCTGGGATGTGTATGTATAGGGTTTTTATGTTCGCAGAAATTACATGGTAAAATAGGGAAAGGGGATGCATTCCACAAACCCTGTGCCACCCTTAAAAATACATAGCTCTGGCATTGTTCGTAATAACTAGACATATAGGCCAACATAAAAACAAGCACAATATAAATTAATATAAGGTGAGGTGTGTATGTTGGCACATCACCCAAAATTGGATACAAGATTAAGTATATGGTAAATAGTGATAAAAACATAATAACATAGAAACGTACGTTAAATTTTGGTGTTACGCAGTGCATTAAGTTACGACACACAACTATATTATCAACAATACTCTTTTATCATTAAAACTCAAATTATTTCTCATAATTTATGTTTAGAATATTTTTGTAACATACTAATAAAAAGGAATACACATTTTCTAAGAACTTTTAACATTTGTACCATAAATTAGTTGAATATCTAAAATGTGAATATTATGCCAGTGTTACTTTATTTTTAAGAACTGCTTGCTATTGATTATATTGTTCCTCAAATGCTATGTAATACAAAATTTATATAGATAGGTTTTTAAATATAATAAAATTACAGAATCTTATCCCTGTAAAAAATTAAAATGTAAAACTGATGTGAAAAGTACATGTACTGCCAATCTAATCAAATAACAGACGAAAGACTACACTTAGTTGGTTCAGGGTGATATTAGATCCTAACAGATAAAAATGCATGCATGCATGCATGCGTGCACACACACAAACACACACAAAACAATACTTCAAAGTTTAGTTAAATATGGTCATGCTGATATATGTAAAAAATAAAACAATATCCGAGTATAAGAACATAAACATACATCAAGGGTTGTAGGAAATACATTTGCTAAAAGTCACATTTTATGAAAGACAAATGATGCACTGTGAAGATGACATTAAAGAATGAATTCAAAACCAGCTTCCATTCCATACTATACATTCTTATCCATAGCTTAATACATACACATTATAGTCATCATAGTTATACATTACTCTGATCAAGCCAACATATTGTTTATGTTGGTATAAAAATGGTATGTCTGTAGATGTTTAATTTTTAGTATCAATAATTGCCAATAGATATTTTTCAAACAGAGAAATATTTATTTTTTACACATCTAAAAGAATATTTTTTTTATTATTTCAGAATTGATGGAATAGAATCATGAAACACTGGAGCACAATTGTAGACTCACCGGCCTCATTCGAGGTGGCAGCACTGGTACAACGTCCAGGAAGAACAAGTCTGTGGGGTACTCAGACGTGCATGTCTTCAGCACAGGAAACAGACAAGTGATAAAGTCAGAGTTGTTTTCCCATAGCTTACGAAGATATTCTCTGTAATGACAATTCAATAAATCTCTTATACTGCTACACAACATGCTGGCACAATATTATGGCAAAAATAGCCCACTAACTTAAGTTTAAAAAGTTTATTTGAAATAAAAATTGTTCAAACAAGGGAATTAGTGCCATCATAGTTATAGGGCTCCTGAATAATACACTGTAAGAAAATGTGGGCATACGCTTCACTATTTCTATTTCAGACACTTGTAGAGTGAAGATATTTAGATGGCTGATAACAACTAAGTTTTGAGAACTAATGAATGTGAAACGTAATGGATATGGAGCAGTGCTGGAATGCGAGGGCAGGGGAAATGAGAGATCCCCAAGAAAACCTGCCAACCAGCAGCATCGTCTCGCACAATTCTCACATGCAAAAATATGGGTGTGAGCTCACCAGGAATAAAACCTGGTTTACCTTGGTAGGAAGCGAGCACTCTAATCACTACATCAACCACAGCCCCTCTGACACTTATTCCTTTCTCATCGGAGCTGTTGTTGCTTCCTGGACTCCAACAAGTTACTACCTTAATCTCCATCCAGCCTACATATGCCTGGCATACTCTTAGTCCCAACAGTGAGTTTAGTGCATTCAAAGGAAAGAAAGAGAACAGGGGGATGTCTGTGTATAGAACAAAGAGACTACAGTTCCCTGTATTAATGCCGGTTGATCCAAGTAGGTGACCATGGATCACATGACCTCAGTTGAGTTGTGAACCACAAAGCCTTAGGGAACTATAATTTAGAGCTCTATACTATGTACTTCAGCAACTCCATTAAAGTACAAAAAAATAATAATTTAAAATGAACCATACTATTATTTTACTCTCTCTGAACAATGTTTTTTAACACATACTTGCACACAGCTATACAGTATTCCCAATGGTACTTCATACCTCAACTTGGCAAGTATTAAGTCAAGACCACACTAACATAGATTATTTTAAAGACTTCTGATAAATGGTACATTCGAATGTAGTGCTGCTTTACACATTTTTGTACACAATGCTTGTCTTTTAGAGATGCATGTTTTCGTCTAAAACAGCTGTGCTGGTTACTGACTTTTAAATATGTTACTGCAATTATTTTCCAAGTTTTGTTAAATATTATTTTTATATTTAGAAGTTATTGGTGTTTCCACTTAAGAAATTTGAGAATAAATAACTATAGGAACTAGAGAAACATTTTTAATAGCATATTTTTTTTAATATAACCAAATTATAAGTTCTCAAATATTTTAAAGCACAGAACACTTAAGTTTATATTAAAAATACAACACACACTAGGTCTACCACTAAACAAATTTTTCAGCAAACTATAATTTTGTACAAAATACCATAATTTTTGCAGACCTGTACGGGCTGCCGTTCTCAACAACACCTGTAATGAATTGCAGAGCAATGTGTGACACGTGATGACAAACAAGGGCATGTTTGATGTATTTCACATCCAGTTATGTATTACACATTTGTATAAACAACCTATAGATATTCTGGTCAATGCAACATCCGATAAACTATGAAAGTGGGTAATTGTATCATTATTTATATAGGAATTTTACCGGCGACCGTTGAAAATTATTTGTGGATACTGTTTATCAGTACCTGCATTATTTTTGATACATCAAGAATCCACTATATTATGAAGGGAAAAAAAAAACAATAAAAGACAATGTTGAATACAAAAAAAAAACCAGTTTGAAAGTAAAATTCTTTAACTTAATATTATCCTTGATATGTGAAGTTAATTATGCAAGAGATGTTAATACATATAAAAAAGATAATGAAATATTTAAGATTAAACCTTTAAAGTTTTTCATTCAGTTAATGTTTTTAACAAGAGAGAAAAACTGAACAATCAGTTTGAAAGCTTCACACAAGAATGAAGCCCTAAAGGTGAAGTGAAATCATCCATATTATCCTCTTCCACCTTTTATTTTGCATTTTCATTTACATCTTTCTTCTGCTTTCCTTTAATTTATTCCCTGCTTTCTTCAGAGGATTAACGTATTACAGGATATTTTTTACTTAAATCTGAGAATAGGGTGAGGTGGGCCATCAAGCTTAATTAGTGGAGGAAATAATGCTGTCGGCTGTGAGGAGGAGTGAAGCTCCGGGGAGGAAGTGCAAAGTGCAACTTCAGACTGAAGGTCACCAAGTATCTAGTTTCAGAGGTACCAAGTGCACAACTTAACCTTCTCCTCTTACCACCCTTCCGGGTGTAAGGCATGGGGAGACCAAGGTACAAATGAGACTGTACTAAAGTAGAGCCGGTGCTTTATGATGACCTAGCATTGTACTTCTGGATACCCAGTCTTGTGACAGTGAGACAACACCTCGTATTCATTTCATCCGGCCCTGCAAGCGGTGGACAGAACGTTGGGCAACTCAAATAATTTCATTGCCGGAATACCCAGGTGTGGTATCCGCAGGAGGTCAGTTTGTTAGAATTATTCCAGCTCCTTTCCGGCCCTAATCTGAGCGGTGGCAAGGAATGGAATAATCTAATTCACTGATTTGCCTGGCGGAGGAGTTACTAGTGCTCTGAGCTCTGTAGAACTCTACCAGTTTGGCAGAGCTCAAGTGATCTCTTAAAAAAAAAGGGGGGGGGCGGCGTGCGTGCGTGTGTGTGTGTTTTTTTTCTGGCTTGTTGCCTTGTTTTTGCGCTGGTTTCACTTTCAGAGTCTTATCTACTTAGGTAATCTATTACGTTTTACACAAGGAACTTTAGTAATAACAGAATAGTTAAGTTCACATATTTTATTACAAGAGTAATAAGATACGGTGGCACTGTGCTACCTCCTAAACTAGGCTTGAAACGGAAGAAAATCCTAGGTAAATCCAGGTGAAGGCAGCCTGGTGATTAATCTAATAAAGTGACGCATGCCTGGGTTAATGAGTACATGGCACGGTCGTCGTGGCTTTGATTGCGCAAGACCAATGCACATTGCGATAGGGAATTACTGGTACAGATGACGTTTACAGCCCATTATCCTGATGGGGCACATTGGTTGGCGGTTCGGTATGAAATTGTCTATAGCCTGGCTGGCTAGTGACATGCGGATGGTTACCTTGTTCCCCACTATGGGTTTACATGTGAGGTAGGCGACTGGTAGGAGGTGTCAGGTTTACCTGGCTTATTTAGCTTTGCTTCGACCATCAGTAGAACTGCTGCTGGTTAGTGGCTGGAACAGGTGGTGCAGTTCACTGACTGCAGGTCGGTAATACCATGTCAGCAAACACAGTATCGCAGATTCCAGGCTGCTGCTTCCGAGCTCCAGAACCTGTAGTTGGAGATCCCGTATCTTACCTCGGTCCCTTGTACCAGACTGCACAGGAAGGGATGGTAGTCTTGATGTGCACGGGCATGCGGGGGAAAGACAATATATTTGAACACGGGAGAGTTCGGTTCCTCCAAGAGTCTGACTAAAGCAGAGCAGTCTCGTTCCTCCTGTCTGTCTAAAGTTGGTGGAGCCAATAGAGACTGCTGCTTGGCAGCGAGGTGAGCTATCCTTTGCTCTTCTCTCCCTCAGCCGTGCCTCACCTTAAAAGGCATAGAGTGTAGCATGCCACTGAACGGTATAGGTCATGCACCGTGGATGCGAAACCATTCCCTATATTAGTGTTTGGCCAGTAGCAGCTGCCGGCACGAACTCGGTGCTACAGAAGGCCCCCCGCCACCGGCGGGCAGACCAGAAGTGTTGAGCAATATGGGTCGCCTTCCTGCTACTACTGGGTGTGGGTCGCACCCAAGGCCAGGCCGTAGCACTCGGGCAAATACCCCCGCCAGCACCTAGGTGCTCCGGTAGGGATACAACCCAAGTGTACTGTCTCTCCCTGGTTGGATAAGTTGCTAGTGGTAGGGGCTCTACTGTTCTATCCCCGGAGGTCTAGAACACGTGGCCGTCAAATGGTGTATGTATATGACTGGTGGATTCCTGAAGGGGGTCCCCAGTCTTAGTCTAGTTAATATTTAAATAACCGGTCTCGGTCGGCAGTGCACAACATGTACAGTTCCTAGCAGGCGCGGTGAAGGACACTCTGTAAAGAATAGTCTCTACTAAAAGAACAAAGCTGTATTTATTAAGGACTTAATAAATACAGTGACACGTGCTATCACCTAACTGAGCATACTGTATGCTGGAAGTAACCTATGCTGAACAGGTGTAGGTGACCTGGTTCAAGGCTAATCAAGATGGTTAAGAAGTTGTCGGGGGATTAAACAAAAAGGTCCACTGCTCTAGTAGCAGGTAGGTGAATGCCCCTACTCGCAAGTAGAGGTGGCTAATGTTCAAGAAGGAATCAGTAGCAGAGGTGTTCGATGGTGATAGCAGAAGAAGCTTCTGGTAGAAAAAATCTATTTGCAATGAAGAGCCTCTGGTAGGTGGTAGTCGTTGACGTCACTGAAGCCTCTGGTGACGGCAATGGCAACAGCTACTGGTGGCTGCTGAAGACTGTTGTAGACAATGGGAGCAGCCTCTGGTCAGTTGCTGAAGACTTGGAGGTTGTCTAAGGCCCCAGCACAAGACGTGGTGAAGCAAGCTCAAGGATCAGAAAGAATAATTCGCGAGCCCTGCCGTGCACGGACTTATATAATCCAAAGGACAGGTGCAACGGCGGGCCGTGGGGGGAGGTGTGACGTCCCTCTAGCGCGAGGCTGGAGTAGAGGTAACAAGCCTCTGGTAATCTCTCAGCTTCATGCATATTCAGTGGCGCTCGGCTGTGCCCCAAAGCGGCTGACGGCTTGTAGGCTCTCAGGGGAGGGGAGGGCAATGTGCCCCTGGCTTGCGCAACCTTCGTATCCACGTGTTTGGAAGCGTGCTCCAGGGTTGTTGTGCTTCTGCAACGTCCGTGTACAGGTTGGTGGGGTTCGACTCTCACTTGGGTGTAGTAGGTATACTGGCGTCAAAAGAGATGAGTCATGATCGTTTGTAGTAGTACAATAAAGCGGCACGCGTGAAAATTAAGGTGATTAATTGTTGGTTAGGTGAAATTAGTATATAACGACTAATTCCTAACTGCTTTAGGGGTTGTTCTGAAGGAACAAATGCAGGGTTACAACAACTAGAATAATAGCGTCAATATTGCCAAGCACCGTTCAGTGGGCTGGGTGGAGGTCCTGAAGGGACATCGCCGCGACTTTATTACCAAAGGGTAGATTCTGGATTCTACACCAGAAAGTGGTAAGGAAAGCAGAGCAACATCTTCGGTAGCCTTTGGTACGTGCAGTCTCCCAGAAGAAGTCTGCACATCATTAGGTTTCTAAATGTATCATTCATAAGGACAAACTTAATAATCAGTACACACAAAATCAATACAAATCAACATAAACAAATACCTTTGTTCTGTGGGCATGATCATTGTGATCTCAGACTTTGATTTAGCTGACTGCAGGACTGGGTCTGTACTAGAACTGAAACAAAGAATTTGCTTTCTTTACCACACACCATCTTAAATAAAATCACAATTATAAACAAACAAAAACACATGAACAACATAAAAGATACAAACAAATTAATTTATAAAACCAAAATTACATATAAATTTATAAATTCAGTATAAAAAGATAAAAACAATAATACAATCTGCTATGGTGATGTACGTCCACAATAAAACCAGTCAGAAAATTTCATTACACTTATACCCGAACAGTAGCTTCCTGGAAGGGTGGCAGGGCAGCTATCCTACTTGGGAACTCCCTACATCAAGGCTGTTCACGATATAGTGAGCATTTTTGAAATCAACCATAGAAAAATTTTACTGCTCCTACCTGCATCTATTTCAACTGGTTCACTGAGAGACATGCGCACAATAAAGTTGGTAATGATGGATGGGAAGTAGTTCCATATCTTAACATCAAATAAAAAGTGTTAGGTAACCATTTCCAATAACTTAAATTATTTATTTCGCTTTCTGTTCTTTTTTAATGAATCGAAGAGTGAAAATTATCAGATTTGTAAAATATTTACTTTTCTAATAATTTCACAGTTTCACTTGACCGACGCATGAATAAAGTTATGAGGCCTATGACAATGTTAATCTTACATAAGGCGGAAGAATACACAACGTACATGTAAGTAGATCTTAAGCAGGGCTTTCAAAAGTGCTCATTTTACAGTGAATAGCCTATGGAAGATGGCTTGTACCCGACAGTACAACATGAAGAACTCATTAAAATATAGTACACACACTGACAGAATCATCAGAAAAGTACCATTTTAATTTATGTTACTATATACAGTATTTTGTAACCAAAATTTGCTAACTTAAAATTTTTTTAAAAATCAGTTAGCAAAAGTCTGTTTTTAATTACAATTTAAGTGTAACTCTATTCTGGATAATTCCAAAAGCACATTTTTCAAAAAAACTATCATGAAGCGAGACCATCACAATAATTACTCTGATTGAATGTAATAAAAATTATAAGGTAATAATGTTTACAAATATTTTCAACAGTTAATATTATGTGCATCCATTTCAACTACAAAAGTTATATTCATAATTAAAATGAATGGATATAAAAATTAATTATTAAAAATAGTTTTTACTATTAGTACCACTGTTTTCTTACATAAAACAGTAACAATTGTTATGATCACCCAACCTGACAAAGGTTTCCTCAAAAATTTGTTTTCTAAAGCATCCAGAATGGAAATACATTAAAAATGTTGATTAATAATACTCTTAATAATTAATTTTTTAAATATATATTTAAGTTGTACAGTTGGGTGCAGTGCTCCATTGGTAGCCACTCTCCTACCATCACCACCAGCATACCGAGAGAGGAACATATCCCAGCCAGGACACACTGAACACCAGCAACTCAGTGCCTCTACACAAGAAGAGATGTGGATGGCCAAAGTATCCTTTGACTGCCTGACAGATGAAAGCAGAGAGGTTGGTATTTGTCCTGTGGCTGGATAACCTTTACTTACTACCCCTTCACACTCCTCCAGCAGCATACACAAGAACTAGTTCTATCCCATACTGTGGTATCTAACTTCAACTAAAACTTATTTACTGAACTGAGCTGCTGCTCGGTTGCATACGCTGTTCACGGTAAAGTAATCACTTTATGAACAGACATGTGAAAAAAAACACCACCCATAACTGCACAATGTTATGGTACAAACTGATAAGTAGGTTCATAGTTAAGTTGGATCAGTGTCTTCAGATAAGGTATAGTCAGGGCCATTTTTGTCCTTTTCAAGTTGCCCAAGTCAACTGTCGGGGATGTGATTGAGAAGTGGAAACAGGAAGGCACAACCACAACAAAACCAAAGCTGGGTAAGCTACAAAGACCATCAACCATGATGCATGCCACTCTACTTCACAACTTCGCCCCATCAGTAAGCGCTCAGAGCATTTGGGGCAAGTCTAAAGCGGCAGAAAATTATTCCAGTGGCTACTACAAGGTTGACTCCACATGTTGGACAACTACAGACATGTAAATAATTAATGTGATTAATTAATAAATTGTACTGCCCACTCAGAAATTAGCATGCGGTCGCCACCCCTATAAACGAAGATTATTTTACCTGCCAAGTCACGGACATGCTAGAGCAGATAAAGAAGTTGACAGTGACACCGCAAGATTGCAGCACCCCTGCGACCAGTGACGTCATAGTCGCCGAGCCTCACGAAGAGGCGGAAAATATGTCATCAGCCTCCAGTCAGGGCAATAAGAAATGTGTGGCATGACCCACTGCCCAGAATAACCAACCTCTACACTGGAAGGCTACCAACCCCCGCCCCCCTGCAACAGCCCCGAAACTGAGATTTTGACTATATACGGAGAGCCGAAAACGCTCTTACGAGAATTCACCGGCCCACCGGCTACAGAGGTTGGGGGGCTCTCCTGGGTCCGAACAAGGCCAACCTCTCCAAGCCTGAAGAAGGCTCCCTCCATCCTTAGCAGCTTGAAAAAGCTCTCAACTCCAACTCCAGCTCCAGCAGCCGGCTCTTCAGCACCTACCCCGCAGCCCGCAGAGAAAACCCCAGAGCGAAGATCCAGAGGTAACCCTCAATGTCCTCACCCCAGCAACCCTTTACCCAAGTCATTCCTTGACTTCTGAGGTAGCAAACCAGACCAACGTCCCTTCTGGATACTAAGCACACCTCCTTACTTCGCTGTAAACTATGAAATTTTGTCATTCCTTGACTTCTGAGGTAGCAAACCGGACCAACGTCCCTTCTGGATACTAAGCTCCTTACTTCGCTGTAAACTATGAAATTTTAGCTGGTTGAGATTACTTACTTTGAAAGTTGAAACACAATTCAGGTTCGCCTTCACCTGACATTATATTTAATTTAATTAATTATTTTAACTTTAGTTTCCTTTAAACCAAGCTGCTATTCCCACCGTTTTCTGAAACCATTAATAAACACGCTTACTAAAATCTAATACTTTGGTGAGGTAGCCATTTATCATTCCTCATTAATTTTTATTGTAATTTATTCATTTTGAATTGTGAATATATTAATAAATTGCGGCTCACATTACCAATTACACGACCTCTGCAGAGTAATGAAGGAGTGGGCTGAACCCCATAGAATTCCTGGAGCCTGCATAAGGATATAGTCTGAATAAGACCGGGCCTTCTGAAGAGTGTCCAATGCACCCGAACATACCTGTGGTAGCGCACTGACCTAGCAAGTCTCGTCTCATGTGTAGCACCTTGGAGTGACTGAGCAAACCACTCCCCTGAGGGCTGGACTCCGACGGCTAGGATAAGAATGAGCAATTTCATTCAGTGGTATTTAGACAGAGCTTAGTGAAATAATGAATTATTCTATTAATTATTTCCTTTCTATTTTAATATAATCAATGACATTGAGTGTACCAATGACTAAAGGAGGTGGACAACAGAGTTGCATTCGCCGTCTAACTTAACGAGCTCTACATTGAGGTTTAATACAGCCATACATCTGAACCCGCTAATGAGCCTGTACCATGTTAACCCCCGCACGAGGTAAAGTCTATAATATCCTGTAGGGAAGTCCCACTTATTGATGAACACCAAAATAGTTATTTAGATCCACTATTAGGGATTTGTTGGCCGTGGGCCGATTATGACTACGTAAGTTATTGGATCCCACCAACGCTTACACCGGTAGAGAAACAATCTCGATCTATACAGACTAGCATTGCTATACCCCCTACCATGAGTAGAATTTGCACCACTGCCGGTAAAGTACTTAATATTATCATCCGCCCCAAACCAGTATGTAAACGCAGGCTAGCATCCCCCACCCTCGACTTCATACCTGGTCGTAAGCCCACGCAACCTGCCCCATATAGGCACCCAGGAAGTGAGCGAGAAGCTGAGTAGGATGTTGTCCAGGGACACATCTCAAACACCATCATTTTATTATCGTTTGCATCTTCATAAGCATTAAATTCATCTATTGCTGATAGCTGGCATCCTGTATCTTGGCGGCCTTCACAGCGAGCAAGATCAAACTCCTTGGGAGGGAGTCAATCACGATCAAACTCACCCTGGGGTTTGATTCCCCTCCAATTAATCAGACCCCTTCTACCAGGCGGTATCCTATCAGGTACCCAAACATGGGCAAAACCCCGACCTGCCAGATGAAAACCCTTATCCGACATACTTTTACCACCAAAGGGCCACTTCAATTATAACCCGGAGGGAAATTAGCACTCATACATGCACACTCCGCCTCCGGGAACCACACTCCACACGCATACGTGAGGATGGGTGACTGACCTATACACGAGTTTCAGCGTCTGGAAGCCAAGACCCACCAGTTTGCAGGTACCACAGCCCTCAGCTTTTGGAACAACACAACCACCTTATTCGCCGTATAGCGCACCTGACCATGGAATGCGAGACGAGCCTCCAAAATGTCTCTAAGATACTTCATCTCCTGTACCCTATTAACTACCCTGTTATTAAACCTGACAATAGGAGCTCGCTTTAAATTGCCTTTCAGCCGAATGCAGTTAGTTTTCTCTACCGAAAACTCCAATTTGAAGTCCTCTGCCCAATGGTCTATTCTCTGAAGGACACTCTCCGCCTTCTCCTCAAGATCTCCCCTTGTCCAGGCCGGAATCAGGAGTAGCCTGTCATCGGTATATCCATAAATCATGCAGCCATGCGGGAGGTCCAGCCTCAGCAGTCCCTCGAAGATCACATTCCATAATACAAGTCCGAGCACAGACCCTTGCTAGCAACCATTACTCAGCACTTTCTTCTCCCTGTGGGTTCCCATTTCTAGAGACACATTCTTTCCACCAGGGAGTTATTTATAATCCCGTAAATGTTCCTGGTGTATTCCAACAAGCGAAGCTGCCACAGAATCTGCAGCCACCACACACTGTTAAATGCCCCCGATATATTTAGGGATACGGACAACACATAGGTCTGATAATAGGTTCTCACTTGATTGACCATGATGACTGCCATTTCTATGCTCTTGCCTTTCATAGAGCCGTACTTATTTGATATTCCATTAGCTTCTTGTTGATGAGACTTCCAACGTCTTCCCCATCACAGACAAGGGTGTGATTGTTCTGTATCACTTTCCTTTTCTCAGGTTTCTCCTTCCTCACTTATAGATCACTATCAGGAGACCTTTCACCACTCTTTGGGGAAGGTACCTGTTTTCAGGCAATCATTGAACAGTCTAGCATTTCTTCCCGTATCCTCGGATATATTCAGAGGAGCATTTCCCCTGTCAATCCATCCATTCCTGGGACTTTCTTCAATTTTGTCTTCCTAACAATATTATTCAGCTCTTCCAGGTATAAGGGTGCCGTTTCCTCTGTACTCATCCCCATTTCCTGCATTCCTCTCATCTGGAGGTGATACTCCATTTCCCCAATATACGTATCATCTGGCAACAAGACTTCCATCATGTGCCTTGTGATCTCGAAGGACTGCAAAAGATGTCCATTAGCCTCAAGTGCTGGTAGCTCCTATGAGCCCTTACTTTCCCGTCACCATCCGGTAGACCAGACCCCATTGATCTTTGTTTCCCTATCCGTAACCAACTCTTCCCAGGCCTGCTGTCTCCTTTCTTAGTGTGTGCCTGTACACCGCTCTTGCGACATTGTACCCCTCAACTGTCCTCTGTCTTAATTCGAACTGGGATGTTCTTTTGAACTTGTTCCAGAGGGATTTCACCTCTTTTTGGAGAACTTCTAGTTCATCATCCCACCAAGGATGATGTGCAACTTTCTGGTGACCCAGGGAATTGCTTCCTCACGGACCCCCATTATTACCCTTACCAAGTTCTGTGCTCTTAGTCCAATGTCATGTTCTCCGAATTCCTCCTGTAGCCCTTCAGACCTCTGAAAAGGACTCAGTAAAAAAGGGGCCAGTTCGCCTTGGCTGCTACATATCGGGGTTTTTCTGATCTAGACTTTCCCTAACCATCCAACCAGATGGTGAACAGGATCATCTTATGGTTGCACTCGACCTCTTCAAACACTCTCCAGTCCCCAACAATTCCAGCTGCTCATGCCGTTGCCACAGTTATGTCTACATATGATTTTGTATCATGGGCAGGCGACAAGTATGTTGCTTCATGACCAGGTGGATTCACAACCTGCAGATTTCATTCCAGGAGATACTTGTTGACCTCTTCCCCTTAGTCGTCCGTTGCAGGAGAATTCCATAGTTCTGATTTGGCATTACGTCAGTGCCAAATACTATGCTCTTTTCCTCTGCTCTGTTTAGAATCAGATCCCACTGATTCAGATGTATCTCTAGTGGGTCTTGGTGTTGGAAGTATGAAGATGCAATCACCACACTTCTTCCTCCCATTTCCACCTTGATGCACGCATGATGCGTGTTCAAAAAAGCTTCCATTGGGATGTAATTAATCTCAGGATTACATACCCATATTCCAGCCATACCTTTATCTCCATACAGAACTGCCAGTTAACAAGAGGCCTTTCTAAAGGCCGTTGTTCAGCTGGTACCATTGGCCGCAATCTACCTAGACCGCACGGCCACCCAGCTGGCTGAAACATCATCCAGCGCAGAGGCCGCCAGCACCGAGGTTACGTCATCGCCCGACGCCAAGACCATTTTCACGGCCTCTCTTCATAGACGTGAAGGAGGACCACCGATAGGCGCTGTCACGATGGAGGTCACCACCCGACCTCTCACTAAGGCATCTTCAGTCGGAGGAGCAGGAGAAGAGCTCCATCAACTGTTCCACATGACTGACGTGTTTACGGTGTCCCCGACACCAGGGCCACTCCATTAACACAGCTCCCTGGACGAAGGAAAGCCACCAATGTGTCTTCAGCCGGAGGGGCAGCACAAGGAGTTCAGACAACAAGCCTGCCCCAGACGGTCAACAAGGGCCTGGTGTCGCTTGACACATGGGCCGAGCCGCCAGCGCAGCTTCCCAGACGAAGGAAAAGGATCCACAGCGAACCTGCTGTAGAGCAACAGGCCATCCCTAGGCTTCCGGCTCCAACATCTGCAGCCGGAGAGGTGGTAGCACCAACAGAACAACTGCCTCCACCAGCCACACAGTCAACAGCGAAGGTGTCTTCAACCGAGAGGGTAGGCGATAGTCTCCAGACTATCCCTGACAGCAACACAGATGACAGCAGAGCATCACAACGATGCAGCTGCCAATTGTTCCCCGGCACCTAGAGGTCAGCCCACTACCAGGGACAGTCACTCTACGGTGGCCGACCTTCTAAGTCAAGTGCAGCAGCCTCACACCTGCAAACCACAGAATATGACACTACGTAAGCAGGGGCGACCACCAAAGAAGAAGAGAATGCCGAAACAGTGGGTGAAAGTGCCACGCACAAACAGACTTAACTCTGATAACATTCAATATGCTATCTCTCTTGCTAAATCGTAAACACGTACCGCCATAGTACATTATTCAGTGAACAGTGACGTTAAATAATTATAAATAATTCTGGATGCTTAACTCTCTAATCAAGCTAGCTTTCTTACAGCCGTATCAGCTGTTCTTATTCCTTTCACTAACCTCACTGAGATTACATAACTTGCCAGTGCAGTTTAATGACTAGTCAAGTACTATTCATATAGTTAAAGTGAACACTTTGGACACCCAGAATGCCAGTGCCACGTGATAAGTGCTAAGAAGATGTCACGTATGTAAAAACTTTTGAAGTCACCGAATTTTTGTTGAAGAGAAAATGGACAAAATCGTTAAAAATTTCTACATATTGTTGAAAGAATTTTTCAAAGACTAATAATTCAACATGCTTTACTTTGTATACAGCCACCTCAAAAAATGTTAAATATTTTGTTAGCATTGTGTAAGATCAATAAACAACTTTCTATTCTCAAGGCTAACTCAAGTTCAATTTTATGTTGTATATAAAATTTTGGATTTTTAATCATTCATTTCTTGTTTTGTGTAGAATCACTTGAAGAAGCATCAAGCCTTTCTAATTATTTTGTATATAGTCATAAGCATTTTTTTACTTAATGATCACAATTTGCTATTTGTAGAATCACTCAAGGGATCACACATTAAAGAGACAGTCTAAACCGAAAAAAGTATGTGATAGCAATTCTGAAAATATGTGATATTTTTTTCAAGGGTATTCTTCCATGCACTCTTTTTCTATTTCTGTGTAGTGGTGTATCACATGCATTGTTTATTAGTTAACTTCAATGCCACACACTCGCTTTGCACAGCTTAGCAATCTGCTGAGACCATGGAATTCTCAGCTCGACTAAACCCCTAAGATTTCAATTACACATAACATTTCCTGCTGTACAACACATAGAAATACCACTGGTAGAGGTCATTTTTATTCTCCAAACCAGGCTGCCACAGCAGGATAATTAGCTCACACATGCCTTTACAAGTGAGGATTATGGCAACTTTTATTTTATTTTATGTTCATTGTAATCATATTTTATTCTCCCCAAGTGTCGAATTTAAACTGTGTGCTGTCCACCACCATGTCTTGCATTCTTTCCACAGGTTCAACTCTATAAAGATTTATTGTAAACACCCAAGCCTTACAGCTGATATTGTAAGGCCGTACACATTAAAAAATGAATGCCACGCATATCACAGACACCGGAAACCCCTTACATTCTTTTACACAAATAAAAGAAGATATCAAGGTCGGCTTGCAGCCTGGCACAACTGCACAACATGAGAGAGACAGACTGCTCATTCGCCATGCAACAGAGAGAGACAGCTTTGTCTAGACTGCCCAGCTCTTCATGAAAGAATCATCACATCACAGCACCTACCTGCCATCCACATGGCCAGTCAGCCACGCCACTCAGAAGCACAGCACAAAGCTGAGAATCGCACAAACCAGGTAATACAGAAGCCAATGGAGAGAAAAAAAAAACTGTTCTTGAGGGGACAGGTCCTACATTCCCTCAAAAGAATTTCTTTCTCGTCTCGTTCCTTCATGAAGATGAGTTTACTTCACAACGGAGCGAGGGAGCAGCAAATTGATGCACAACGCCTTTTCAACAATGAATAATCGACTTCAACTCATCAGTATGCATGCCTTTGCCGCTCGATTCTATGGAATTTGATTGTTGCCACACATCACGAGACATCAGGAATTGTACTGTCTACATAAGACAAAGGACAGACGCTTCATGCCAGATTGTATTATTCACAGGCCGAGCCACTGAAGTTATGCATCGAGATCATCCAAGTACTCCAGCGCGCCACAAGATGTCACTGCTCGTACGATCTCCGAGACATGAACCTGGATCCAGCGCTGGCCACTAACGTCACACGCCAAGAGGATCTATGCCACGCTTATTCCCGCCACAACTATAGCCAGGATGTGCCGGCCAGAGTATAAATAGTAGGGATGGGTCGATACTACATTTTATCGATACTGGATACCAGTTTCGATACCAAAACATTCTCACAATACTTGTTAACGAAACTTTTCTCGATACCAAATAAAAAATTGTCATGAACACAAAACAACTTGGCAAAGAAAATTGTTCATTTTACTAGTATCGTTGACACACACTGAACTACATAAAACCACACATTACACTGGAAACACGGCCCTTGAAGGCTTTTTGGAACACTTTCCAGAAGCTTTAGAATGCTCGCTGCCAGCAGAGATAATTATGGCATGCATTTAAAAGTTGCTGTTAGCATCTTGTGAACCGTTGGCCGAAGGATGCAGATTAATTTATGGTGATCTTTTCAAAAGTATCATATGCATTCTGAAAGCTAAGGTACGCTTATACCATAATTATGGCACAAGAAAATGTTTATTAAATAATTAAATGATAGTACACTTTTCAAAAGTATTGTATATACTCTGAAAGTTATGGTATGCTTGTACCATAACTATGGCACAAGAAAATGGGTTATACAATTTGATACTTTGGGATATTCTCATGCGATACTCGATACTATAAAGTATCAAGGGTATCGAGGTATCGTGGTATTAAGGATCTCATCCCTAATAAATAGCGAGCCACAACCCTTAAACGTCAGTCTGTTCTGTTCCATCACTGCATGCTTGTGCCACAGGAACCATCTGCCCACTTGTTTTCACCACACTCCTTGTGCCGGGGGATCATCTCCTACTACCTTGTCCCTTTCACATTCTTTGCCGAAGACTCCTACCAACGCCTACCTTGTCTTCATTGCATTCTGTGCCGAAGATTTCCTATCATTGTCTACGTCATCAAACACTAGACACTGCCGGCCCCTTCAGGGCAAAATAGTAGAGTAGTCCAATTAAAATTAGTATCATAACAATCATCTACCCTGCCATTGTTAGCATAGGGACAGGTCACCTTTGCCTGTCTCAGCATAATATTAAGCTTCCGTGAGCTTCTGCTGATGTTAGGAGGTAATGCGACTCCACACAGTTTATTTCCGCCACTGGAATAAACAGATATTTAACTAACTCGAGGGTATCTTTCCAGTAGTGTAATTCCTCTCCTAGTAAACGTCAGGCCCATCTATCTAAGGGATAGTAGGTGACCAGGGAATTTACTCAAAAAAGCCATACACAAGTAGAGTACCCACAAGCATTCTGGACGGCCACCCTTTCTGTGCACAACGGTGTATGGAACGGTAGAGCCTAGACACTAGGTACTCCATTTCCTGAGGTCAGCTTGTCACCTTGGTGCTTGCCCTCTGCACCGCGCTACTTGCGCAGGAAGAGGTATTCCCCGAGATGGGAAGACTGGTCCTCCTGAGACACTAACCCCTGTGCTGGGACTGTCCATCAGAGAGACCTGACTCTCAGTATTCACCGCGCTTCTTGTGCCGAGGACTGGGATAGGGAGACCGCACTATGTTGGCAGACACGGTACATGGTTCTACACCTGTATAAGATAACACTTCACCTGCTCCACCTACGCGAGCTTGATCGTAGTGAGTCTATCCTCATGCCCTACTCCCATCAGAGTGTTACCTGAGAAAGGGTTAAAAGGGTACACCCTGCCTCCGGGCACCAGCAGGAACTTAATCCCGTCCTTGCCGCACTCATGCACCTCCCACCGAGGGAGCGGGCCCAGGAGTTATGTCACTTGCAGAGACCAACCACATCGGAGATTCCGACAGATCTCTTTACAGTACCCGTCCGCCTCAGTGAAGAGACACACCCCGTGTTTGCAGCCTACTTGAGTGGACAAGACAAATTCCATGGGATCGCCAACTCAAGCTGGAGGGGAATACAAATAGCCCAGCCAGTCCCAGCAACCGTACACCCTAGCAAGCACCTGACCACCAGCCAGCCACGTTCTAACTCACACAAGTCAGAATCACTTCAGGTCAGACAGCCTCCACAGGTTATCCCTTGCCCAGGTATACCGGCTAAAGCTAACCCACCAAAGCGTAAAGTGGTACTCACCGCACCAGACATCGTGCCCTGCTGCACGTACGAACTAGAGAGTCACAAACACCACTGCCCCAGGTACGACTGACTTAGCACCCACCCCAAAAATGCCTTGATGTGATGACGTTCATCTCACCAGCCACAAGGTGTCAAGCATCAACCTAACCTATGTGGCTGTTCTTGAGCAAGACAAAAATGCTTCTATATTTATTACCAAAGTATCAAAACTAATAATTTATATACTGTAATATATACCAATTTGCCTAAATGTTTCTCAGTTCAAATATCTCTTGCAATGGCATTAAAAAACTACAAAAAAAAACATTATATTTCTGACTATTAGATTAATACTATTCAATAAGAAAACTGCATTAATTATACAGATTCACGTAAGCAAAAATGTTAACACTAAGACAGACACCATAAACTATTTTGTGCATAATGTAAAAAGCCCAGACATTGAAAAAAATTAAATTAAAGAATGTGTAGAAACTTCGCTCCTCACAACCTGTTAGCATCCACAGTGATAATTGCTACTACAGGTATTTGGAGAGTGGAGAACGGCTTGTATACTTTCCTACTAACCACAAATTACAAAACTGATAAAAATCAATTTTGGCTACGGCTGGATACCGTAATTTCTACGTAAAATTATATGTGCCTTTTTTCTGTTTAATGAAGACCTGTAAACATTTGCACCAAACATTCCAATGCTGATACATATGTAAATTCTCATACAGCAAGAGAACCAATAATACTCTTACGTGCTCATTGCTTTGCATCCCACGTGAGTGAGTTTAAGAGAAGAACAGCAGTTATATGATAGCGGCGGTGGCAGCAAGACGATGAAGTGTTTTGAATTACACGCACGTGCTAAACAGAGAGCCACGTATCTATTACCAAAAAAGCGAGCTGACAAGATGATCCTTTTTTGATGCATGCCGCTGACCATGGTTGTACTAATTTCTGCATTTATCTGATGAATGCTCTGGATTACTGAACACATTCTCTAACTGTGACTCGGGTGCGTTGAACCTTCCAAATGGTCAGGGTGAACGCTATATAAGTGTTCCGAGCAATAGAAGACGAGCAACGAGAGAAGTGACCAGCTTAGGGAAATCTGTGACAGTGGGTATCAAGCAATGAAAAGTGGACTAGATGAGTGAGTGAAAGACGTTACAAATTGTGGCAACAAATAGACTGAACTCATGTTAATAATGAGTATACGTTAATTGACTGTAACCAGACATAATTAAGGATGTTAATTAGAGTTGAAATAGAAATTAAATATGGCGCTCACTGTTAAATAAAAAGTTTAATAGAGGAGACAGATAATTTAATGCTTTAAATAACAGCTAGGTGAATATATTAGAAATCAAATTTAGTTATTTTATTTTTATTAAAACTTCCTTCCCTCACAAACTCAGATACGCCCCCCAGGCATCCCATGTAACACTGGTGTAAGAAGTGGGATGAAGGCATTTAATTGTTAATCACGTTAGGCAGTAGGTTAGAATACATTGACATTAGTAATAGTTGTGGGTGGAAATAATTAAGACTGTTTTGTACAACTGACACAGTGAATGTTAACGAGGAAAATGTCTGCAGAACTTGAAGCACTGCAAGCATTGATTGAGGAGCTGAGTAACCAAGTTAGTGCAAGTGTAAATAGCTTGAAAGATGTAAATAACAAAGTTAGTAATGTAAACGTGACTGTAAATACTCAAATTAGTACGGTGAAAGAAAGCATGAACGAAATTGTAAATACCCTAATTAGTTCAGTAATAGTAAGTGTAATCGGGAATGTAAATAGCCAGATAACTAATGTACGTGATTTAGTAGACCGGAAAATAGTTTCTGTAAATGCAAATGTAGACAGGAAAATAGAAGGCATTAGCGAGTTAGTGAAGATGAAAATTGACAGTGTAAATGAAAGAATGGACACTGTAAATTAAAGAATGGACAGTGTCAAGAATGAAGTGAAACAGAAAATAAGTGCAATGAATAAGGAATAGCAGGAATTTCTGCAAAAGCGAAATTCTACTAGCACAACATCGCTAGCTGAGAAAGTGAGGATGCAGTACAAGTAGTAACCAACGCAGTAATCTCAAAAGATAGTCAGCAACTCTGCAGCATTGGTGATGCTCAGCCAGGTGTGGGGAAGGGGATCTCAATTAAGCCCGTCCCTTACGATGGCCAGACTTCTTGGAGGGAGTACCAACACCAGTTTTAAATAGTTGCAACCCTGAATGGCTGGTCAGGCAAGCAGCGGGTTTACTACCTCGCAACTGTACTGAGAGGCCCCGCATTGAGCATACTACAATCTCTGCCAGAACGACATTGAATGTAGTACCCCAACACTGGTACCTGCGATATACCCACCATACACAGCTGCGAAGCCACACCCAGTGACCAGGAGAACCACTGCATGAGTTACGGCAACTCACTGTGCGGCTCTCCCACCTACCTCTGAAAAGGTGTCCCGACATATGTCTGACATCATCGCAATCAGTTTCCTCATCAATGCCATCGCTAGGACAAAGGTACGGCAAGCAGTACATCTGGCTGCACACCACAACATGCAGGACGCCCTGGCCCGAGCACTGGAGGTGGAATCAGCCAGACAGGAGCCCGCACCCTGACGTCCAGTACACACAGTGACGCTGAACAAAGACGAAAACAGGATAACGAAGACACTGAAGGAGTTGCAGTTGGCCTTGAGGGATATCACTTCCAAGATTCATGCTACAGAGCTTTGCCGTCCCCCACACAAATGGAGGAAGTGTTGGTCATGTGGACAGCTGGGGCACCCGAGAGATTATTGCCTACAAGAGAAGCAGCAGCCAGTAAAGAGACAGTGTGGTGACAAACAAATGGCCTCTGTGAGCGCATACAAGCACATGCGTGAAGAAATCTGTGAGCTTCGTGCATATGCCCAACTGAGACACCGCATCAACGAGCTGATGCTGCAGGCCGCACACCTCACAAAGCAATTGGAAAATGCACATGATGACCTGCGAGTGCTGTCCAGAAGCCCTGTACACACTGTTCCATATAACAGTGAAAGGTGCCCATGGTATGGAGTGAATGATGTGATGGTCCCCCCCCCCCCTTCCTCAGTAGTAGCTCTAGAAGATAGCAGTCCAATGAAAGAAGTGGTTCAGGAGACAAAGAGGCAGTTGCATGAACTGGAGAAAAGGAGTGAGGCAATCGACAGGAGGTGCCAGTGCTTCAATGTACGTCGGACGAAGATCCAGACACAACCTGCAGCATCCACTGCAAGTGTCAGCACTTTTCTGATTGGTAGACACGGTCTAATGTAAGATGAATGGGAAAATTCTGGTGTTGCTTCATCTATTCAAACCGATAATGAAAGGATTAGTCATTATGTAAGACACAAACGACCATATAGTGGCAGGCTGAAGACCTAGTAAGAGAGGAGAACGTAGGGAGAGGTATTTAAAGAAAGACAACTGGTGTGGCTATAAAACCCACAGAGACGAAAGAGGTAGTCGAATCTACAGAAATGTTGGGAAGGCTTCTACAGGATTCTGAAAATCAATAATGTGATCTTTCGGATTTGTAGTCAAGTCTCTTGGGCGGAGCCAAAGGTTGTCCACATCGACCGACTGGCACTCTACGAAGATCCCGACATTGCAGAGTCTGTTCGGGACGAAGAGACTTAAGGAGGGGGCAGTTCACTGCTTTGCATACTGCGTGAAGAAATGGAAGCGAAGGGCAACAGTTATATGACAGGGCAGCAGCAAGACACTGAAGTATTTTGAATTAAAGACAAGTGCTAAACCAATAACCACGTATCTATTACCAAAAAAAGCCAGCAGACACAATAATACTTTTGTGATGCATGCGCTGACCCTGGTTGTATTGATTTCTGTGTTTATCTGAAGAATGCTTTGGATTACTGACCTTGTTATCTCAGCATGACTTGGGGTGCATTGAACCTTCCAGATGGTCAGGGTGAACGCTATGTAAGTGTGACAGACACTGGGCTGAGTTGATGAGTGAATGAGTGGCTGAGTTTGGAGTGGCAGAAGACGAGCAGTGAGAGAAGTGTCCAGCAGAAGGGAAATCTGCGACTGAGAGTATCAAGCAGTGAAAAGTGTGACTGGCAAGCTGGAGTACTGGACTAGATGCCCGAGTGAAAGACATTACAAATTGTAGCAACAGACAGACTAAACACATGTTAATAATGAGTATGAGTTAATTGACCGTAACCAAGCAGACATAATTAAGGACATTAATTTGACTTGAAATAGACTATTGTGCTCACTGTTAAATAAAAAGAGTAATAATGGAGACAGATAATTTAATGATGTAAATAATAGCTGTGTGAATAAATTAGAAATCAAATTTATTTTTTTTTTTTTATTAAAATCCCCATCCCTCACGAACTATGATACGCCCCTCAGATATCCCATGTAACAATACCATCACTTATGCAACACTCACCTCTGAAACTTACTTGAAGTTTCCACTTTAGTCACAGAAATTAAAAGTCTGTTCTGGAAGCAGGTGATTTTCTTTATGTGCTTTCTGCAGCTGAAACACTTCTTTACCTCTGCAACGAGCTTCCACACCATATCAACCAGCTTAAACCTCATATACTCCAAATTCTTTGTGTGTGTTTGTCCACTTGTCTCATCCTTGGTCTGTACACTGTCTGCAAGCACAACATTTTTTTTTTATTCATTTTAAATCTCCAACTGTTCTGTTAACATTGTCATGTTCATGTACACACTATATGTTTTTAAAAATTCCTATTGAAATAATCAAATAAATGGAATGTATTAGGTGAATAAATGGCAAAGTACACAGCAAAAAGCAGAAAAATTTTGAGGCAGCAATAGATTTAAAAAAAAAATCAAATACGCCAATACTTGCAAGAATTACTGTTTTCATACAAAACTTCTTAAAAACAACTAGTAACATATGTAATTTTCGAAATGCACTGATATTTATACTGTTTACAAATAATATGTACACACATGCATAGTATGTGTACTATGAAAGCAGTTGTTTATTTCCTTAGGTTTTGCATGTGGTGACTGCGGACATGACCTGAGCTACAAGTACAAGATCACTGCATTAGACAAATTAAATCTTTGTTTCAGTAGTCATGTTGTGTATCATGTATAGCGTGAACTGTCTAATACAGTTGTGCATAAACTCGTACAGCTTTCAAAATATACACTCAATATACCAAGCAAGGTAGTGCAGTGGTAATGAAAAAACGTATTAAGCCAGGGCTGCCCCCAGCCCTGAAGCTGATATCCTGGTTCCTGTATATAAAAATCCTGTAAAAGCCTGGAATCATTGCATCAAATCCTGTAAAATCCTTGGAATAAAAAAAAAATTACAGAAAAAAATGTGTATATGAAAGACGTTTACATATTTAATGTAGTAGTTTTGGTTTGGAATGTACAAACTATGGTAATTATTTTCTCCACTTACACTTATACTTTTGTTTATACAAAAATTGTATCTGCGATAATTTTCATTTCATCACCATTGTGATATCAATACCAAACGGAAAATACAGTCAACAAATTCGGATTGCATGCGTAAAAACTGCAATTTGTGGCAAAGGATCTTTTCAATAATGGTTTTAGCCTATGCATGTGATCATACAAGCAGGAATATAAATATGTAGATAACTGTATACCCACGCCAGTGAATAATTAAGAAGAATTTTTTTGACATACATTATTGAAGCAATGGCATATGTCCAAAATATTTTGCTTAATTATCCACCTCCATTATAAGATAAAAATCTTACAAAGAAATGCATCAGTGAAACTGAGACACATCCCTGTGGGCGCTAGTGTCGCCATTTTGAGAAAGAAAGAAAAAAAGGAAAAAAAAGTGTTTGGGTTTGGATTTTTTCTAGTGTGTCAAAAATCTGTAAAAACTGATAAAATCCATAGGCAGGCCTGTATTAAGGACAAAGGACTTGTCCATTTTAAGTGGCCACAAGTTTTTTATATCTCGTTCAGTGAAACACGTAGGGCCTATTTTTGGTGCTTGCCACACTCAACTCAAAGCCCTCACTGCACATTTGCAGCTAGTTGAGAAACATAAACACACACAAAATGATGTCTTTGTTTCATTCTTTCAATGGAAAAAGGAATAGGTTTTTTTTTAAATATAAATTATGAATGTTTCTGAAACCCCTCATTAGAATTTATTCAATAAACTGATAAAAACTATAAATTCTGTGACTTCTACTTGCAGAAGACCTCTTTTAATAACGTAACTATCAGAGAAATTCTCCAGATTTACATTTTTTATGGTTTCTTTATTTCTAAATAACTCCAGGTGAATGCAAGGATGGTTCCTTTATAAGGTCATGGCTGCTTTTTCTCATTTCCATATCTGAGAGCATTTAGTTCCATCTGCAATGACACTGTAATTGATGAAACCTTAGGCGATACACAAGTAAAATTCCATAGATAAAGTTCAGATTTAAATAACATACAACAGACTTGGCTGAATGATGGCGTTGTCGAATCCACAGAAACAGTTGACGTATCTCACAACAAAAGAAGATAATATATTTATTATATTGCTCAGGGTATCCCCTTTAATATTTTTGAAGCAAGATTAATTAATCTCTTTTCTGTACTGACCAAAAGCTTGTCAAGTTTGTGTCATGAAAGACTCCATTTTAAACTTTTAATAATTTTGAAAAGGTAATTTACTTTAGTGTTTTAACTGAAGTAAATTAACTGATTATGGTATAAGTTAAACTAATTTGTTATCACAGCTATTGTTGTGATGGTGGCAAGCCTCCATCACCTTAGTTTGTGTAACAACCCGTTTTACCGCTGACCTCTGTGAAGTCCATATCCCCTCCTTTTCCTCCCCTTGATACCCCTACCTGCTGTACCCCACCTTTAATGTATCACAATTTTTTATGATGTCAAATAAATTTATATATATTAGGCCCTGCACACGCTCCCGTCTTCCTACTCTCCCGGCAGCAGCGACGACACGCATGCAGAACTTGAGCATGTCTTGGGACAAGGTGGTTTTCAGTTGATTACTATGGGCACGACGCATCTTTGAGAATATGTTGGTGTACATCAACTAAGTTCATAGCCAGCTACACTTGTTCGAATTTTAGAGGCTTTAAATGCTGGTCGAGACGTCTCAACAAAACAGTGAAACATGGTAGAGAGAAAGTTTGTTAAACATTTTCTGGGCTTTAGAGTTTTAGCGTGTTCTGAGTTTGTCATGTTTTTATACTTGTGCTAGTTTTGCGGACATGCAGCAGTTGTGTTTTTCTAAATTTAGTTTAGTAGTACGTTCTAAATTTTCTTTTGGTATCAACTAAACTGTTCTGTTGTGTGTTCACATCATAGTGTACTCTGTCTGCTGTCCCATTTGTCTTGCCCAAACTGGTAATTATCTATATGCTCATCCACGACTAATACGTTCTACGTTTTAATAAGGTGCCATCTAAGCTTTTTTACAACTGGATGCTTTGCTTGGATTCACTATGAACCGCCGTCCAGCTGAAGAAGTTTTTATTGTGATTTTAATTAGCTTTTAAAATAGTGTGTATGAGGAAAATTTTGTTAGGGGCCACTCACGACTGCTCTGCGTCGTGGGGCTTTTGGTGTGCTGTAAGTCTTTTAATAATCATAAACGTCCAGCTTTTAAATTAAAATAAAGTCTACAATTCAGTATTGTTATTGTGCCATGAGTTGGTTGAGACGTTCTCAATGTTGTGCTTTTTAGGGCATCTAATTGTTTTAATTTGCTGCCACAAGTTATATCAGTGTTAATTCATTGGTATCGGTTTGCCAAATAGTCAATGGTATGCATGTACGATGAATATAATTCCCGTTACAAGGAGTTATACGGACATGTTGGTGTTACATGTTGGGACTCCGAGGTATTTTGAAATTCAAATGTATGCATTTAAATACATCATCGCCAGTGAAGCAATTTTTTGGTAATATTGTCAAGTAGTTAATTCTACATAACATAATATTTCCAAATCATGATTAATGATTTTAAAAGTCATCCTTCCTTGCGTTGAGTGTACAGTATTGCTAAAGTTTTGCTTGAACCATTTCCTACATTGTTCAGCAGTCTGTTAAAGGAATGAAAAGGGTTGACTCTTATTTTATTGTGGAATAAATACAAACTTTAGCTGAACTTACTGTCAAGTGGTCAGCTGTGAGCTGATTGAGTATTTTGTTGTACATAGTAAAATGTCATGAGGATTAACCATTCTTTATTGTACAAATGTTGAATAATTTTAAGAGTTGTTATATTTGACTCGTAATTAATGTTGAGTGAAAATATTTTATGCACGAGCCTATGGTGTATTGGTCAGCTGAGCTGAATGAACATTATTGTAAAGGTTTAATTTATTTTGTGGCTCACAATCCTAAATTGGCGTGCTTTGTTTTAATATTAATTTTCATAAAGGAGCATTGGCTAATTGTAAATAATGTTCATGCTCATAAAATTTGTATGACTTTTGTAGAAAACCTGTTGTACATTATATTTTGGTCTGAAAATATACGTTTATTACCAATTCTTGTATTTTACAATTTCAAGAGTTAATCTTTAATGTTGTAATGCATGATCTATGTTGTCAATTATCTTGTCATATGTACTTGACTATTCTCAAGGCTTACTTATTTAAAAGTCTCTCTTTCAATTTGCTTAGGATAAATTCAATGAAATGATTTTATAATGCACAACAAAGTAACATCTTTTTATTTATTAGCAATTCAGTCTTCCCCTGGGCCTATACGTTATTAATTACGCAAGATATGGTCTAAATACAACGTGCTCACAAATTCTCCAAACAAACTCCTAGGACTTGTAGAGGGGACTGAGTAGATGATTTTTGAATAGGAACCCATGTCCGGAAACATATCGTTTCCATGCAACAATTATTTCATATCAGGTATTTTACACATGACCGTCCAGAATACCTGCCCACACATTGATAGAAAATCTGTGCTGGAATCCCTGGACATGCGTGATATTTAGGGTTTTTGTCTGCCCAGACATGGCTGTTTTGAGAATCGAGAACACTGTTCCTAGTGAATTTACATTCATCTGTGAACAGAACGTGACATGGGAATGGGCGCGTATATGTAGCGGTGCAGGAACCACATACAGAAGTTAACACGTGGTGCAAAATTGGCTGGACCCAAAGACTGTACCCATTGGAGGTGGTAAAGATGTAGTTGTTGCTTGTGCAGAACCATCCAGACTATGCTGGGAGCAATACCCATTGCACGCGCAATTGTTCGCGTACTCGCCAATGGGCTCTGTTCAACGTGATGCAATACAGCCTCTTCCAATTCAAGAGTGCGGCTTCTCTTTGGAGCCCCACAGTCGTTCCTGTCGGCGGTGAAGCTACCTTGTTCTCGGAGTCGTTGCATAACTGTGGCAAAAAGGATATGCGATTGTGTCACACATTGTGGATAATGCTCTTGATACAGCCAACGAGCTACTCTTGCATTACCTTCAGCTGTGCTATACATGAGGAACATGTCTGTGTATTCTGCATTACAACCCTAATGTCATCAAGGGGCGCTCACATGTCTCAGGCTAGCTCATAAGAGGGTTCTTCCCTTCAAGTTGGGTTTTCTTGTTACAGATTGTGTAGGTTATGAGCACTCTGGTTTAAGGGACGACTTGGGGATTGTAACCCCTAGATTTAATTTTACTTTGAAAATTCTGCTCGACACAGTATGTGTACGGGTAACGGTGGTGGCCTCCAAATAGAATGCGATAGCCAGTATCGCTGGAACCATACCAACAAGGCAATACTCTCGTGGCGGCAAGATGCCAGTGTACAAAGTGGGACGTGTAGGCTTGCATGTAGGCACGAAGTCGGGCTCACACATACTGTAATGGGTCAATGCTTTATCTGCTGTTCACGAGGCAACGGCCCCTTACTCTTCTTTTCCTCCTGTCTCGCCGGGGCGGCCGGCTGTGGAACAGCGGCCTACTCTGGTTGCGGTGGAAGAGGGCCCTGGCTGCTTGCAGGCTCTCGTGGTATGTGAGGAGAAGTGAAAGTATAAGGTTCAGGAAGTGGAAGGTGGCCGTACCCCAGTACGTCGTTATTAAGAATAACTATTAATAAGTATTCTAGAGGAATTCAGCATACTTCTCTAGTAGGTAGTGTAAAAAAAGAAAATCACCTCAGGAATTAAATTAGTAATTTCTTGTTCCAAATTTCTAAATGACTGTTTCAGGCATAATTTCTGCCCACACCTATGTGTTCGTGACTAAAGGTCAAATTAAAAGAACAGTTGTGAAAACTACGTAAGACAAAGCCGGGTAGGATAGCAAGCCCTATTGTCTGCTCCTAAGAGGACAACTGGATCCAGTGTGATCTGCCATATAGCTCCAGTCCAGCTATTCACTAGCCAGAATAGAACTATAGAACTGGGACAGCACGTGGATAGTGGAACCCTTAAATGTAGCAACTTCCAGTGAAGGTCTCCCCCGAAGGTTAGCCACTGAAATACAGTTTGCATTACCTTGGCCAAACTTGGAATACCGTTAGATTGTTGTGTGTCTGCCGTTTGGTGAGATACACATAGCCGGCGTTATCTTACGTGCAACACAAGTTAACTAAGTTCAAAAATACAACGCTCAAAAAGGGACAAATAGTTTCTAAACTGTGAATAAACAAGAACCATGAAATAGATTTGGAATATGTTTTACTACAGAACATATTAAACAAAAAAGTAATGTTACAAACACGTTGGCTGCACTCTCCTAATAAAGTAAAATTATTTAAAATAATTATTTTACTTTTAACTTGCGGAAGCAAAACACAAAAGGCAAGGTGAAGGCAAACCTGGTAAAAGACATTGTGTGTTTTGTAATTGAATGAATTGAATATTCAAATAACAATTAAACTTATTATTTAAAATACAAACAATGGTAATCCTAACCCTAATTAGGCAGGGTGTCATGAAGGGACCTAGACATGTGTTCAATAAGGGTGTTCCTCACCCAACTGGTGAGGAGGCCGCCTGGCTAGGGCCTTATTAAGGAGTTGTCTGGAAGGGACATGTCGTGACCTAGAATACCTGATTCGGACAAGGAGGACGAGGTATTGAAGGAGTGAATAGGACGACGTGGTAGGAGCCTCTGGTGTACGTCGACAACCCTGGAGTTGCTGGTGGATGCGGCTGCAGAGGTTGAGGGTCTCGGGTTAACGGCAGTCCTCCGGGAGGTGCTCGATGCAGCCCGAGAGGATGCAGACCTTCTGGGAGCTGTCGGCATTGTTGCCGTCCACTACACTACTTGCGGTCACCAGTAGAGTGAAGGACTCTGCCCTGGTGCTAGCACTGTCAACTCTTGCAGCCAGACTGTGCAGCAATCACACATGAGGCCTAGGCTGGGGTGCTTTTATAGTCATTTTTCCAGGTTATAGGCACTCAAGAGGGGTGCTAGGAATTAGTACCACCTCTCGGGGGTGGAACTTGTGACATCACATGCATGAACCATGGATCCTTATCTGTGGTGGCGCGAGGCTCTCGAGGAGTCCGTGACTTTCTAACAGGCAGCTCGCATTCCCACAGCTGTGCAAAATTCAAATGGTGCGCAGTGTGTTTAGCGGGAGCGGCAAAATAGTATGAGCACTTCTTCGGAGAGGGGCCTTGACGTGAAGACTTCTAGTAGAGTTTTGGCACACAGTAAAAGCAAGGAACACATGGTTATTTAGTGAGTTGAGTCTCTGTCAACTGAGGTTGGTTGATGTGTCCTGCCTCTGCCTCCATTACCTTTTGTGCGTGGGAGTGACTAGCCCCGTGAAGAGTAGCCATGGGGCGTAGTTGTTTATTACTGAAGCACTTTCTCCAAGCACAAAATGTGTCATGTGTCAGTATGTGTGTGTGCCTGTGCCTGTGCGCGCGTGTGTGTGTGTGTGTCTATATATATATATATATATATATATATATATCCTCCACTGTGTGCTCACTTGGGCAGAAAATGTGTAGGCAATAGCCACCGGCCAATTCTGGTTCTTTATAGGTCTTCATCCCAGCCAGCAAAGGACTAAATATGTCTAGACTGAACACACTTAAAAATTGGTTGCTTAAATTTTATGTCTGTGGAGACATGTTTATGTTCAATCCTTGGCCATTTAACAAGCGTTTTGTCTCGAAGGACTGGAGTAGTTATGTTGACAGTTGAATGCATTTTGAATTAATTGTACTACAGTTAACTTTGAAGGTTCCATCCACTGAAGTGATAAATTAATATGAAAATTATTAACTACAAAACCCTTGCACTTCCACCTTTCTAGTAAAATTATAATAATTTTCACATACCTAACACTTCCTTTTCATATGTATCCAACTTCTCCTTAACGACAAGGCCCAATGCTGCTTCGTTGATTGCAGAAGTTGCATTGCTCACGCCCAAGACTTTGCAAGAGGCCACAGCCTCCGCCATGACCGTCTCTGCATCCTGGGCCTCCGTGAGGAGCCCTGCATCCAACAGCCGCAGCTGCGTCATCAGCAGGTACTTCAAGTAATCTGGAACATCATATACCACGTTTTCCAACTCGTGCTACATACACACACTCTGCAAATTTGAAGTACAACTATTATTTTACTGCCCAAAGTCAGTGCTTGTTTATCTGTCAATTTGCACTGCAACCAGCATCAACCCTAGAGAAAATTCACAAATTATTGCATTCCATGTGCAGTTCTTCAATGCAGTTCACAGAACTGAAACAAGGAAAACCTCTGCATTCTGTGTGAGTGCAACAATAATGATTCACCAATGCACACCACATAACATGCTGTGTAGTTTCCAGATGTATAGTTGATGCAATGATTAACAGTAATCACAGGCCAAAAACTGCTTTCACTTAATGCACCATAGAACGGAAAAAACTTGAAATGTAGAAATGTGTATACGAATTTGTGCAAATTTATATTGAGAGAACAGAAAATTCATGCAACATACACGTCAATATATCTATCAAGTGATGTAAGGCAAAGAAAATCCCAATGGTTTAAAAATGAGTCTTTAGAAAATTAGACTAAATTAAGTAAGAGTTGTTTAACTTGTAAAACATTATGAATAAATAATGAAAAATTTAAAATGTACAGTTACAAATCTAACTTACCCATGAAAAACCACCAACCCAAATTTTTTACTACAAATATATCCAACATAGACAACATCTGACAATAACTACCCTAGTACACATTGCAATAAACTGTAACAAATCATGTAAGTTATTAGGAGCACTCCTGGAATGTGTTAGTAGGAATGAAACAAAAAATAAATAAAATAAAAAAAGTTTTCTTGTCACCATCAAATTAAAAATTATATATTATTTAAATGAGAACACCCTAACACTGCAAAATTAAAAAGTCTTAAACCTTTTCCAGTTTTTAAATAAAATGTGTCATATTGTTATTTATCATATTTATATATTTATCATCTCATGTATTATATTGTTTATGCATATCAAATTTATTATTGATTCATATGACATACCACTTGTATTAATAATGGATCTATGTAAATCATATTTTATTTCTGTAATTATTATGACATTGTATCATTAACTTGAAAATGTGTTCTGGTGGAGGATCACAAGAAATTATGCTAGGATACTGAAACCCCTCCTAAAATTATTGACCCTTAAAAAATAGTCAGGTCTCCCATTTCATTGCTCATCACTAACTGCAGCAATCTTGAAGGCACTGGATTTGATACAGAAAATCCAAGGGATTGCGAATGTCAGTTGTGACCCGTAGAGACAGGCGGTGGCACAGGATGCTTTGTCACTTTCAACAAAAATAAAACAAAGAAATTAAATGTTTTCCATCTTCTGTACATGTTCGCAACAAAACAGTCAGAGTCATGTGATTCAAATAACAACACAAACCAATGCTTTCCAAAGTTTTGCCATACTAACACCTCACCAAGCTCCTCGATTTGTTGTGACAACCTATCCCGGAAATAAAAATAGCTTATACTCAACTTATCTCAGCATCTGCCATCATTACACACCTTGTAGACATAAAGATGTTATTTTTATTTGTAATACAGCATGAACCCAACCACTTTTCTCCTTCATTTGTATCTAAAGTCATAAACGTAAGGATATTGAACGACATTAATTAAAAAAATGAAGACATTTAATTACAACAGGTTGTATGGACGACAATGACCCTTCCCACCTCATCAGCCGACATAAGGAGGTGGAGGTGTGCTGTGAGGTAGCTGGTAACCGAGATTTCGACCTTAATAGTAAACCAGCGGAGGAACCATCTTTCCTCAAACCAACAGCACATTGTTACGCAAATTTATATTAATTAATAATTGAATTAATTTCAAACATTCCTCCACCCTTCCTCTCTCTTTTGTAAGTAAATAAAATGGAAAAAAGATTGGAACAACTAACAACATATGCACTATACTACACTGTGCAACTGTCTGTCACTTGCCGTGCACATTAAATTTAATTGATATTAAGGACGGCTGGTTGAGCTGGACTAGCTGCCCCTAACCTGGACCTTACTTATAATTACTAGTAGCATGTAAGGACAACGGCCCCCACGGATCTCTATTTCCTCTGTGGCACCAGTGTGATAGCACACTGTCATCTCTGTGTGATGACATAGGACAGACAGTGTCATTACCCTGAGATGAACTTTTGTACTTCAGAGAACCACTCCATATGTTACTGAGTGTATTAGGAGAGTTTTCAAGGAGTGGCTCAGCAGTCAGCTACCAATGGGGTTAGGTGGTTATAATACTAGGTGTTTTGGTTGAGAAGGGGTGCCTTCGAAACAATAAAGGGACTGTTCCAACATAACTTGCCTATTCTAGTTGTTGCCTCATCTTTCCTAGCTTTGGTCTCTCAAGAGCCAAGTCGTATGATACTCTGGACACCCCTGCTGAGAAGTGTCTGTTAACTCCGTTCACCACATCCAGCCTCTGCACAGGGGGAGTGTGAACACGAGAGTTTTGCGAGACAAGGTTCACTTGAGTAAAATCACTCAATACTCATAACTAGGGATGGGAACACAATAATTCGATACTTTATAGTATTGAGTATCGCATGAGAATATCCTAAATTACTGAATTTCAACACCCATTTTCTCATTCCATAATTATGGTACAAGTGTACCATAACTTTCAGAATATGTAAGATACTTTTGAAAAGCATACCATAATTTAATCATTTAATATACCATAACAATGGTATGAGTGTACCATAACTTTTGGAATGTATACGATAATTTTGAAAGGAGTACCATGATTTAATCTACATCTTTCGGGCATTCCAATGCACCCATAAAATTTGACCTAGGTCCAAAAGGTCACAAGATATTAACAGCAAATTTTTAAAGTGTACCATATTATTATCTCGGCTGGCGGCGAGCATTCCAAAAAGCCTTTGCGGGTTAAGTTTCCCGTGTAATGTGGGTTTTTTTTAAATATATTTTCAGTGTGTGTTGATGACACTAGTAAAATGAGCAATTTTCTTGGCCAAGTTGTCATGTGTTCATGACAATTTTAATTTTATATCGAGAAAAGTATCGGTACCGAGTATCATGAGAATGTTTTGGTATTGAAACTGGTATCAAGTATCGAGAAAATGTAGTATCGACCCATCCCTACTCGTAACTTCCTGATACTGTGCCGAGCATCTGTGTGAGGGGATGCAGATAGGAGGGTTTTGTGGGCAAAATCACTATTTATTCACCTGTGCCTCCAAAAATTTTTTTTTTATGAAATATTAATTAATCGAAAGGCAAGGAATCTACAAAATATAACAGTGGTCTTACATATGATCTTGTGGTGAGTGGCATCTCTGCAAACAGACATATGAACAACCGGCTTGAAATTGGAGGGATAAGGTTTGGCTGTCCTCGGATCACCTTGTTTCCTCCCTTACATAACTGGCAAATCATGTGACGAATGGGAGACTGTTGCCTAGCAACCAGTGTGGCATCCTTGTGCCCTCCATCTTGTAGCCAACTGAGTGGAGGTAATGGAGTATGTGGAGGGACTTCAGGCTGTTTCAGCATCTTCCCTCCTCCATTCTTTAAACGTGCGCAATAATGCTCACCTCAACCCACAGCTTTCAACCAATTTTCACCAAATACCTTTTATTTTTCTAATTGCATCATTCAGGAACAACAACATTACAAACCTATATTTTATCACTCATGAAAATATTTAATAAATTTTGACCAAACTCCTTACATTTTTTGCCTCGAGTTTTCTACAGTTTTGACCTCTAACAAAATCATAGTGGACACTACGTACATCATGGTAGTAAAGTATGGTACTGCACCATTATTATTTCCAGCTCTACTCCAAACTGCAGATATTTGATTAAGATTGTCTCTCAAAATAGTTTTGCCAACCACGTATTTCAAAGCAAATTGATTTGTGTGAAAATGCAATAAATGTGAACAGGTTATTACTTTTTTTCAAAAGGGGTTTTTTTAACTTAATGTTACGTTCCTTTTTAAAGAAACTCTTGGCATGCTCTTTCAGATTGATGTGTATCAACATCCGCACGGTGCTTCTGAACACAAAGAGTGGAAGGCAACATCTGATGTTGGAACAAGTTTACAAGTGGGATAGTGTGGAACTTGGTGGAACACATGTTATGTTTTTAAGTGATACATGTATATTTAGTGGTCAAGATGATAACTTTTAAAGCGAGACGTGATTTGATCATTTTCCTAACCACTATTAACACCAAACAGTTTGGAATGCATTCCTTCTTTCCTTCTGTTTTACACACTTCACTTTCCCCGCCAGCATAGAACAATATCCTTCCACACATACCTACTTTTCCTTCCTAGCCTCTTCACTTCATCCCTCCGGCCAACGCTCCATATGCATACACTTCCCTTCTGCTGCCTTACACCTGCACCAAGAACATGATATCTGACCAACAACCTCTCTGCGCACTCTCAGTTGATCGAGCGCCTGTAAGAAATTCAAAATTTGGCTTGCTTTCAGTGTAAATTTGTTTTGAGAGGGTTTAAAACTTTGGGTTGGCTTGCATTCAGTGTTGGCTTACAATCAAATATATTCACTAAATATATTTGGACTTACTTTATTTTTGTATCCCTCGGGCTACATACAGTTCTTGAAAAATGTATGCTACAAAATTTGGGAGTCATATTTTATTTGATCCAACATTTAATTTGATTTCAAAAATGCTGATTAGCATACCTCTAGCAACTTTACTGTCTACTGGCTTGAGTTACTGACATAACTAGCAAAGGTAAGAAGGGGATAAGGCATTGCACCTTCATAACATCTCAATCACAGCCTTTGTAGTTCCGACATGGCGTGCAGAGCATAGCAGTGGAAGGAGCTATCTTTACAGCAAACAATACAAATGCCATGGATCATTAACTGTACAACGTCCTGTTTGTCACTTGTTACATGGATAAAGCATTTGTCAGCTGTTTCATTTTCTAGAAACACGGCAGAATGCCAATTCATTATTCAACTCTAAATATATGAAAATTAACATAAAAAAAACTATTTTGAATAACGTAGTCATCCATGATTCCAAGACAAGCATGCCAGGGTTGATGTGAAAAGGACTGCAACTAAGTTCTCTACTCACCACTATAGGCTGTTCACGATAAAGTGAGCACTTTTGAGGCACTAGTTACTTTTTACTTTCAGCCATACTATATCCTTCAACCACCATTTTTAATAAATATCACCATGTAAGTAATAAACACAGTGTGTAGATTCTACCACACTCGGAAGTTAACGTGTAAGGCTAAAATAAAATATGTTTATTGACTATTACTCCAAATGAGAGGACTTTCAAAAGTGCTCACTTGACAGTGAATAGCCTATAACACTCTTCACTTTCAGGTCTCAGAGAAGAACACCATGTCATTATTACAGAATTTAACATTTACTCAATTATATCCAGTAACTAAACAGGAGTTCCAGTTATATTTTAAAAAAAAACATATGTTAGTTGGTAGAAAAAAGTTTATCTTATATGAACTAAAAATAAGGAATTCTTTTTAATTATAAAATAGGTTATAAAAAAGTTGTCAAGAGTACTGTAATTCTTCTGACAAGGACTGAATATAGCTATGTTAATTTTTATCTTTTAAAAATGCTACCACAAGGTCATATTCTGGTTTCCATTAAATACTGCTAGTGCAGGCCAGCCGTTTTAATGGATTTTATCAATTTTTACGGATTTTTAACACTCTAGAAAAATCCAAACCCAAACTTTAAATATATATTGATGCATGCTAGCATGTTACGCAGTGAGAATGCGCACTCTATGGACGACTTTGCCCCACCTATGAGCCACATGCGCTCAGGGGCGGAATATATTAAGTTGCAAATCAGAATAAATGTATCGTGCTAATAAAGCCCACAAGCCTGGGTAGCCAATTACATCATTGTAAATTACATGCGTAATTACAATCACATCTGCCCACCCAGAATTATGCATGCAAAAGGCACCCCCGCGATGTGAATAAAAATTTGTTGAGAATTCTACTACTCGTGGCTAGCTCCAGAAGAAGTTCCTACAATCTCGAGAGATGGCAGCACCCCTGTGACCTTGTGATGTCACGACCAGCCCACCTCAAAGACAGGGGTTTTAATTTGTCGTTGCCTCCAAGCGGGGCGATAAGAAAAGTGCAGTGCGTCTGCACCCCCGATAACCGTGCCCCCGTGGTGAAAGGTTACACTACCCCCCAACACCCCAAAGAACTGCTGATAACCAAAATTTTAGTATAAATACAACCCCAGGAACAAGCCCCAGCAGATGCGCCAAGCTCGGCAACTGAAGAGGACACGAGCCCGCCACCAGTCTGAAAAGACTCACGACCTACCCCGAGTCCACAAGAACTCTTTCTGCTCACCTCCTCAGTCCGCAAGAACTCTTTCTGCTCACCTCCTTAGTCCACAATGACTTCTGCTTATCCAGTCTGTGAAGACTTTCCTGTCTGCCTGACCAAGGGCACTCTGCATCTTACCTTACACCTTCCTACCTTACCCCACATAAGGCCATCATAGTCGCAAAGAACTCTCCTCTCTCCTCTCCCATGCTCTCTACGTCTTCTGTCCTCTCTCTCGTCTCCTCAACTCTCTCTCTCTCTCCTCTCTCTCTCTTCTCTCTCCTCTTACCTCTCTCTCTACACTCTCTCTCTCTCTCTCCTCTCTCCTTCTCTCTCTCTCTCCTCTCTCCTCTCTCTCTCTCTCTCTCTCCTCTCTCTCTCTCTCTCTCTCTCTCTCTCTCTCTCTCTCTCTCTCTTCTCTCTCTCTCTCTCTCTCTCTCTCTCTCTCTCTCTCTCTCTCTCTCTCTCTCTCTCTCTCTCTCTCTCTCTCTCTCTCTCTCTCTCTCTCTCTCTCTCTCTCTCTCTCTCTCCTCTCTCTCTCTCTCTCTCTCTCTCTCTCTCTTCTCTCTCTCTCTCTCTCTCTCTCTCTCTCTCTCTCTCTCTCTCCTCTCTCTCTCTCTTCCTTCTCTCTCTCTCTCTCTCTCTCTCCTCTCTTCTCCTCTCTCTCTCCTCCTCTCTCTCTCTCTCTCTCTCTCCTCTCTCTCTCTCTCTCTCTCTCTCTCTCTCTCTCTCTCTCTCTCTCTCTCTCTCTCTCTCTCTCTCTCTCTCTCTCTCTCTCTCTCTCTCTCTCTCTCTCCTCTCTCTCCTCTCTCTCTCTCTCCTCTCTCTCTCTCTCTCTCTCCTCTCTCTCTCTCTCTCTCTCTCTCTCTCTCTCTCTCTCTCTCTCTCTCTCTCGCAAGACCTGCTCGTCACTGAAGACCTGCAATTGAAACAACTCCAGCTACAGGTATACCTCACCTTAAACTCTGTAATCCTTACCCCAGTCAACTTCCTGTGACTCCGCGGTAACGAGCAGTTGCGTTTCATATTACTTACTCGATTAGCTTCCCCCATAATTCGTTAGTCGCTGTAAAGTTGCGTTACTATAATTTTCTTAGCCGCTGTAAAATTGCGTTGCTATATCTTGCCCCAGCTCAGGCTTGCCTTCGCGTTACCCCGTCGCTCACGTTATTATGTATTATAACTTTCCCCCAGTGTTTTGCTAAGACAATTTTAATTATACTTAATAGTTAGTATATCCTTTGCTGGTTCTCTCCAGGGACGAATACCTTAATAAACCACAACGTCAAATTTATTACTTTGTGTACCTTTACTTGTAGTTAGCAAACCCCTTGTTCTGACCTTGTGTAAGACTAACCATCAGATGTATAGTAGAAAGGGTGGCATCCAAAGTAAACAACAACGTAGGGAACGTCATGTCCTAGAACATGCGACAGTCAGTTCTACAACTGAGGACAAACCTCAGCTTGTGGGCAAAGACCTAGTTCCACAGCCTACCTCTCTGTATATACTATTACAGATTGCCTGCTCGGTAGCCTGTGGCCAGGTTACCCCACGACTTATTACGAGGAACAAGTAAAATTACTCGCTCAGGAGGCTGAAACTAACCCCTGTGACAACCCCACTAGGCAACCAGCCAAAACCACACGTAATATTAGGCTGCAGTCTGGTTGACTAATTAGAGTGACTCACCCAGAGGGCACTGTGCTCCCTAAATGTTGTTCAATCAAACTTGCATCGGGAAAAGTAGTTCGGGTTCGACTCCCGGCCCAGCCAGACACCCGACCCCTTGCAACACTCCCAGCTGCAGATGTCGTCCCGTCACGTGACCTACTTGGCCTATTAAGATCTCATCCGCCAGACCACGCACCCCCACCACCATTTCAGATTAACCTCCACTTCATTTCACCCATTTTGGATCGCTGGCATCCCATATATTGCCGACCCTCATAGCGAGGAGGATCGAGCTCCCTGGACGGACAGCCATGTCCATCCGCCTCACCTTGGGGTTTGACTCCCCTACAAACCATAGCAAACCTAACCCCAAGTGGCCTAATACCTCACATAACCCCTGTATGCCGCACTGGCAGAGAAGAACAAGTAGTATTCGCCGTAGTAGGCCAAGCTAGGTTTGACAGGCTAGTCAACAGCACCGCACTACCATCTAAGGTAGTCACACCCAATAACTACCCCGTAGCACATTAGCGCATATTAATCATTGTTTTTTTGTTTGATGTGTTCTAGAAATTTTTGTAACACATAAATTCGGTTAACAAAAACAGAAATGGCAGGTGTATAGAAAGAATTTTTATATATATATATATATATATATATATATATATATATATATATATATATATATATATATATATATATATATATATATATATATATGCACACGCACGTGCACGCACACACACACACTTTTTTTTTGTGGTATGTTGGGATTTTCATGATTTTTCTAATATGAAGCGACAGGTAAAGGTTCAGAAGGGTAAGTGATGACAAGGCCAGCTTGTTCTTCACCGAGAATCTTATATCAATAACAAGAGGTTAAATACCTTCTGTACTGTTTCCCCCTGGAGTTAAACATAGTTATACGCTATTTACTGTAAAATGAGCACTTTTCAAGGCTCTGATATATTTTTCCTTTCAGCCAATTTCTGTCTTTCTGCCACTTTTTAATATAATCATTGCTATGTTACCAGTAAACACAGTGTGTACAATTCACCACTCTCAAAAGTTAATGTCTGGGGTTGCAATAAAATATATTTATTAGTGGTTAATGCCTGTTGGAGGGGGAGGGGGGCCTTAAAAAGTGCACACTTTACAGATAATAGCCTATAAGGCAAAATATTAACTCATAATGTGCTATATGGAAACACATTTAATTCAATAACCTGTAAAATAATTACAAATATGGTCTAAAATTGTAAACACGTTAGGCTTTTTGAAATACAACATCGATAGGAAGTTGCAAAAATGTAGTTTAAGCACAGGATTAGACAGTTTAAACAGGGAAGCCCCGTGGCAATGTATTTGTTTACGTGTGGTAGAAGGATACAATATGGACACCTAAAATGAGAACTGCAGCAGAGCTTAAAAAAAACAAGAGGAGACCATGGAGGCAGTATCCGCTATGAGCGAGAGTTGTTGCTGCACGCGCGGCAGGTGAGTGTCACAGCTGGTCGGACGCACAAGGCCAGCCTACCTGAGCAGGTGGCAGAGGGTGACAAACAGAAAAGTCTGGCAACACAGGTGCAGGAAGCTTGTCTGCCTGGGTGCAGGGGTTGGAGAGAGACTCTCACGAGTGCAGAGGACCCCTCACCAAGCTAGATGATGCACCCTCCTTGTCTCACAGCTCTTTAACGAATAAAAACATCATGTAAGTCACCCATTTTATATGTAGGCCTTCGGAGTGGAGGGAGACATCATTTCGAGACCCTCTACAATTTTATATCAGAAGAATAACAATTTGTAACAGTGATGATTGTCATGGCGTGAACTGCCCCCTCAAATCAAGCAGATCTCTTAACCAAGAGATCATTAGGGGACTAACAGTATAATGATGCAAGTATTGTAACTGATATATGCAGGAAATCTTTATTTTTTCTATACTTTTAGGGATTAATATAATTTATTCTGTGTTTGGAACTTAGTGGTAATAGCAACTTTTATTTATTTTATATATTTCCAATTTTATAAGGACACATAGTTGGCTGTTTTAATATGGTGCAATATAGGTAGGATGAATAGTGTTACACTGTGCCGATATGGTGAGATACATGCCCTTGTTGCAAGGGTTGCAGAGTCAAAGCAGTGCAGATACTTAGAGTAGGTATGGCCTTCAGAACAGAACAAAAGTTGACTGACGCTTGACGAGTGCAGAACCAGTGAGTCATGATTGTACCACACACCAACAGAGCCAGCGACCTATCTTTCTCTTACATCATATTTTGGACTAACTTGCAAACTACTAAATTATTTTCGCTGGTGTGAGGGGGTCATTCAGGGCACAGGGAGATAATTTGTTTTCTCTCTCGTATTCATAAATATAATCGCAATATGAGTGTTTTCATTCGAAGAATAATCAATATTGTGTTTCTTCTCTTGTACCTGCTTGTTTGTTGTGAAGTTTTCTTTGTGCCGCTGGCGTAACTGAACTGCATAGTATAATAAAACTCAGTTGAGCTATATTTCCGGCTTGGAGGACATATGGTTGAGTGATCCAAAAATATAGAATAAGGACCCATGGATCAACAGGGTCATACGTCATCATCTAGATGAAATGGGAAGTGGCTTTCTCATTGGTCTCCTAGCTGGGTCTGCTCTCTTCTTCCACTTACTTTGAGACAGACCCCTTCTTTAAACTTTCTTATTGGTCACCCTAGACAAACTCTTGTTTCTTCAACCCCGAAGATATTAGAGTACTAGAGGGCGGAGAGTGTCTTCCTAAACCACTCTTTTCTACGGGGAGGAAGATTTTGATACCCTTACGAGATGGAGAGTCCAAAATAAAATCCCCGCCCTTAGTTGGGGGTTGTGCACGAAGGGCTAGTAACCCACCCACGTAATAATTACTCGTAGTGCCCAAAGTAGAAGTTTCAGAAAAGGATCAATTGAAATAATGATGACCACAGCACAAAAATCTGGTAAATGCTAATGCATATAATGAATGTAAGAAGAATAGATATTAAGGAGTTAGAACTGGCAAAAATCTTTGAAGATATGGAAATAAACCTAACAGATTCAAAAAAGAAATTAAGAGAATCTAAAGATGTTGGAATCTATGCTATATTTAATAGTGAGGTTAACCAGAATAATAGAGCAGCAAATGAAGTTTAAATATTTATAGACAAAAGTGGGAACCGAGTATAAAAGAATATCAGTATATAGATGAAAGAATAATAACACTGAAATTAAAATATGACAGAGGCTACCTACTAGTAATTAGTGTTTATGCCACAGAAGAAGGCAAAAAAAGAGGAAACAACAATTTTATAAAAATCTTCACAAGGTTTTAGATGTATATAATTCAAAATATGGAGTTCTGTTGATCGGAGATATGAATGAGTGGTGGCTCTTAACAGCGAGGTCTTGAGAGCTGGATATATGAATGCCAGGATGGGTGATGTTAGTATTGCCAATGCAAAAGGAAAATTCTGAGAGAAAACAATAAATTCAAATTGTGGAAAACTAATTAGATCTGCAGCTTATTATTAATTAACTACAGTATATAAACCACTTTAAAGAAAAAAGAAAGATATACATAAGTTTACCTGGTCAGCTAGAGGAAATAGATTCATTATTAATTACGTGATAGGAAACAAGAAAATAATAAATAATATAGAAGACACTACAGTTAAAAGAGGATGTGATAAGATCTGATCATTCCCTGGTTGTTTCTCGTATAAAGCCTCTATTCTTGGCAAGTCTTTGAAATTGTATACTTGCTGGGCATGTGTACATACGACAGCTGCCATATTGTATTTCAGGTGTGAAAATTAACGTGCAAGTTTTGTGGTCATAAAGCAAAATGTTGTTTTGTTGTATGTGTAAATAATTTTCAGTGTAATAAATGTGCTTCCAATATAAATAAAATTCAGAGCATTTAGTAGACATCTGCAGCATATTTCCCAGGTGTATGCTTACAAATGATATTATATTTGCAATCCACATTTCCAAGTTATTACACACCCTAACAAATTTAATTTTTCTTTCTTTTGTTATTAATGTGTATATTTCAAACACATGGTAAGGTACGTATCGAGGAATAAGAAAAGAAAGGCCAGTTTCTGTGTAATGCCCCTTTACATACAATAAATAAATGCAACAAATCCCATAACAACATTGACAACTGACCTAAATTGTTTATAATCTTCCTATGACGTGATAAGGCAACATCCCAAGGCTATTGGAGTAGTATGAATACTTGTGAAATAGAGAGAAGCTGAAGAGATGAACATAACCTAAGGATACTGAGATGCAAGACTTTCTATATTCATACAATCTGTTTATCTGCCGTACAATTTGTACTCAAAGTGTACAACAACCAAAAAAATAAATTATATTAGCATATATTTGTGTATTAGTTTTCGTTTTGATGCGTGTGCACTCTTCTTTGCTTTCTGTAGTGGAAAGAGGTTACTACACTGATCACCCTCTCGGGTTCGCCTAACGAGAGGGGAGTCAAACCCCAGAGTGAGGCGGATTGAGATTGATTCCTGCCCAGGGAGTTCAACCTTCCTTACGACTAGGACTGCCAAAAGGCGGGACACCAGTGGTCCCAGGGTGTGTAAATGGTAATAGATGGTGATTAATCGAGGGTATGGTGGTGGTGGATGATCTTGCCGGGGCTATCCGCAGAGGCCTCGTCAGCTGGCATGCAGGAATATAGTTGACTGGGGGATGGTTTCCACGTGGTTGGGAATGACCTTCAGTGGGAGTCGAACCCAAATGATTTTCCCCAATGCCAACTTTATTGGCAGATCCACCTTAGGCGGGTGTCGAACCCGTATGAATTTACCTGAGGCCAACTTTATAACGGACAAGCTGAGTGGGCCACATTAGTTGGATTTACCTTGGGGTTAGATGTGCTTACTACTGGTGGTGGAGTCCCTGGCCAAATACGACGTGTTCCTTCCAGATTGTACTGCTGCCAATAAGCACCTAATAAGTGGTCTAGCGAGGATTCTAATGTGGGCGGTAAGATGGACGCATAAGACAGTAGTGCGCACTCTGATTCCATACGTGGAGGCTCTACTTTACTAGGGGTCACGACGTTTACCTCTGCAGTAGCCTGCCGGTGTAAAAGACATCTCTGTCTACGCCTTATGCGGCTCTTAACACCACCGTGTTTACTGTACATTTGAATACCGCCTTCTACCTTTCTGCTTATATACAGTCCTGGGGGCAAGACTATGGCAGTCTTACCCAAGGCCCTGTCGTACGAGGTGCAGTCCGATATATAGGACTACATCGAGTAACAGCCGAGGGAACACCAGAAACCCAGGAGCAGTGGCATGCCCACTTCGGGCTCAAAACATTTGCAAACTCCATCTCCTGTGGATTTTGATGCGCCTCACAGCTGGTTCTCAATGGGATTAATTTATTGCACAGTTTAATTACACCACAATTAACAAATCACAATGAAAAGGGATCTAATGCTAAAATTACTGTAGGCTAGACATAATTTAAATTCACCTAATAATTATTACATCAGAATGGAAACTGGGAAGTCCCGGCTTGATTGACTAGTACAAAATTAAACTAGCTAGCAAAATATTAAATAAAATATAATACACGAAAAACTACGCAAAGGTGGGCATAGATAAATAATTAATAAAAATACCAAAATATTAAAATACTAAGATACTAAATTACTACTCTATGCGATTCACACAGTTCACAGCGTGTGCTTAGTAATGGGGTTATCCAGGGGACGTTAGTATCGCGACAACCTACTACCGCGAGAGTCAAAGGAAGTTGACTGTGGTAAAGGGTTGTGGGTACAGGATGTCGGATTACCTCTGGAGAGAGAGCTGACGCCTTGCAGTCAGCTGGTGGTGGACGAGCCCTCGCAAACTGCTGGGCTGGAGAGACTGCTGCCTTCACAAGCAGCATGCAGGAGTTCTAAGCCGTGTTGCAGGCTGAGGAAAGGAGAGAGGTCTTCTTGCAGACCAGGGAAAGCTCATTGACATACGCGGATGGTGATCCCGACGTCTCTGCTGGAGCGTGGTTCTGGACTTCCTTATATACGGAAAAATCCCTTCATCAGCGATCTTCTGGGGTGCAGGGGGTAGCGTAGCCTCCCAACAGAGGGGTAGGTTATCAGGGGTTGCGGGAGTGCCGCTCATTTCTTATTTCCACGCTTGGAGGCGACGACAAATTAAAACACCTCTTTCTGAGGCTGGCGAGATGTGATGTCACAAAGTCACAAGGGTGCTGCCATCTCTTGGGTGTGCTGGAACTTCTTCCGTGGCTAACTGTAGGGTAGCGGATCATGAAAAATATTTCATTTATTCATGGAGGTGGCGTTTGAGGCAGGGTTTTGGGCGGGTTGTAGATTTCGTAACCAAGCGCTCAATTACTTTTATGTATGAGGCTGTCCAGAGCGTGGAGTCTCTGTGGTCAATACATGAAATTACATTTGCCACTGTTAATGACTTGTCCCGAGTTCAGGTCACTCGTAGATGGGGCGAAGTCGCCCATAGAGCGTGTATCTGAGCTGCGCAGCATGTTGGCATGCATCAGTTTAAAACAGCACACACCTGTTGTCTTGCTGCTCAGCCAAGCAATCAATGTACAATATTTCTGCACCACCTTTCATTTCCCTCCTGTAAATAATACATGCCCAATAATGCTCTTATTAATACCTCATTCCGGCTAAAGCAGTGTTTCAGCGCTTAAACTCGTAAGATGTCAAGGTACAAAACCATGACAGAAAAATAAATAATAAATGTCTATATGGTTATGTGTTGTTTTATGCATAACCATAGAAGTTGTCGGTAAGTATATATAACAACATGTACCCAATTTTTCTGTTGTCACATAGTTTCTGATATTTCTGCTAGAATGTGCGACCAGCCTAACATGAAGCGGCGATGACCTGTCTGAATCGTTTCAACAAGTACACGGCAAGTGCACATCACTGCTAGTACGCAAATGTACGTACTTACACGTATGTAATGACAAATCGGTAACAGCCCACAACTGCAATGTTTATATTATTGAACACTGAATTTATTGTGTTTGTTTTCTGTTTGATGCACACAAGTGTAATAGGTGGTAAATATGAAACACATTTATATTTCCAATAATTTGACAGTGATCAATGCATGAATAAAGTCATTACACACATGGGTCACAAACATGAGCAGGCAACACATCCCTACCACCAAATTAATACTGATATGTAGCAATGGGCAGATCACAAAATATAAAACTTGGTTCAACTGAGTGCTCTCCTCCGATTACTTCATCCCCTTTCCAAATGCTTATTCCTTGATTAAAAAACTAACACGGAATAAGGGAGGGTTTATTTTTTGGGTGATCAATTGTTCATCAGAAATGGCAAGAGTCTAGTTTTTCCACATTAATGAATCCCTACTCTGCATGAAATTTTCATGCTTGACGAAAAAATTAATATGTTGTCCTAAATATACTGTGATTTTTTAAAGTGTTGTTAAGTTATTAAGAATAGCAGTTTCATTGTTGAGAGAGCTAATTACCAGAGACTAGATGACGATTCACACAGAAGCAACCTTGGCAGCACATCAAAATATTTATTAACATGTTTGGCCCACAAGATACGACAACAACGTTCAACATGTACTCAACAATGTTTAACATGTACTCACCTGGAACTTGAAAAGTATTACACGAGAGGCACATCATTCGGAGAAGTATGTAAATATTCTTGTAGTACATAGGGTTGACCACTGGAAGTGGGAGCTCTATGTACCCAAAATGACCCAGACAAACTGTGTAGTTCTTCTGACATGTTTTGCATGGATCACTCCTCTCTGATATGGGACCTGAAGCCAAGATCATTAGCAATACACCTTTAATATGTATACCATTCATATCATCTCTTTACAAGTGAACTAAGTATACCAGGGTAAGAGCAGGATTCGTGATAAATTCGAAGGGAAATTTAATCCAAACAGGCTGCATTAATGGCTAATTTTATAATCTGATTTGCCATCCTTTTCCAAAGTAACTTACAAAAATAATTCCCAATAAAATCATGTATCTTTATCTGCTTCCAAACATGCCACGGAGCACATTCAGGAAATTATGATGATTGCTGTCACATATATTAAAAATAAGAGTATTTTGTAGTGATGGGTCGAGTCCCGAAAAATTGAGTCGATTCGACAAAGATCATCTCGTTACGTGAGTAAAAATTCTTTTACAGCAAACATTGAGCTACTGAACATGCAAGTAGAGTAATGGCGCTTTTAGGTTACAAACAACACATATTCGCACCTAACAATTACCTTCCACGTATCGTAATTCAATCATTTTATGTTACTAAACTGCTTAAGTTGCGCCGGAACCAAAACAACAACTCGGCTACATGCTTTGACACTCAGTTGACGTTTGTGATGTCCGGCTGTGAAAAAATTTGGTTGGTGTTATATTCGTGCCTTGTGACAGTTCGTTTCCCAGCAAAGCACTTACTCTTCGCCGCCAGGGTTGGCAACATCCGATAATCCACGTATTCGAAAATTCACCGGTGCATCCACTGATGTACTCCGGACGTTCGAAAATACCAGTTTAACCATCGGTTCCACAAACCTGAAAATCTGGTGGATTTGGTGGATATGCACTGAAACATCAAACAATGAATTTTGGAATGCTTTCTCTAAAATAAAATGTAAAAACATCCACAACTCGTAATTTTCAAGCATTCCAAAATATACAAAAATAATTCATCAGACGTCGAGTTTTACAAATGGGCGATGAAAACTTTAAAACTTGAGTGAAATGATGTTAATATGAGTCTGAAAGCAGATGAAAACACCGCTAAAAATCAATCTGATGTTCGAAAATGCCTCAACCGGTGTATCAAACACTGGTGGATTCATCAATGAATTTTTGAAAATGCGGAATGGGGCTCTTATCGAGATTGACAAGTACAGTCTCGGCATGTCACACCTTTAGCAGAAATATGCACTATAGTACATTTGTCATTACTTTTCTCATCTAATAACTGTTTTAAAAAACAACTATTTGGTAATAAAGAAATATTAATGTGAACTACTTGTCCACTCACCTCGCGGCATACTGACATACCAGCCTGAAAGTTACCCTCTCACTCCACCCCTCTAAGAGTTGTCATTATTTTTATCAGCATAATGCAGTTGACATCACCATTCTTACCACAGTAATTCACTGATCGAAGAGAGGGAAAAAGTAGTGCTCTGAATTAGGCCTACTTACATTGGCAAAGAATTTTTCTCATTGGTAGAAGATAGTCCCAAACTTTTTTCTTAGTAAATTGTGACTACAAGAGTGGAAGGAAGTTATAAAGGGTGGGCGTTATACCCAAGTACATGGGTACACATTTACATTTATGGTGCAAACTCGATTTTAACTTAAAAAATTTATACTGAACTTGACTTGACTCAACTTTCATACAACTGGAAACCCGACTTGACTCAAGTTTCATACAAATTGACTCAACTCGAAGCTGTAAAAATCACACTTGCCCATCACTAGTATTTTGTAGAGTATATTTGAGGCTAGGCAGTACAATGTATTGACGCCGTAGGGTGAGACACGAGACGAACTATGACACAAATACTTACTGGTAATTTGGGCGCCAGCGGTGCTTCCCAATCACCGCACTATTGAGACTCGGGGTTCTCAGGGATGTTGTAGGTTTTGTGTGTCCGTCTCACCCGTGCGTACTTACAAACACATTGGCAATACTAAATTTAAATAAAATCACTAAAATAAACAATCAATATAATATATGTGGCTAGGACACTGTCACTACTGAATAAAAAATTCAGTCCACTGTAGACTTGTTTTTATTGATATCGTTCATACACATCAACATGCCAATGAAATGATTATCTCGGTCATGACTAGCCAATTCCGCTTGGGTGCTCCCCAGCCCGTAATTAACCTAGCGCACGCCTAAACAGATGATCTCACCGAGGAGCATGCAAGCACAGTCTTCACAAGGGAAGAGGGCCGACAGCCGCTAGGGTGGACTGATGGTTTTTCCCTGAAGACAGGACACAGTGAATTACAAATGAAAACCCTTCACACACATTAACACACGTGATTACTCAGCATCACTAACGCAAAATCGCAGGGGCTCGCCCTCCAGCACGTGGTTAGTGTGGTGACGGCCTATACACAGAGCCGGCTAGGACAGAAATAATTGCACCGTGCACTAATTACACAATTACATAGATCCTTGAATGATACATGAAATAAGATGGGACATGAGATGAATATTCACAATAAACACACACATGTGAAAACAAGCTTAGGTGGCGCGGATGCTGCTGGATGAAGTTCGTAGCAGACCATGTGGTGCAGGTGAAATTGCAATATTTCTGTGTGGAAACTGCAAACTAAATTCAGATAAAATATTATTCATGTTTGGCATATGGTTCTCTTAACGATTAGCGTTGTTACAGGCTTGTAACATGCCTGATGGCGATAAAATCAAATATTATGACCTCGTGGTCAAGTACAAAAGCATCAATTTACGTAAAAAATAAATTAAACCCAGAATGAAAAATTAATAGAACCCTGAAATAAATGATTGCACATACAACGTTATATAAATAAGCTCTTAAAACGCAATGATGGCGTATACAAAGACTTGGCTTCAGTCGGCCACGTGGTTATACGTGATGTTGCCATAAAATATTCAAACACGAAAATTACTCTTAAATACATACAGAAAAATAGAGCTCATAAATTTGCATGTAGCAATTATGCAGAGGTTACAATGAAATGCCATAAACATAGGCAGATGGCGTCTGATTCAAAATGCGCGGGTCACATGACTTCTCCGATATCTTTCTCCTCCTTCTCCTCGATTAAGTTAAAAATGCCACAAGGGCGTAAGAAATTCGTAAAGCGGGAGCATAATGCTGGGGAAAATGTCTGGCAAAAACGTGCGCAAGCAAAGATTAAACGGTAAACTACATGGACTATGGAAACCTACATCAGTGAACAAAAGTTGTAGTGCGCACGTGACAGTATCTTACCTCGTCAGCTCTCCTCGACAGACTGTCCAGATACAAGCGTCGCATGGACCTATCATGGCCGCCTACGGGGTTCACATAAGCGGAAGTGCTATGCAGGCCGAGTGAAATTTTTTTATAGTGAAAATAAAATGGCACAAATTAAATTAGACATTGTTTTACATTTATATAATTTTGTTAAGAATTTCAATATTATTTTAATGTCACTTTGTGATGGTGTTCATGCCAGAATATTAAGTGTTCTTAATCTCGGCGCGATAGGCACTTTAAATATTCATAACCAAACAATTAAAATTAATACAAGCACTTTAAGACATATTAAATACTGTAAAGACAATATAACACATTTTACCCTGAAATTAACATTTATAGGAAAGTTCAAAATTGTCGGCCTCTTTGCGCATGTGCTGTACACGTGACACGTGAGCGCCGTCATGGGCTCTAGCCCCACTGGCTGTTAGCTGGCGTCAGTATTTACGTACTGTTACGAAAGCAACTTTGCAAGGTAAGTTATTCATTGTATTCCTTATAGCCCACCCAAGACAGTTAGCTGACATTGTGCAAATGTGTGCCAAGAATAGGACCGCCTTCTGCAGAAGTCGGAGTTGCAACATATACAGGGCAGATGGCTTTAGCATATCAGCAGAATACTGCTGCCCCAGTAACCAAATCGAGACCATGACATTAGTCAAAGGAGAACATGCCGTGAAAAGCAGAACATATTGGAAAAAGGAGAACATGCCAGGAAAGAAGAACATGTTGAAAAAAGGATAATATGCTGGAAAAAAGAAGAAAATACAGGGAAAGGATAAAACAAAAAAAGATGGGAAATGCAACAGAGAAGAGAACAAGGAGACACTGGGAAAAGGACAGAGGACACAATGAGAAAAGGAAGAATGAGGACACACTGAAAAAAGTAAAACACACTGGTAAAAGAAAAGAGAACAAGCTTAGAGAAAGAGAACACACCGAGAAAACGAGAATATACTGAGAAAAGGAGAACTCACTGAGAAAAGAAGAACATTGCATGAAAAAATGAAAACATATTGGAAAAAGGAGAACATGATGGGAAAGGAGAACCCACTGGATAATGAACACACTGTAAAATGAGTTTCTTTTTGCAAATCAACCACCAGATGACAGCAGACTTCCTCAAGTGTCTGGCCTGTTTTGAATTGTCCTTGAGCCACCAATTCACCCTGTGTCCACATACAATGGTCATCAAGCAGTAAGTAAACATGACTTCAGTGAACCATACCTCAAATGTGTTACAGACTATTCACGGTAAAGTGAGCACTTTTGAAAGCACTCTTATTTGGAATAATAATCAATAGATTTATTTTATTTTAGCATTAGACGTTAACTTCAGTGTGTGGTGGAATATACACACTACGTTTATTATGTACATGTCAATATCTACTTAAAAAAGGTGGTTTTAAATGATAAACAATGACTGAAAGAAAAAAGTAACTAGGGACTCAAAAGTACTCACTTTACCATGAACAACCTATAGGACCAACATCCTTATGCCAGGATTATAGCTACTTCACATTTCATGTAACTCTTTACACTTTCACATGTAAGTATAATGTATTTTCAAGTGCCACATTATGATACATCACACAAGCACATAAACTTTTGTATCAAATCAAAATTCACAAAATATTTTTCTATGTTTCAGATTAAAAACTCTTAAAATTAAAGTTGTAAAGGCATTTAATTTCAGTATTTAAACTCATGTGGGAGAATGTTAATGAAATTGATTAATTAAAAATCTGAAAACTATAGTAAGCAGATGGCCATGATTTCCAGAATGAAATATGTACACCTAAGAGATGCAGAAATGTTATTAGTATATGTGAGCATTAACTGTGAGATGAATGGAGTTAATTGTTTACATAATTTGCAAGGTAGGTACTTAGATATGCAATGTGATGGTGAACATGAAGCACTACATTCAAAAATGAATGATGTGAATTATTAGTGACCTAGGTTATGTGTCCTCCTCTCTCTTCTGTACAAGCATTACGATAGACAAGTGCCATATAGCTGTTTTCAGAACAGCTTTCCTTTAAAAGCTATATTATTCAGTTTTTGATTCCATTTATTATATACACTCATATGATAATTTTACAAAATCTATTTAAGTTACTTGGACACATTTCATATTGTAGTTTCATGCTTTGCCAAGAATGGCACTTGAGGCTACTCTACAAACCACATACACCTTCCTGATTGGATGGTTACAGAATGATGTGGAAACATAAGGAGTGGGGAGGATAGTTGTCACAATTCTGTTTGTGCCACGGCAGAGTGGAGGAAGTAGGCTATCTACCTGATTCAAGAAGGAGATAGTTACAGAAAAGCATGATATACAACTGATGAAAGTATAAAACAGTACATTCACTTGATGCAGGATATACTTATTAATAAAGGACTACTATTCATCAGTGCAGCTGCACCACTAGCAGTTGTCAACCGAGCTGAGCCACAACCACCACCTACAAGTTTGTTGTATCTACCAGGCTGGGATAGACGTCCCAATAATGGTAATTATTCCGCCCGATGAGCCAGCGGGACCATGCAAGAGGTCCGGGTCTAATACAGCAGTGTGCCGCGGGATGCCGCCATAAGTATTCTGCCTATATCCCACAACTCTCCACTATCTAGGCCCTGGGCCTAAACCTGCTAACCCCCTCTCCAGACGCCCTACGCCAGTGAAGGAAGGAATGGCCGAGTCATACATAAGGCAAAGAGCTCCCCGCCTTCGGATGATCAGTTCAGCTTCAGTTATTAACCCGTCTTCTCATCGCACACGCAAGTGGTGCCTAGGCCCGCACTAATCCTAAACGCTTCACCGCTACCTCACGGGGCCGAAGATCCTCTCCAACTGTCTACAAAAGGAAGTACCAGCGGCATCATCAGCACCTCACACTGATACATGTTTGCTCCCTCATGGACAACAGAGAGTAGAGCTAGCCCAGAGGTGAAAGCTATGTTCACACGCACCAGTTACTGCCTACTCCCTTTAGCTTTGCACAGAGTGTCTTCCCCTGTTTTACGCTTGGGTGTGTACCTTCCGCCAAGCCTGAGTGGATAGGAGGTAGTACTTTCCACCATCTCTTGTATATTTTCCTTAACTGCAAAATAAACATTGATCTTGCCTAACTTCTTGAGTATCACTCCGACCTACTCTTCACCCTTATCGGATCTGACAGGGACAGCAGGAGACTGGGTTTTGCTCTTACCGAATTCACACTAACAACAGAACAAAACATCCTTGGAAGACCACCCATTCTCTGCCCCATGCAGTGAACGATAGAGCTATGACACTAGGATACCGTCCCCTAGAAAGTGGCTTGCTGGCTTGACGTCGCCCCCGCCTAACTGCACACTCAACAGTGCCAAGGAGGGGAACTTCTTCGGGCTTGAGGAGACTAGTGACCTCAGGACACACCTCACCACTATTGGAAGGCCACCCATTCCTTGCACCCAAGTGGAAGGAACAGTAGAACTATGACACTAGAATACCATCCCCTGGAAAGTGGCTTGCCGGCTTGAAGTAGCCCCCGCCTAACTGCACACTCAACGATGCAGAGGATGGGAACTTCTTCGGGCCTGGGGAGACCAGTGACCTCGGGACACACCTCACCACTATTGGAAGGCCACCATTTTCCTTGCATCCAAGTGGAATGAACAGTAGAGCCACAACACTCGGTACGCTCCCAGTGGGATTGGCTTGCCAGATGGGGTGAACGCCTCTCATCAAACACTTTGCAGTGCTGAGTGGAATTACACTCCGGTGCAGGGGAGACCAACCCCATTGGGACAACTCCATGCAGTTCCTGCAGCCAACGCTTTGCAGCTCGAGACTCCCTCACCTACGGTGGGGGGAACAAGAGTAGGGTGCGGTATTGGCTATAGCATTTCGCACCTACACATGCACTCCAACACGTTGACTGCCAAACTCCTGCATGCCCGATCCTAGTCTGAAGTCTGATATCTTACATCCACAAGGGTGGTGTTCAGAAGAAAGCAAAGAAGACGAGAACTATCTCTAAAAATTCACAAGGGCATAGCATCCTTCCCAGCGGGTTCAGACTACTGAGTCCACGAGAACAAGCTGCTTTGCTATGACGACTCGCCATATCAGCACCACCCGTCATTTCTACAGCACGGTTTGAGCCACCCAACCGTATAGCGGAAGGATACCATCCCATAAAACAGGAGATTCTATTCGGTGAGGGGTCCAACTCAACCCCGGTAGCACCTAGCGGCACCATGACAGTAGAGAACCTCAGCACCTCGAAAGCACACCACACACACCAGTCAAGCGCAACCAGGACCGAGGGCCTACCCTAGCTAAACAACACCAGGGCCATACGGACCGTCCCGTTCGCTTGAACTCAGTCCCGCACCCTAAGCCAACACACGCAGAGTGGTATTGCCAGAGCAGGACTTCATACCAAGCAGGCGGCCTACTAGGCCAATATTATATTCCGGTCAGGCACCAGTGCCAAGAAACAACTAGACACCTAAAGATGTGACTAGCCTAGCATCGAGCAAGTCACCCAGGGACACAGGAAGACAATCCGTCGAGTCTGTCACGCGTCACACTAAAAAGAAGCAAATACAGCTGATTTTCAGAAATCAGTTACTATATTTAAAAGAATATAAGAAACCAAAAAACTGATGGTGGTCTGACTTTGTATGTTAAGGGTTTTGAAGTCAATGTATTTGCTTGAGTAGTTGCAGGAGATGTTCAGTGCTTTTTGATTAACCATGTGTTTCATAACATTACAAGCCATCTTAAAAACATGGTAATCACCCAAAATAGAGGCTTTTCCAAAAAATGTGAAAATCAATACCTGTAAATGGTATACTTGGTCATTACAAATCACACTCAAGGGTAATTTTATTGGGGCTTCACGAAATTTGCAGTATATACCATGAAAAGTCATGGTGAGGAAGGCTATTAAGTTTGAGGTGTTTATGTGGTAAAACACATGAAATTTATGCCAAATATATTAATTTTGGGTCACTGAAAAGTCTTTACTACGAGAATGCAGAATGCCTCTGAAAAAGAAACATTTTAAAACCATTACTCACAAGGTATGTTTTTTTCCAACATGCTAAGGTTATACAGCTACCAGTAGACTCCCTATCTACAGTTTTTCAGGGAACTGTCAAAAAAATGTCCATACATATGAGATTTCAATAGCTGAAGGTTCCGACATGTACATCTATAAAATACTACTTCTGGCCTTATTGGACTTAATTTTGAGTATAATTCGATAACTCGATTGTATAATTAGTTAGCTACAATAAACACAATAAAAAAGGGAATTTTTAAAAAAATGTAGGCCTACTGTATTAGTATTACTACAGTAAATAATAAATTTAAAAATGTAACCTTAACTCATTTCAATACAGAATAAACATTTCAAAATACTGTATACAATTGATTATAATCAGACACCCAATGCAAACTGACCTAAATCTTTCAAACCCTCTGAAAATGAAAATAATATACACCGAATGCAAATCAAATTTTGAATGT